>BNST01001789.1:0-10101 GCA_019650275.1 Xylocarpus granatum | reverse complement strand
GTATTAAGACACTTATTTAAAATATGATAAATAAAATTATTTTCAAAATAAAAAATAATGATATATTGACCAAGAAATGCAAAATATAAATTTTTTTTTTTTTTATATGTTTTCAAATATATATAAAAAAAAAAAGGAGGGGGGGGAGGGGGAGGGGGGGGGGGAAAAAAGGAAGAGGGGGGGGAAAAAGAAAGGGAGGGGGAAGGAGGGAAAAAAGTGGGAGAAGGGAAGGGGAAAAAAAAAAAAAAAGGGGAAAGAAAAAAAGAAAGGGAGAGAAAAAGCGAAAGAAAAAAGGGAAAAAAGGGAAGGGAAAAAAGGAGAGAGGAGGAAAAAGGAAGGGGAAAAAAAAAGAGAGGAGAAAAAGAAAAGAAAAAAAAAAAAAAAAAAAGGGGGGGAGGGGGAGAGAGGGAGAGAGAGAAGGGGAAGGGGGAGGAGGAAAGGGGAGAGGGGGGAGGGAAGAAGAGGGGGAGGGGAAAAGAAGTGGGGGGGGGGGGAAAAAGGGAGGGGGGGGGAGAAAGAAGGAGAAGGGGGAGGGAGAGGGAGGGGGGAGGAGGGAAGGAAAGGGAGGAGGAGGGGAAGAAGAGAGGAGGAAGAGGGAAAGAGAGGGAGGGGGAGAGAGGGAGAGAGAAGAAGAGGAGAGAGGAAGGGAGAGGGAGGAGAGGGGGGGGAGAGGAGAGAGAGGGAGGGGAGGGGGAGGGGAGGAGGGGGGGAGGGGAAGGAGAGGGAGAAGAAGGAGGAGAGGAGAGGAGAGGAGAGAGAGGGAGGAGGAAGAGGGAGAGAGAGGGAAAGGAAGAGGAGAGAGAGAGGGAGAAGAGAGGAGAGGAGGGAGAGGAGAGAGGGAAGGGGAGGGGGAAGGAAGAGGGGGAGGGGAGGAGGGAGAGGAAGAGAAAGGAGGGAAAGAGAAAGAGAGGAGGAGGAGGGGAAGAGGGAGGGAGAAGGGAAGGGAGAGGGGGGGAGAGGGAGAGGGGGGTGAG
The DNA here is from genome assembly GCA_019650275.1 of Xylocarpus granatum. Classification (NCBI taxonomy): domain Eukaryota; kingdom Viridiplantae; phylum Streptophyta; class Magnoliopsida; order Sapindales; family Meliaceae; genus Xylocarpus; species Xylocarpus granatum. Next base: position 9,127 of record BNST01001789.1, on the reverse strand, counting down.
GAGAGAGAAGGAGGGAGGGAGGGGAGGGAGGAGGGAGGGAGAAGGAAGAGGGGGAGGGGGGAGGGAGGGGGGGAGGGGAGGGGGGGAGGAAGGGGAGAGGGAGAGAGGGGGGGAGGGGGGAGGGGAAGGAGAGGGGGGAAGAGAGGGAGGAGGAGGGGGAGGGAGGAGAGGAGAAGGGAGAAGAGAGGGAGAGGGAGGGAAGAGGGGAGGGAGGGGGAGAGGGAGGGGGAGAGGAAAGAGGAGAGGAGGGAGGGGGAGAGGAAGAGGGGAGGGGGAGAAAGAGGGGAGGGGAGAGGGGAGAGAGGAAGGGAGGAGAAGAGAGGAGAGGGGAGGGAGAGAAGAGGGAGAGAGGAGAAAGAGAGAGAGGGAGAGAGGGAGAAAGAAGGGGAGAAGGAGAGAAGAGGGGAGAAGAAAGGAGAGAAGGGAGGAGGAAGAGGGGGGGAGGAAGGGGGGAGGGGGAGGGGGGAGGGAGGGGGGAGGGAGAAGGAAAGAAGGAGGGGAGGGGAGGGGAGGGGGGGGAGGAGAGAGGGGGGGGAAGAGGGGAGAAGAGGAAGAGAAGGAGGGGGGGAGAGAGGGGAGAGAGGAGGGGAAGAGAAGAAGGGAGAGAGGGGAAGAAAGGGGGAGAGGGGGAGGGGAGGAGGGAGGAAGGGGAGGAGGAAGGGGGGGAGAGAGGAGGAAGAGGGAGAGAGGGGAGGAGAGGAAGGGGGAGGGGGAGAGGGAGAGGGAGGGGGGGAAGAGGGGGAGGGAGAGAAGGAGAGGGGGGAAAGGAGGGGGAGGAGGAGGGGGGGGAAGAGGGAGAGAGAGAGGGGGAGAAGGAGGGGGGGGAGGAAGGGGGGGGAGAGAAGGGAGAGAGGAGGGAGGGGAGAGAGAGGAGGAGAGAGGGGGGGAGGAGGAGGAGGGGGAGGGGAGAGGGAGAGGAGGGGAGGAGGGGGAAGGGGAGAGGAGGAGGGGAGGAGAGGGAGGGGGGAGAGAGGAGAGGGAGGGGGGAGAGGGGGGGGAGAGAGGGGAGGAAGAGGGGGAAAGGAGGAGGGGGGAGGAAGGAGAGGGGAAGAGGAGGAAGGGGGGAGGAGGGAGAGGGGGGAGGGGAGAGGGAAGGAGAGGGGAGGGAGGGAGAGGGGAGAGAAGGGAGGGAAGGGGGAGGGGGAGAGAGGGGAGGGAGGAGGAGAAGGGGGAGGGGAGGGAGGGGAGAGAGGAGGAGAGGGGGGGAGGAGGGGGGAGAGAAGGGAGGGAGGAGGAAGGGGAGGGAGGGGAGAGGGGGAGGGAGGGGGAGGAAGGGAGGGAGGGGGAGGGAGAGGAGGGGGAGAGGGGGGGAGGAGAGAGGGGGAAGGGGAGGAGGAGGGGAAGGGGAGAGAAGAGAGGGGAGAGAGGGAAGGAGGGGGAGAGGAGGAGAGAGGGAGAGGGAGAGGGAGGGGAGGAGGGAGGGGGGAGAGGAGAGAAGAGAGGAGGGAGGAGGGGAGGGGGGAGAGGGAGGGAGGAGGGGGGGAGAGGAGGGGGAGGGAGAGGAGGAGGGAGAGAGAGGAGGGGAGGGAGGGAGGGAGGAGAGAGGGGAGAGGGAGGAGAAAGGGGAGAGGAGGGGGAGAGAGGGGGGAGGGGAGGGGAGGGGAGGGAGGAGAGGAAGGGGAGAGGAGGAGGGGAGAGAGGGAGAGGGGGGGAGGGAGAAGAGAGGAGGGGGGGGAGGGAGAAGGAGGGGGGAAGAGGAGGGAGGAAGAGAGGGAGAGGAGAGGAGGGAGAGGGAGAGAAGAGGGGAAGGAGGAGAGAGGGGGAGGGGGAGAGGAGGGGGGGGAGGGAGAGGGGGGGGGGAGGAGGAAGAGGAGGGGAGGAGGAGGGAGGGGAAGGAGGAGGGAGGAGGGAGAGGGAGAGGGAGGGAGGAGAGGGGGAGGGGAGGAGGGAGGGAGGAGGAAGGGGGAGAGGAGGAGAGGAGAGGGGAGAGAAGGGGGGAGGGAGAGGAGAGGAGAGGAGGGAGAGAGAGAGGGGAGGGGAGAAGAGAGAAGAGGGAGGAGAGGAGAAAGGAAGAGAGGAAGAAGGAGGAGGGGAGGGAGAGGGAGAGAGGGGAGAAGAGGGGAGGGAGGAGAGGAGGAGGGGGAGGAGGGAGGGGAGGAGAGGAGAGAGGGAGGGGGAGGGGAGAGAGGAGGGGAAGGGGAGGGAGAGAAGGGGAAGGAGGAAGAGAGGGAGGGGGAGGGGGGAAGGGAGGGAGAGGAGGGAGAGAGGGGAGGAGGGGGGGGAGAGGGGAGAAGGAAGGGGGGAGGAGGGAGGGGGGGGGAGGGGGAGGGGAGGGGGAGGGGGGAGGGGAGAGGGAGGGGGAAGAAGAGGGGGGAGAGGGGAGGGGAGGGGGGAGAGAGAGGGGGGGAGGGGGGGAAGAGGAGGAGGAAGGGAGGGAGGAGAGAGGAGGGGAGGAGAGAAGGAGGAGAGGGGGGAGAGAAGGAGGAGGGGGAGAGGAAAGGAGGGAGGGGAGGGGGAGAGGGAGGGGGGAGAGAAGGGAAAGAGGAGGGGAGGGAGGAGAAGGGGGAGGGAGAGGAGGGGGAGGGAGAGGAGGGGAGGGGAGAGGGAGAGAAGGAGGGGGAGAGGGGAGAGGGAGGGGAGAAGGAGAAGAGGGGGAGAGGGGAGAGGAGGAAAGGGAGGGGGAGGGGGAGAGAGAGAGAGAAGAAGAGGGAGAGAAGGGAGGGGAAGAGAAGGGGGAGAGGGGAGGAGAGGGAGGGGGAGGGGAGGGAGAGGGAGGAGAGAGGGGAAGGGGAGAAGGGAGAGGGAGGAGAGGGGGGGAGAGGAGGAAGAGGAGAGGGGGGAGGAGAAGAGGGAGGAGAAGAGGGGAGAGGGGGAAGGGAGGGAGGGGGGGAAGGAGAGGAGAAGGAGGGAGGAGAGGGGAGGAGAAGAGGGGGAGGAGAGGGGGAAGGAGGGAGGGAGGGGGAGAGGGAAGGAAAGGAGGAAGAGAGGGGAGGGGAGAGGAAGGGGAGAGAGGAGAGGGGAGGAGAGAAGGGAGGGAGGAGGGGGGAGGGGGGGAGAGAGGGAGAGGGAGAGGGGGGGAGAGAGGGAGGAGGAAAGGAGAGGGAGAGGGGGAGAGGAGAAGAGGGAAGGAGGAGGGGAGAGAGAGGGGAGAGGGAGGAGGGAAGAGAGGAGGGGGGAGGAAGAGAGGAGGAAGAGAGAGGGAGGAGAGGGAGGAGGGGGAGGAAGGAGGGAGGGAGGGGAGGAGGAGGGAAGAGGAGAAGGAGGGGGAGAGGGGGGGGAGGAAGAGAGGAGAGGAGAGGAGGGGAGAGGAGGGAGAGAGGAGGGAGGGGAGGGAGAGGGGAGGAAAGGAAGGGAGGAGGAGAGGGGGGAGGAGGAGAGGAGAGGAGAGGGAGGAGAGGGAAGAGAAGGGGAGAGAGAGGAAGAGGGGGGAGGGGGAGGGGAAGAGGGAGAGGGAGAGAAGAAGAGGGAAGGGGGAGGGGGAAGGAGAAGGAGGGGAGAGAGGAAGAGGGGAGGAGAGGAGAAGGAGAGAGGAGAGAGGGAGGAGAGGAGGAAGGAGGGAGGAGAAAGAGGAGGGGAGAGGGGGAGGAGGGAGAGGAGGGGAAGGAGGGGAGGAGAGAGGGAGGGGGGGAAGAAGGAGAGAGAAGAGAAGAGAGAGGAGAGGAAAGAGGAGGGGGGGGGAGGAGAGGGAGAGGGAAGAGAGGGAGGGAGGAAGAGAGGGGAAGAGGGGGGGGGAGGAGGGAGAGGAGGGAGGAAGGGGAGGGAAGAGGAGGGGGAGGAGAAGGGAGGGAGAGGGGAGGAGAGGGAGGAGGGAGAGAGGAGGGGGGGAGGGGAGGAGAGGAGGGAGAAGGAGAGAGAGGAGGGGGAGGGAGAGAGAGGGAGAGAGGAGGGAGAGGAGAGGAGGAGGGGAGGGAGAGGAAGAGGAGAGGGGAGGAGAGAGAGAAAGGGAGGAAGAGAGGAGGGGGGGAGAAGGAGGGGAGGAGAGGAAGGAGGGGAGAGGGAGAGAGGGAGGAGGAGAGGGGAGAGGAGGGGAGAGGGAGGGAGGGGAGAGGAGGAGGGAGAGGGAGAAGGGGAGGGAGAGAAGAGGAGAGGAAGAGAGGAGGGGAGGAGGGAGAGGGAAGAGGAGGAGAGAGAAGAGAGGGAGGGAGGGAGGGGGAGGAGGGGAAGGAGGGAGGGAGAGGAGAGAGGGGAGGGAGGGAGAGGAGAGGAGGGGAGGAAGAGGAGGGGGAAGGAGGAGAGGGAGAGGAGGGAGAGAGGGGAGGAGAGGAGAAGGGAAGGAGAGAGGAGAAGGGGAAGGAGAGAGAGGGAGAGAAGGAGGGAGGGAGGGGAGGAAGGGAGGAGGGAGGGGAGAGAGGGAGGAGGAGAGAAGGGAGGAGAAGAGAAGAGGAGGAAGGAGAGAGGGGGGAGAGGAGAGGAAGAGGAAGGGAGAGGGAAGGAGAAAGAGAGGAGGAGAGGGGAGAGAGAAGGAGAGGAGGGGAGGGAGAGAGGAAGAGGGAGGAGAGGAGAGGAGGAAGGGGGAGAGGAGGGAGGGAGAGGGAGGAGAGGAAGGGGGGGAAGGAGAAGAGAGAGGAGAGGGGAGGGAGAGGAGAGGGGGAGAGGAGGAGGGAGGGAGAGGAGAGAGAGGGAGGAGGAGGGGAGAGGGGAGGAGAAGAGGGGAGGGGGGAGAGGGAGGAGGGAGGAGGAGGAGAGAGGGAGGAGAAGAAGAGGAGGAGGGGGAGAGAGGAGAGAGAGGAGGGAGAGGGAAGGAGGAAGGGGGAGGAGAGAGGGAGAGAAGGGGAGGAAGGAGAGAGAAGAGGAGAGGGAGAGGGAGGAGAGGAGGGAGGGAAGGGGGGAGAGGAGGAGGAGGGAGGGAGAGAGAAGGGGAGGGGGAGAGAGAGGGAGAAGAGAGGAGGAGAGGGAGAGAGGGGGGAGAGGGAGAAGAGGGAGAGGAGAGGAGAAGGAGGAGGGGGAAGAGGAGGGAGAGGAGAGGGGGAAGGGAGAGGAGAGGAGAGAGGAGGGAGGAGGAGAGGGAGAGGAGAAGGAGAGGGGGGAGAGAGAGAGGAGGGAGGAGGGAGGAGAGGGGAGGAGAGGGAGAGGAGAGGAGAAGGAAGAGGGAGGGAGGAGGGAGAGGAGGGGGAGAGAGGAAGAGGGAGAAGGAGGAGAGGAGGGAGGAGGGGAGAGGAAGAGGGGAGGAGGGAGAGGGAGGAGAGAAGGGGAGGGAGGAGAGGGAGAAGAGGGAGAGGAGGGGAGAGGAGAGAGAGAGGGAGAGGAGGGGGAGGAGGGGGAGAGAGGAGAGGAGGGGAAGGGAGGGAGGGGAAGGGAGAGGAGAGGGGAGGGAGAGGAGGGGAGAGAGAGGGAGGAGAGAGAGGAGAGGAGAAGAGGGAAGGGAGAGAGGAGAGAGGGGAGAGAGGGAAGAGAAGAGGGAGAGGGGGGAGGAGGAGGGGAGGAGGAGAGGGAGAGAGGGGAGGAGGGAGAGAGAGGAGGAGAAGAGGAGAGGGAGAGGAGAGGAGAAGGGGAGAGAGGAGAGGGGAGGGAGAGGAAGGAGGGAGGAGAGAGAGGAGGGGAGAGGAAGAGGGAGGAGAGAGGAGAGGGGAGAGGGGGAGAGGAGAGGGAGAGGAAGAGAGGGGGGAGGAAGGGAGAGGGAGGAGGAAGAGAGAGGGGAGGAGGGAGAGGGAGAGGGGGAGAGAGGAGAAGAGGGAGGAGGGAGGAGAGGGAGGAGGAGAGGAGAAGGGGAGAGGGAGAAGGAGAGGGAAGAGAAGAGGGAGAGGAGGAGAGGGGAGAGAGAGGGAGAAGGAGAAGAGGGAGAAGGAGAAGGAGGAGGGAGAGGAGGGAGGAAGAGAGGGAGAGGGGAGGGAGAGGAGGGGGAGAAAGAGAGGAGGGAGGGAGAGAGAGGAGAGGGGAGAGGGGAGGGAGAAGGAGGGAGGAGAGGGAGGAGGGAGGGAAGGAGAAGGAGAGGGGGAGAGGGAGAGAGGGAGGAAGAGAGAGGAGGGGAGGGAAGAGGGGAGGAGAGGGAGGGGGGAGGAGGAAGAAGGAGGGGGAGGAAAGAGGAGGGAGAGAGGAGGGGAGGGAGAAGAGGAGGGAGGGAGAGGGGAGAAGAGGGGGGAGAGAGGAGAGGAGAAAGGGGAGAGGAGAAGGGGAGGAGGAAGAGGAGGAGAAGAAGAGGAGAAAGAGGAGGAGAGAGGAGAAGAGAGAGGGGAAGAGGGAGAGAGGGAGAGGAAGAGGGAGAGAGGGGAGAGGAAGAGGGGGAGAGGAGGAAGAGGAGAAGGGAAGAGGAAGGAGAAGAGAGAGAAGAGGGGAGGAGGAGGAGGGAGAGGGGAGAGAGGAAGAGAGAAGGAGGGGGAAGGAGGAGAGGAGAGAGGAGGAAGGAGGAGGGGAAGAAGGGAGGAGAAGAGGAGGGAGGAGAAGGAGAGGAAGGAGAGAGGGGAGGAAGGGAAGAGAGGGAAGAGGAGGGGGAGAGGAGAAGAGAGAAGAAAGGAGAGGGGAAGGAGAGGGAGGAGAGGAGGAAGAGGGAAGAAGAGAGGAGAAAGGAGGGAGGGGAGGGGAGAGGAAGAGGAGAGAAGGGGGAGAGAGAGGAAGGAGAAGAGGAGAGGGGGGGAGAAGGGGGAGGGAGAGGAGGAAGAGAAGAGAGGGAGAGGGAGGAGGAGAGGAAGAGGAGGAGGGAGAAGGAGGGAAGGAGGAAGAGGAGAGGGGGGAGAGGGAGAGGAAGAGAGGAGGGAGAAGAGGAGAAGGGAGAGAGGGAGGGAAGGAGGAAGGGAGAGGAGAAGAGGGAAAAGGAGGAGAGGAGAGGGAGAGAGGGAAGAAGAGAGGGGAGAGAAGGAAGAAGAGGAGGAGAGAGGAGGAAGAAGGGAGAGGAAGAGGAGAGGGGAGAGGGGAAAGAGAGAAGGGAGGGAGAAGAGGAGAAGAGAGAGGGAGAAGAGAAGAGAAAGGAAGAGAAGAGAGGAAAGAGAGGGAAGAGGGAGGAGGAGAGAAGAGGAGAGGAGGAGGGAGAAGGGGAGAGGAGAGAGAGGAAGAAGGAGGAGGGGAGAGGAAGAGAGAAGGGGAAGAGGGAGGAGAGAGGAGAGGAAGAGAGGGGAAGGAAGGAGAGAAGGAAGGGGAAAGAAGGAAGAGAAGAGAGAGGGAAAGGAGAAGAGAGAAAGGGAAGAGGGAGGAGGGGAGGAGAAGGAGAGAAGAGAGGGAGAAAAGAGAAGGAGAAGGAGGGGAGGAGAGAGGGAGGAGAGGAGAAGAGAGGGAGAAGGAAGGGAAGAAGGAAGAGGAAGAAGAAAAGGGATAGAAAGAGGAAGAAAAAAACAGAAGATGGGAGAGAGGGGAGGAGGGGGGGGACGAGAGGGAGAAAGAGGGAGAAAGAAGAGTGAATAGAGGAGAGGAGAGGAAAGGAGAGAAGAAGAAGACGAGAGAGGAAGAGAAGAGGAAGAAAAAAGAGAGAAGAGGAGGGGAATAGAGGGAAGAGGAGAAAAAAAGAGAGAGGAAAGGAGAAGAAAAGGAGGAGGAGAAGAAGGAAAAGAAGAGAAGGGAAAAGTTAAGATGAGTAGGGAAAGGGGTATAATGGGAAAAGGGAAAGATGTGGAAAAGAATAATAGGTGAAAGAGGGGGAGGAAAGTGAATGATTAAAGTGGATTGTAAAAGAGTGAAAAAAAAGTGGGTGGATAATGGATAGGTGGGAGGGGGAAGAAGAAAGAGAATGAGAGAAAAAATGGGGGGGGAGGGAGAGGAGAGGAGAAAAGGGAAGAGAAGAGAAAGGAGAAAAAAGGAAGGGAAGAGATGAAAAAGAGTGAAAAGAAATTAGAGGGGTAAGTGAGAGTGGGGGGGAATAAATAAAAAAGAGGGAAAATTGACAATTGAGTGGGGATGGGGGTAAAGGTTGAAAAGGGAAAAAAAGAGAAGATGAGGGAAAAAAGAGAGAGAGAAGAAAAGGTAGATGAAAAGATGAAATTAGGGAAGTAGTTAATTTGAGAATTTAAGAAAAGGGTAAGGAGTGGAAATGATAGAAGAATTAAAAATAGTGGAAAAAGGGATTGTGTTGAACAAGATGAGTGAGGTAGTGATGGAAGAGAAGAAACGGGATGGAGGTAAAGGAGTAGTAGGATAAGAGAAAAAGAGAATGATGAGGAGAAATAAGTATGAGAAGATGGAAATGGAAATATAAAGAAAAAATATGGAATGAGAGAGTAAAGGAAAAGATGAGAGGTAAGAAAAAGAAATAAATAGGAGAATGGAAAAAAAGTTAAGGTTCGAAAGGGGAGAGAGGATGATTGGAAAGAGAGTATAAAAAAAACAAAAAGAAGATACAAGAATAGAAATTCATAATGTATACAAAACATAAAAAATCTAAAGAAAAAGAAAAAAAAAAAAAAAAAAAAAATATAAAAAAAAAAGTATGGGATAGAGGAGAGATTATATTGTAAAAAGAGAGTAAGGGGGTGAGTGAGTAGGGAGTAATTTGTAAGGAAGAGGGGAAAACAGATAAAATGAAAGATTGAAGATTTGGAGGAAATATATAAAATTATAAAGAGTAATAAAAAAGATATAAATATGTTAGGGGAAAGAAAGTGATAGAAGATGAAATTATTAAGGTATGAATGTGTAAATTAATTTATGGTGAACGAGAGAAAAGTTTTGATGTATAGTTGAGTGTGAGGAGGTGGAAAGAAGGAAAATTTTGTATATTTGTGAGGATGATGGAAAGAAAATGTGAAGGTGATAGGAAGGGGTGGAGAGAAGGGGGGGAAAAAGAGAAAGGAGTGAAATTTTGAAAAAGAGTGAAAAGAGGGTAAAAGAGAAAAATTGGAGTGAGGAAGGAAAGTGTCAAAAGGAGAGAAAGGAAGGTTTTATAAGAGGTGAGGGTGGGGGAAGGATTAAGAGATATATAGGGAGGATGTGGGGAAGAGGTGGGAAGTGGATATAGGGGATTAGTGGGTAGAGTAATGTGTGGAATAAGGATGGAGAAGGAGTGAATGGGAAGGGGGAATAAGATGAGTTAGAAAATATGAAATATGGGATGAAAGAGGAAGAGGGGTGATAGGGGGTTAAGTGGAGTTAATAAGAAAGTGGAGAGTGGAATAGGGACAAGGGAAAGAAAAAAGTGGGGGAGAAGAGGAAGTGAAGATGGAAAGAAAGGGAGAGGGAATGGGGAAATAGGGAGAAAAGGAGATGAAAAGGTGAAATATAGAGGAATGTGATGAATTAAAGGGAGATTAGAAAAATTAATAGAGAA
>BNST01001788.1:0-43558 GCA_019650275.1 Xylocarpus granatum | reverse complement strand
TCCTGGAAGTTCGATTAGGATAAGGCTATCTTAGAACTCCAGCAGCAGCAGGACGTCATGGCAGGTTTGACTTCAACAAGATAATCACGTCAAAGAGAGAGTCTTGGAATGGAAAGGACACGCCATATGGAAGTCCTAATCCTAGAAGGAAACACCAAGATGAAGGTCAGCAGCTGTAGGAGAGGAGATAAGATAAGGACAGAAAGATTTAGTCAAAGTAGGAATTCTAGTCTAAGTAGGAAATCAAGACAGACCAAGAATCCTAGTAGGATTAGGAAACATTGAGATAAGGTCTATCTTGATAATGTTTTAGTTGTGTTAGAAAACCTTGTTGACTTAGGAAAACATATCCTAAGTGGATAAGGAACCTAAGTACTAGTTGAATCAGGATAAGGCTGTCTAAATACTATAAATACAGCCCATTATTTGTGAGCAGAAGATATGCTCCGAATTTTGTATATTTCTCATTCATTAATCAAGAATCAAGGTTAGCATTCTTGCTTCCATTCTTGTTTATATTTCGGTTATCTTTTAAGAGTTGTCTTGAGATAACTTGGGCTTAAGACAAGGTGAAGAGTTGTCTTTCTTGCTTAAGAGCTTAGGTTGAAGTTAAGAGTTGTCTTCTTCAACCAAGGCAAGTTGTGATAGGTTTAAGAGTTGTCTTGCCTATCCAACATATCTTTTATTCATTAGTTAACATGAAGGACAGCTTAGGGTATGTAAATCTAAGAAAAGAACTCAAGAATCAAATGGGACAGCAAGTTAGGAGAGGTTTTAGTAGTTGTGCTGACCCCTAAGGTGTAGAAAAGTTGGGGAAAAAATTAGGACCCCAACACCAATGTGTCCAACGCTGCTGCCACACCTCCTGCAAGTTCATACCGTGCACTGCGAACGCGCCTAATGCCTCTGCCGCACCTTCAGGGATATTCTGGTCGCTCCCAAAAGTTCGTCCCGAGCACTTCTGAACGCGTCCGACGCCTCTACGCACCCGTGGGTATGTTCCGGTCGCTCTTGGAAGTTCATTCTGCTCGCTGCCCTCTGTTGTGCCCATGGGGATGTTCCAGTTGATCTCGGAAGTTCATCTCGTGCACTGCCGAGCGTGACCGATGCCTCCACCGCACCTGTAGGGATGTTACGGTGGCTCCCGGAAGTTCGTCTCATGCACTGCCCAGCGCACCCGAAGCCGCTTCCGTGCCCGCGGGGATGCTCTGGTCGCTCCTGGAAGTTCGTCCTTTGCACTGCCAAACGTGTCCAATGCCGCTACCGTGACCGTGGGGATGTTCAGGTCAGTCTCCTAAGTTCGTCCCGCATGCTGCCTAACGTGCCCGAAGCCTCTGCTGCGCCCGCAGGGGATGTTCTGGTCACTCCCAGAAGTTCATCTCGTACACTGCTGAATGCACCTGACACCTCTGTTGCACCCGCGTGGATATTCCAGTCATTCCCGGAAGTTCTTCCTGCACACTGTCGCACTGTTGGGGTCCTGATTTCTTGTCCTAACTTTTCTACATTTAGGAGTTAGCACGACTTCTAAAACTTCTCCTAACTTGCTGTCCCATTTGATCCTTGAGTTCTTTTCTTTGGTTCTTGTCCCCCTCAGCTGTCCCTTGGGATTAACTAATGATAAAAGGATATGTTGGATAGGAAAGACAACTCTTAAACCTATCACAACTTGCCTTGGTTGAAGAAGACAACTCTTGACTTCAACCTAAGCTCTTAAGCAAGGAAGAGAACTCTTCACCTTGTCTTAAGCCCAAGTTATCTCAAGACAACTCTTAAAAGATAACCGAAATATAAACAAGAATATAAGCAAGAATGCCAAAGCTTGATTCATGATTAATGAATAAAAGCTTACAAATTTGGAGCATATGTCCATGCTAACAAATAATGGGTTGTATTTATAGTATTGGACAGCCCTTTCCTAATTTAACTAGTACTTAAGTTCCTTATCCACTTAGGACAAGTTTTCCTAAGTCAACAAGATTTCCTAAGACAACTAGAATCTTATCAAGATAGACCTTATCTCCTATTTTACTAGGATTCTTGGTCTTCTTGATTGACTAATCCTATTTTGACTAAATTTCTTTATCCTTGTCTTATCTCCTATAGCTGCTGGTCTTTATCTTGTTGCTTCCTTCTAAGATTAGGACTTCCTTATGGCATGTCCTTCTATCCCAAGACTTCTTCTTGACGTGAACAACTTGTTGAAGTTAAACCCTTCATGACGTCCTGCTGTTGCTGGAGTTCTTCATGCCGTACACATCCTTCTCCTGCTTGAATTGCACCATGCATATCCTGCTGATGCTGGAGTCCTTCTTGGCTTGGATGTCCTTGGTCAATTAGGATAAATTCAAAACCTGGCCGTGCTTTACTGCATGCCGTGTGCAAGCTTGTTGCACGTACGTTCTGGCCCGTAGCTGCCTCTCTTGCTGCTTGGCGCCTCTCTTGCATCCTCCTATGCCGCTCACGCTCCCTTTTCCTCCTAAGGTCCTCAACAATCCCCCTTTCTTGAAGACTCACCTTGTCCTCAAGGTGGAAATAAGGGAACCGTTGCTGGATATCATCATAGTCTTCCCATGTTGTTTCATCCTTGGGCGAATGACTCCACAATATGAGTACTCTCCATACTAGCCTTCTATTGCGCCATAGCTTACTATACAAAATCCTAAGGCTTCCTTCAGTTGCTGCCCAAGGTGATCTTCCCTGAAAACGTCGGGCAGTCCCTCATTCACTTGTCTCACATCTCCTATCTTCTTCCTCAACAATGAAATGTGAAACACTGGATGTAGTTTGAAGGTTAACGGTAGTCTTAGGCGATGAGCTACTGCTCCAATGTGCTCAACTACCTCATACGGTCCAAAATATTTTCTAGCCAACTTTGCTGTGGTTGGCTTTCCGGCCTTTATCTTCCTTCTAGGATGGATTTTATGATAGACATGGTCACCTACCGTAAATTCTTCTTCCTTCCTCCCTTTGTCTGCTTGTCTTTTCATTCGGTCCCTTGCTTGCTCAAGCTCATGCTTGAGTTTCTTCAAGACATCATCTCTTGACTGAAGTGCGACATCCACTTCATGTATGCTGCTGTTCCCCATGGTAGAGCTTGACATTCCGGGGGGTAACCTTCCATATACGGCTTGGTATGGTGTCATCTTGATTGCCGCATGATAGGTAGTATTATACCACAGTTCTGCCCATGGTATGTACTTCTCCCAATCATTTTGTTGGTCATGGTAAAAACACCTTAAGTACTGCTCTAGGGTTTGATTGGTTACCTCACTTTGGCCATCTGTTTGTGGATGAAAGGTGGATGAGGCGACCAAGTTGCTGCCGAGCTGTGTGAAAAGCTCCTTCCAGAACTTGCTCATGAAAACAGTATCTGTATCAGACAGCAATGTCTGTGGTATGCCATGAAGTCTTACCACGTTTTTTGATGAACTCTGCTGCACCCACAGGGATATGCCAGTCGCTCCCGAAGTTCATCCCGCACACTACAGAACACGCTGAATGACTCTGCTGCGCCTACGGGGAAGTTTTGGTCGCACCTGGAAGTTCATACTGCAGATTGCCGAACGAGCCCGATGCCTTTGCCGCACCTGTGGGGATGGTCCGGTTGGTCCTGGAAGTTCGTCCCGCGCACTGCCCAATGTGCCCAAAGCCTCTGCCGCATCTGCAGGGATGTTCTGGTCATTCTCGGAAGTTCATCCTGCATACTACTGAACGTGTCCGATGCCGCTGCCACACCTGCAGGGATGTTTTGGTCGCTCCCGAAAGTTCATCCCGTGCAATGCCGAATCCAGCCGATGCCTCTGCTGTGCCCATGGGAATGTTCTGGTTGCTCCCGATAGTTCATCCTGCGTGCTGGCAAACGCGCCCGATGCCTCTGCCGCGCCTGTAGGGATGATCTGGTCATGCCCAGAAGTTCATCCCGAGCACTGCCAAATGTGTCCGATACCTCTATCGAGCCCACGTGGATTTTGCGGTCACTCCTGGGAGTTCATCCCTTGCACTGCAGAACGTGTCCCACACCGCTGCCACACCCACGGAGATGTTTTAGTTGCTCCCGGAAGTTCGTCCCGCGCACTGTCGAATGAGCCCGACGCCTCTACTGCACCGGCGGGGACATTCTGGTCACTCCTGGAAGTTCGTCCCATGCACTGCCAAACGTGCCCGACGCCTCTGCCGCGCGCCCTCAGGGATGATATGGTCACTACCGGAAGTTCATCCTATGCACTGCCTAAAGTGCCAGAAGTTCATCCTACGTGCTGGCAAACGTGCCCAATGCCTCTGCCGCACCTGTAGGGATGATCTGGTCATGCCCAGAAGTTCATCCCAAGCACTGCCAAATGTGTCCGATACCTTTATCGAGCCCACGTGGATTTTACGGTCACTCCTGGGAGTTCATCCCTTGCACTGCAGAACGTGTCCCACACCGCTGCCACACCCACGGAGATGTTTTAGTTACTCCTCGAAGTTCGTCCCGCGCACTGTCGAATTGTTGAGGTCCCGATTTTTTCCCCAACTTTTCTACACCTTAGGGGTCAGCACGCCTACTGAAATCCTTCCTAACTTGCTGTCCCGTTTGATTCTTGAGTTCTTTTCTTATTTTATATCCCCTAAGCTGTCCTTCGGGTTAACTAATATATATAAAGATATGTTGGATAGGCAAGACAACTCTTAAACCTATCACAACTTGCCTTGGTTGAAGAAGACAACTCTTAACTTCAACCTTAGCTCTTAAGCAAGGAAGACAACTCTTAACCTTGACTTAAGCCCAAGTTATCTCAAGACAACTCTTAAAAGATAACCGAAATATAAACAAGAATAGAAGCAAGAATGCTTACCTTTGATTCTTGATTAATGAATGAGAAAATAACAAAATTCGTAGCTTATGAGCTCCTCACAAATAATGGGCTGTATTTATAGTCCTAAGACAGCCTTATCCTAATTTAACTAGTACTTAGGTTCCTTATCCACTTAGGATATGTTTTCCTAAGTCAACAAGCTTTTCTAAGTCAAATAAAACATTATCAAGATAGACCATATCCTTTGTGTCCTAATCCTACTAGGATTCTTGGTCTTTCTTGAATTCCTACCTAGACTAGAATTCCTACTTTATCTTGTTTTCTACAGCAGCTGGACTTCCTCTTGGCTTATCCTTCTAGGACTAGGACTTTGAATGCATATCCTTCTGCCCTTAGAATTCTTCTTGTCGCGACTATCCTATTGCTACTGGAACTCATCATGAGTGTCCTACATTAATTAGCATTAAGTCAAATACTGGTTGGGCTTCACTGCTGGGCTGCATACTTTCTGTTGCCACTCTTGTTATGCACATTTTCTGGCCCATGTCCAGCTGCTCCCTGAAGTTCATCCTGTGCACTACTAAACACACCCAACTGCTCTGCCGTGCCCCCGGTGATGCTGCAGTCACTCCCAGAAGTTTCGCTCCCCACACTGCTGAACGTGCCCTACACCACTGCCACGCATGCAGGGATGTTCCGGTTGCTCTCTAGAAGTTCATCCCACACACTGCCCAACGCATCTGAAGCCTCTGCCACACCATCGGCAATGTTCCTGTTGCTTCTGGAAGTTCATCCCGTGCACTGGTGAACATGCCCGATGCCTCTTCCACGCCCACGGGGATGTTCTGGTTGCTTCCAGAAGTTCGTCCTAAGCCTTGTTGAACTTGTCCAACGCCTCTACCGAGCCCACGATGATTTTTTGGTCACTCCTAGAAGTTCTTCCCACGCACTCCCAATGCGCCCGAAGCCTTGGTGTGGCTTCTCTCAGGTGCAGCAGAGGCTTCAGACACATTGGGAGTGTGTGGGACGAACTTCTAGGAGTGACCAAAAAATCATCTGGGCTCGGTAGAGGCGTTGGACAAGTTCAACAAGGCTAGGATGAACTTCTGGAAGCGACCAGAACATCCCTGCAGGTGCAGCAGCAGCTTCAGACATGTTTGACAGTGCACGGGATGAACTTCCTAGAGTGACCGGATTATCCCCATGCTGTAAGAGGCTTAGGGCACATTTGGCAGTTCACAGGAGAGACTTCCTGGAGCGACTGTAACATCCCAGCACAGCAGAGACGTCAGGCCCGTTAGGCAGTGTGTGGGATGAACTTCTTGGAGTGACCTGAACATCCCAGTGGGCATGGCAGAGGTGTCAGGGGTGTTGGGCTGTGAACAAGACAAACTTCCGAAAGTGACCAGAACATCCCCATGGACACAGCAGAGGTGTCAGTTGCATTTGGCAGTGCGGAAGACGAACTTCCGAAAGTGACCAGAACATCCCCCTGGGTATGGCAGAGGCTTTGGGAGTGTTGAGCAGTGTGCAGAATGAACTTCCGGGAGTAACTGAAAAATCCACGCTGGCTCGGAAGAGGCACCGGACAAGTTTGGCAGTTCTCGGGACGAACTTCCAGCAGCAACCATCCCTGCAGGCACGAAAGCTGGAAAATCCCCATGGCTGCGAGTGCCTGCAGGCATTGGCGCGTTTGGCAGTGCTTGAGATGAACTTCAAGTAGCAGCCGGAACATCCTCGCAGGCATGGGAGAGGCAGTGCATTCGAGAGTGTGCAGGACAAACTTCCAAGATCAACCCAAACATCCCCGCAGGAGCGGCAGCAGCATTGGACACATTTGGAAGTGAGCTGGACAAACTTCAGGGAGCAATGGGAACATCCTCACGGGCGTGGCAGAGGCTTTGGCATGTTGGGCAGTGCACAGGATGAACTTTTTGGAGCAACTGGAACATCTCCGTGGCATGGCAGAGGTATCGGGCATGTTTGCAGTGTACAGTATGAACTTTCGGAAGCAACCTATCATGCATGTTTGGTAGTTCTCAAGACGAACTTCCAAGAGCGACTGGAACATCCTTGCAGGCAAGGCACGGCAGAGGCATTAGGCATGTTCAGCAGTGTGCGGATGAACTTTTAGGAGCAACTAGAACAATCCCGCGGGTGCAGCAGTGGCATCGGACATGTTGACCAGTGCACAGGATGAACTTACTGGAGCAACCAGATCATCCTCGCGAGCGTGGCAGAGGCTTCAGGCGCATTCAACAGTGCACAGGATGAACCTCCAGGAGTGACTGGAACATCCCCGCAGCCGTGGCAGAGGCACCGGGCACATTCGGCAGTGCATGGGATGAACTTCTGGGAGAAACTCGAATATCCCCACGGGGCATCAGCGGCATCAGACATGTACGGCGGTGCATGGCATGAACTTCTAGGAGCGACCGGAACATCACTGCAGGCTTGGCTGAGGTGTCGGTCGCCTTTGGCACTGCACGGATCAAACTTTTGGGAGCGACCGGAACATCTTCATGGGCATGGCAGAGGCTTTGGCGTGTTGGGTAGTGTGTGGGACAAACTTCCCAGAGCAACATGAACATACCTGCAGGTGCAGCAGCAGTGGCAGACACATTCAGCTGTTGGTGGAACAAACTTTTGAGAGTGACAAGAACATCTCTGCTGCCCATGGGGGCATGTTCCAGTCACTCCCAGAAATTTGTCCCGCGCAATGCCGAATGCGCCGCGGCATCAAACATGTTGTCCAGTGCAGGAGACAAACTTCCGGGAGTGACCAGAACATCCCATGAGCGCAGCAGAGGCTTTGGGTGCATTAGGCAGTGCGTGGGATGAACTTCTGAGAGCAACCAGAACATCCCTGTGGGCATGGGAGAGGTGTCGGGCACGTTCAGCAGTGCATGGACAAGCTTCTGGGAGTGACCTGAACATCCCCACAGGCGCGGTAGCGGCATTGGACACACTCAGCAGTGCATGGGACGAACTTCCAGTAGTGACCAGAACATTCCTTCGGGCGCTGTAGAGGCGTCTGGTCCATTCGGCAGCGCACAGAATGAACTTCCAGGACTGACCACAAAATTCCTGCAAGCCTGGGTAGTGGTGTCAGACACGTTCGGCAGTGCTCGGGATGAACTTCCAAAGGTGAATGGACCATCCCTGCAGGCATGGCAGAGGCTTCAGGCAAGTTGGCCAGTGCACTGGATTAGTTCCCAGGAGTGACCCGAACATCCCTACAGGCATGGCATCAATGTCAGACGTGTCCGACATTGCACAGGACAAACTTCCCAGAGTGACCTGAACATCCCTGCAGGAGCAGCAACGGTGGGGGACATGTTCGACAGTGTGCGGGATGAACTTCCAGGAGCAACCGGAGCATCCCTGCAGGCTCGACAGAGGCTTCGAGTGCATTGGGTAGTGCCGCGATGAACTTTTGGGAGCGACCAGAACATCACCACTGGTGTGGCAGAGGCATCAGGCGCATTCAACAGTTCATCAGGACGAATTTATGGGAGAGACAGGAAAATCCCCGCTGATGCAGTAGTGGAGTTGTGTGTGTTTGGCAGTGCGTTGGATGATTTTTTGGGAGCGACCGGAGCATTTACCCAGGTGCGGCAGAGGCATTAGGCGCGGTCAGTAGTGCATGGAATGAACTTCGTGGGTGCAGCAGCAGCATTGGACATGTTCGGCAGTGCACAGGATGAAATTCTGGGAGCAACTGGAATATCCCCGCAGGCTCGGCAGAGAGATAGGGCGCATTTGGCAGTGTGTTGTGTTTGGGATGAACTTCTGGGAGCGACCAGAACATCTTTAGAAAACAGCAGAGGCTGCAGGTGCATTTGGCAATGCGCAGAACAAACTTCTGGGAGCGACCAGAACATCTCCGTAGGTGCAGCAGTGGCTTCGAACTTGTTTGGCAGTGTGTGGGATGAACTTTCAGGAGCAACCGGAAAATATCTGCGGGCATGACAGTGGTGTTGGGCGCGATCAGCAGTGAGCGGGAAGAAGTTCCGGGAGCGACCGGAACGTCGCCGCGGGCACAGCAGCAGCATAGGACATGTTCAGCAGTTTGTTGGATGAACTTCTGGGAGCGATGGGAACATCCCCGCAGGCGCGGCAAAGGCTTCAAGCGCGTTCGGCAGTGCATGGCGCTAACTTCTGGGAGTGACCATAACATCCCCACAGGCATGGCAGCGGTGTCGGATGCATTCATGTTGAGAACCTAAGTATGCAGGAAAGGCAATGGGCAGAAAATGGGGCAGCAAAGGAGAGAATGGGCCAGAAAATGTGCACAACAAGCATTGCAACAGCAAGTATGCAGCCCAGCTTGTATTTGACTTAATCCTAATTAATGAAGGACATTCACACCAACAGGAGTTCCAGCAGAGTTCCAGCAGCAGCAGGACATCCATGCCAAGGAGAATTCCAACAGCAGCAGGACATCTATGCCAAGAAGAGTTCTATTAGCAGCAGGACACGCATGATGAATTCCAGTAGCAATAGGATAGTCATGACAAGAAGAATTCTAAGGGCAGAAGGATACTCATTGAAAGTCCTAGTCCTAGAAGGATAAGCCAAGAGGAAGTCCAGCTGCTGTAGAATACAAGATAAGGTAGGAATTCTAGTCTAGGTAAAAATTCAAGAAAGACCAAGAATCCTAGTAGAATTAGGAAACATTTGGATAAGGTCAATCTTGATAAGGTTCTAGTTGTCTTAGAAAACCTTGTTGACTTAGGAAAACTTGTCCTAAGTGGATAAGGAACTTAAGTACTAGTTAAATTAGGAAAAAGCTGTCCAATACTATAAATACAGCCCATTATTTGTTAGCATAGAGATATGCTCCGAATTTGTATATTTTCATTCATTAATCAAGAATCAAGGTTAGCATTCTTGCTTCTATTCTTGTTTATAGTTTGGTTATCTTTTAAGAGTTGTCTTGAGATAACTTGGGCTTAAGTCAAGGTGAAGAGTTGTCTTCCTTGAAAGATAACCGAAATATAAACAAGAATGGAAGCAAGAATGCTAACCTTGATTCTTGATTAATGAATGAGAAATATACAAAATTTGGAGCATATGTCCTCCTCACAAATAGTGGGCTGTATTTATAGTCCTAAGACAATCTTATCCTAATTCAACTAGTACTTAGGTTCCTTATCCACTTAGGATATGTTTTCCTACGTCAATAAGCTTTTCTATGTCAACTAAAGCATTATCAAGATAGACCTTATCCCATTGTTTCCTAATCCTACTAGGATTCTTGGTCTTTCTTGAATTCCTACTTAGACTAGAATTCCTACTTTGACTAAGTCTTTCTGTCCTTATCTTATCACCTCTCCTACAGCTGCTGAACTTCTTCTTGCCATTTCCTTCTAGGATTAGGACTTCCATATGGCGTGTCCTTCAATTCCAAGACATCTCCTTCATGTGAACATTTTGCTGAAGTCAAACCTGCCATGACGTCCTGCTGCTGCTGGAGTTCTTCATGCCATCCATGTCCTTCTCCTGCTCGGATTGCTTCATGCGTGTCCTGCCAATGCTGGTTTTCTTCTTGACTTGGATTTCTGCAGTTAGTTAGGACTGAGTTAGAACCTGGCCGTGCCTTACTGCTTGCTGCGTGCAGGCTTGTTGCGTAAACATTCTGGCCTGTTGCTGCCTCTCTTGCTGCTTTGCACCTCGCGCGCATTCGCTCACGCTCCCTTTGCCTCCTATGGTCCTCAATTTCTGCCCGTTGCATTTCCAGCATACTTAGGTTCTCAACAATCCCCCTTTCTTAAAGACTCACCTTGTCCTCAAGGTGGAAGTTTGAAAACTGCTGCTGGATGTCATTATAGTGTTTCCAAGTTTGTACGGGTAATGGCAAAGGTTGTAGCAATCCTTTGGTCTTGCCATCTTCTGGTTTTATCCTTGGGCAAATGTCACAATTGCTGTTTTTCTTCTTGACTTCTGCCTTGAATCCTTCCAACCAAAAGAATGGCTTGATATTCTTGGTGAGTTCTTGGCATTGAGGGTCAATTTCTATTGCCTGCTTGATTTCTGTCCATACATTCCACTCCGCTCCGCTGATGGCAGTGAGGCATGCGTCATTAGGCTCACATGCTGTCCACAATGCTTGACCTCCATTGCTTCTGGACAATGCATCTGCCACCTTGTTTTCCTTGCCTGGTTTGTAGATTATTTCATACTCATAACCCAGTAACTTGACAAGGAACTTTTGCTGCTCTGGGGTGGTAATTTTCTGCTCCATGAGGCTTCTCAAGGGTTGTTGATCTGTAATGATCAGGAATTTTCTCCCAAGAAGGTAAGGTCGCCATACCTTGACTGCATGGATGATGGCCAACATCTCCTTGGCGTATATTGACCATTCCTTTTTCATGGGCCCTAAGACTCTGCTCATGTATGCAATAGGTCTTCCGGCTTGACTCAGGACAGCACCTATTCCATCTTGACATCCGTCAGTGTGAAGCTCAAAGGTTTGGTTGAAGTTGGGCAGTGCTAACACTGAGGTCTCACACATAGCTTGCTTCAACAACTTGAATGCATCTTCACTCTTCTCTGTCCATAGGAATCCGTCCTTCTTCAACAAATCTGTTAGTGGTTTTGCTATGGCACCGTATTTACGAACAAATTTGCGGTAATAACCTGTTAAACCTAGAAATCCTCTAAGTTCTGTGACATTCTTAGGAATTGGCCATGTTTGCATGGCTCCTATTTTCCGTTGGTCTACCTTCACTCCATCTTTGGATATGATGTGACCGAGGTATTCAAGCTCCTCTTGCATGAATGTGCACTTGGATGGCTTGATGACAAAATGATTTCTTCTTAACACTTCTAGCACTTTTGCTAAGTGTTCTAGGTGATCATCATGGTTCCTGGAATAGACCAAAATGTCATCAAAGAAAACTAAGACAAACCTGCACAAATAAGGCTTGAAGATGTCATTCATGGCTGCTTGAAAGGTGGAGGGTGCATTGCATAGTCCGAAGGGCATGACTAGGTACTCGTAGTGTCCACTATGAGTCCGAAATGCTGTCTTCTGCACGTCCTCTTCTTTCATGCGTATTTGATGATATCCGGTCTTGAGATCCAGCTTGGTAAACGGCTTTGCTCCATGTAACTCGTCCAGCATATCATCAATTGTTGGGATCGAAAAATGATCCTTGACAGTTGCTTGGTTGAGTGCCCGATAATCGATGCAAAACCTCCAAGTTCCGTCTTTCTTTCTAACAAGTAGAACGGGAGAAGAAAAAGGGAAAGTGCTAGGTTGGATAATACCTTGCTGTAGCATCTCTTCCACTTGTCTTTCGATCTCGTTCTTTTGGAAGTGTGCATACCGGTAAGGTGCTACATTAATCACCTTGGTTTTGTCGATTAATGGGATGGCATGGTCATAATGTCTTGAGGGTGGTAGTCCTTTTGGCTCTCCCAAGACATATCCGAACTGCTCCAGTAGGTTCCTTACTCCTATTGGTATGTCTTCGTGTGTATGATGTTCGGCTGTGTTTTCCTCTTTTGTGGCCAAGAGAACCGCAAAACATTGTGCCCTTTTTCTGTATAGTCATTCAAGGGTACTTACCTCACAATGATGCGCTGCATTGGTGGTGGATGCCTCCCATGTGCAGTCCCTTCCCTTCCATTGGAAGTGCATGGCCATGGATTCGTAGTCGAACATTATCTTGCCTATGGTTTTAAGCCAAGCATTGCCTAAAACCACATCAAGGCCTGCCAATGCTAACACATGCAGTTCTGCCTCTATCTTGACTCCTTGAATCTGCATTGCTACTGCCTTGATAACTAGCACATACTTGAGCTTCTGTCCGCTTGCCACTCTTACTGCAAAGGGTGCAATCCTTTTTGGACATAGCTGGAGTGTTTTGACCAGTTTTGTGTTGATGCAGTTATGGGTGGCTCCACTATCAATCAACACCAAAACATTCTTGTCACTTATGGCTGCGAACAACCTCATTGCAGTAGGCTTGGTGGTTGCCCCTACTGCATGCAAGTTGATTTTGCCTTCTTCCGCATGATCCGGGGAGTGTACTGCCTCAGCTTCCTCCTCGCTATCCATGCGACTTTGGGCATTTGTGTTGGCAATGGGTTGCTGTCCAGAACACCTGACCTGTTGCATGGAATGTCTGGATCAAGCTGCAACCCAAATAATCCTCATTCTGTCCTGGGAATTGAGGGTCTAAAACAGGTGCAGATGATGGCATTTGATCAATATTTGTGCCTTGCAAAACTTGCTGCATGCTATGCATATTTTCCACTGCAGTTTGAATAATGAATGGTCTGAAGGTCTGATCTCTTGCAGCTTGTGATGCTGTCCGTGAAAGATCAGCAAGTCCTTCAATCTGGACAGGAATATGATTAGGAACTTTGTCTTCTGATCCAGGTTTAGCCAACAAGGTAGATTGTGCCTGTTCTTGTGGATAATTTGTAGAAGCATGCACTTGTAATCCATATGAAAATCCATATGATTCTGCATCCACTTTAATTTGCTGTTCTTCCACTCTTGGTAGTGCTAAAGAAGATGTAGAAGTAGTAGCATAAACCTTTCTGTCCTTATCTTATCTCCTCTCCTACAGCTGCTGACCTTCATCTTGCTGTTTCCTTCTAGGATTAGAACTTCCATATGGCATGTCCTTCCATTCCAAGACTTCTCTTTGACGTTATCATCTTGTTGAAGCCAAACCTGACATGACGTCCTGCTGCTGCTGGAGCTCTTCATGCCGTCCATGTCCTTCTCCTGCTTGGATTGCATTATGCGTGTCCTGCCAATGCTGGTGTTCTTCTTGGCTTGGATTTCTGCAGTCAATTAGGGCAGAGGCATCGGATGCATTTGACAGTGTGTGTGATGAACTTCTGGGAGCGACCGGAACATCCCTGCAGGCACGGCAGCGACTTGATTGCATTTGGCAGTGCGTGGGACGAACTTCCAGATGCAACCGGTACATCCCTTGGGCGTGGCAGAGGCATTGGGCGTGTTGGGCAGTGTGCAGGACAAACTTCCGGGAGCGACCAGAACATTCCCACGGGCATGGCAGCGTCATCAGACACATTTGCCAGTGCACTGGACGAACTTCCAGGAGCGACTGGAACATCCCTGCAGGTGCGGAAGAGCCTTTGGGCGTGTCCGGCAGTGTGCAGGACAAACTTCTGGTAGCGACTGAAAAATTCCTTTGTGCATGGCAGCAACATCGGATGCATTTGGCAGTGGTTGGAACGAACTTCCAGAAGCGACCGGAACATCCCTGCCGGCATGGAAGTTGCATCAGGCAAGTTTGGCAGCGTGCGAGACGAACTTCTGGGAGCAGCCGGAACATCCCCGCTGTCTTAGCAGAGGCATCAAGGGCGTTCGTCAGTGACCGGGACGAACTTCCGGGAGCGACGGAACATTCCGGCAGGCGTGGTAGAGACGTTGGGCGCATTGGGCAGTGCATGGGATGAACTTCCAAGAGCGACTGGAACATCCCTACAGTCCTGGAAGCGGCATCGGGTGCGTACGGCAGTGTGTGGAACGAACTTCTGGGACCAACTGGAACATCACCCTAGGCACGGCAGAGGCGTTGGCCGCGTTCAGCAGTGCAGGGGACGAACTTCTGGTAGCAACCAGAACATCCCCACTGGCATGGCAGAGCCATCGGGCATGTTGGGCAGTGCGCGGGGATGAACTTCCAGGAGTGACCGAAACATCCTCGCGGGTACGGCAGAGGCATTAGGTGCATTTGGCAGTGTGCAGTAAAACTTCAGGAGCAACCAGAAGATCTTGGCAGGCGAGGCAGCAGCATCGGGCACGTGGCAGCATCGAGCACGTTTGGCAGTGCGAGGGACAAACTTCCTGGAGAGATCGGAACATCCCCGCAGGCGCGGCGGCAGCATCAGATATGTTCAGTAGTGCATGGGACAAACTTTGGGAGCGGCCAGAAGATAGCTGCGGGTGCGGCAGTGGCATCGGGCGTGTTCGTGTTGAGAACCTAAGTATGCAGGAAAGGCAATGGGCAGAAAATGGGGTGGCAAAGGAGAGCATGGGCCAGAAAATGTGTACAACAAGCATGGCAACAGCAAGTATGCAGCCCAGCAGTGAAGCCCGGCCAGTGTTTGACTTAATCCTAATTAATGGACATTCACACCAACAGGAGTTCCAACAGAAGAAGGATAATCGTGTCAAGAAGAACTCCAGCAGCAGCAACACGTCCATGTCAAGAAGAGTTCCAGCAGTAGGAGGACATCTATGCCAAGCAGAGTTCCAGCAGCAGCAGGACATCCATGCCAAGGAGAATTCCAGCAGCAGCAGGACATCTATGCCAAGAAGAGTTCTATCAGCAGCAGGACACGCATGACGAATTCCAGTAGCAATAGGATAGTCGCGACAAGAAGAATTCAAAGGGCAGAAGGATACGCATTGAGAGTCCTAGTCCTAGAAGGATAAGCCAAGAGGAAGTCCAGCCGCTGTAGAATACAAGATAAGGTAGGAATTCTAGTCTAGGTAGAAACTCAAGAAAGACTAAGAATCCTAGTAGAATTAGGAAACATTTGGATAAGGTCTATCTTGATAAGATTCTAGTTGTCTTAGGAAACCTTGTTGACTTAGGAAAGCTTGTCCTAAGTGGATAAAGAACTTAAGTGCTAGTTAAATTAGGAAAAGGCTATCCAATACTATAAATACAGCCCATTATTTGTTAGCATGGATATATGCTCCGAATTTGTATGTTTTCATTCATTAATCAAGAATCAAGGTTAGCATTCTTGCTTCAATTCTTGTTTATATTTCGGTTATCTTTTAAGAGTTGTCTTGAGATAACTTGGGCTTAAGACAAGGTGAAGAGTTGTCTTCCTTCCTTAAGAGCTTAGGTTAAAGTTAAGAGTTTTCTTCTTCAACCAAGGCAAGTTGTGATAGGTTTAAGAGTTGTCTTGCCTATCCAACATATCTTTTATTCATTAGTTAATTCCGAAAGGACAGCTTAGGGGATGTAAGTCTAAGAAAAGAACTCAAGAATCAAACGGGACATAAGTTAGGAGAGGTTTTAGAAGTCATGCTAACCCCTAAGGTGTAGAAAAGTTGGGACAAGAAATCGAGACCCCAACAGTTTGTAGCATCCGGGACGAACTTTCGGGAGCGACCAGAACATTCCCACAGGCGCGGCATAGGTGTCGGGCGCGTTGGGCAATGCGCGGGATGAACTTTTAGGAGCGACCAGAACATCCCTGCCGGCGTGGCAGCGTCATCAGGCGCGTACGTCAGTATGTGGGATGAAGTTTTGGGAGCAACTGAAAAATCCCCGCAGGTGTGGCAGAGGCGTTGGGTGCATTCAGCAGTGCAGGGGGATGAACTTCTGCGTGCAACCAGAACATCCCCACTGGCACAGCAAAGGTGTCGGGCACATTGGGCAGTGTGTGGGACGAACTTCTAGGAGCGACCGGAACATTCCCCCCAGGCACGGCAGAGTCCTCGGACATATTCAGCAGTGCGCAGGATGAATTTCAGGTGCGACCAAAAGATCCCCACGGGTGTGGCAGTGGCATCTAGAAGTGCGCAGGACAAACTTTGGGAGCGACCAGAAAATCACTGCAGGCTCAGCAGAGGCATCGGCTGCGTTCAGCAATGCTGGGACGAACTTCTGGGAGCGACCAGAACTTCCCCACGGGTGTGGCAGAGGCGTCAGGCGTGTTTGGCAGTGCGCAGGATGAACTGCCAGGAGCGACTGGAACATCCCCGTGGGCGCTGCAGAGGTGTCGGACATATTCAGCAGTGCTCGGGACAAACTCTCGGG
The DNA here is from genome assembly GCA_019650275.1 of Xylocarpus granatum. Lineage (NCBI taxonomy): Eukaryota > Viridiplantae > Streptophyta > Magnoliopsida > Sapindales > Meliaceae > Xylocarpus > Xylocarpus granatum. The sequence goes on along the minus strand of BNST01001788.1, from coordinate 26,988 downwards.
AGCGATTGGAACATGCCCAAGGGCTCGGTAGAGGAGGTGGCTGTGTTTGACAGTGCTCGGGATGAACTTCTGGGAGCGACCAGAACCTCCCTGCGGCGTGGCAGAGGCATCGGGCGCATTCGGCAGTGTGCGAGATGAACTGCCTGGAGCGACTGGAACATCCCCGTGGGCGCTGCAGAGGTGTCGGATGCATTCTGCAGTGCTTGGGACGAACTCTCGGGAGCGATTGGAACATCCCCACGGGCTCGGTAGAGGAGGCGGCTGCATTCGGCAGTGCTCGGGACGAACTTCTGGGAGCGACCAGAACCTCCCCCTGGGCATGGCAGAGGCATCGGCATGTTTGGCAGTGCATGAGATGAACTGCAGGGAGTGACCGGAGCATCCTGGTGGGCACCGCAGAGGCGTCGGACACGTTCGGCAGTGCACGGGACGAACTGCCAGGAGCGACCAGAACATCCCGGTGGGTGCCGCAGAGGCGTCGGACGCATTCGGCAGTGCTCATGACGAACTCTCGGGAGCGACCGGAACATCCCCATGGGCGTTGCAGCAGTGTCGGACGCATTCGGCAGTGCGCGGAACGAACTTCCGAGAGTGATGGGAACATCCCCGCACGTGCGGCAGAGGCATCGAGTGCGTTCAGCCGTCTGCGGGATGAACTTCTGGGAGCGACCGGAACATCCTTGCAGGTACGGCAGTGGGTCGGGTGCGTTCGGCAGTGTGCGTGACGAACTTCCAGGAGCAACTGGAACATCCCTGCAGGCACAGCAGTGGCATTCGGCAGTACACTGGATGAACTTCAGAAGAGACTGAAAAATCGCCGTGGGCTCGGCAGAGGCATCCTACATGTTCAGCAGTGCTCGGGACGAACTTCTGGGAGTGTCCCGTGCATCCCCGCGAGCATGCCAGAGGCTTCGGGCGCGTTGTGCAGTGCACAGGACCAACTTCCGGGTGCAACCAGAACATTCCCGCGGCTGCGGCAGAGGCGTCGAGTGCATTCTTGTTGGGGTCCTGATTTTTTTCCCCAACTTTTCTACACCTTAGGGGTCAGCACGCCTACTGGAATCCTTCCTATCTTGCTGTCCCATTTGATTCTTGAGTTCTTTTCTTATTTTATATCCCCTAAGCTGTCCTTCGGGTTAACTAATATATATAAAGATATGTTGGATAGGCAAGACAACTCTTAAACCTATCACAACTTGCCTTGGTTGAAGAAGACAACTCTTAACTTCAACCTTAGCTCTTAAGCAAGGAAGACAACTCTTAACCTTAACTTAAGCCCAAGTTATCTCAAGACAACTCTTAAAAGATAACCGAAAATATAAACAAGAATGTGAGCAAGAATGCTTACCTTTGATTCTTGATTAATGAATGAGAAAATAACAAAATTCGTAGCTTATTAGCTCCTCACAAATAATGGGCTGTATTTATAGTCCTAAGACAGCCTTATCCTAATTTAACTAGTACTTAGGTTCCTTATCCACTTAGGATATGTTTTCCTAAGTCAACAAGCTTTTTTAAGTCAAATAAAACATTATCAAGATAGACCTTATACAAATGTTTCCTAATTCTACTAGGATTCTTGGTCTTTCTTGAATTTCTACTTAGACTAGAATTCCTAATCCTACTAGGATTCTTGGTTTTTGTTGAATTTCTACTTAGACTAGAATTCCTACTTTGACTAAACCTTTCTGTCCTTATCTTATCTTGTCTCCTCCAGCTGTTGACCTTCATCTTGCTGTTTCCTTCTAGGATTAGGACTTCCATATGGCATGTCCTTTCCATTTCAAGACTCTCTTTGACATGATCATCTTCTTGAAGTAAAACCTGCCATGATGTCCTGCTGCTGCTAGAGTTCTTCATGCCGTCCATGTCCTCCTCCTCAGATTGCACCATGCGTATCCTGTCCATACTGGTGTCCTCCTTGGCTTAGCACTGAGTGAGAGAGTTTGGATCCCTCATCTTCACTTCTCGAGCTTAGCCAAGGTACAAGGCCATCTAGAAAAGTGCCAATTAGTGAACTATCTGGCCAATGTCCTACCAATTCGGCCAACCTCTCGAATTCTTCAAGGTAACTTTCTAGAGATCCCTCTTGCCTAATCTTGGCAAGCTGTCCCTCGTAGTTTGTCATGCTAGACGGGCCAAATCTGTTCACTATCTCCTGCGTGAACCTTGTCCAGCATATCCTTCTACCTTTTTGGCCATAGGTGGCCTTAAGCCAACGCCACCATTGGTTGGCTCTCCCACATAGGTGATAGGATGCAAAATCAACCCTTTCACCTCTCTCAACACCTTGTTTCTCAAAATAAAATTCAGCCTTGGAGATCCATTCAGTTGGATCTCCCTTCTCAAAGGTAGGGAACTCGATTTTTACCTTAGGCCTGTGTAGTGGCTAGGGCTGTCATAGTGCCAATCATCCCTCCTTGTGGTGCGCCATGGTTCTGCCTCAGGGTGATTCCGCACCCTTCTTGATTGCCATGATGCTGGCCTTCTGTCCAGCACTTCCTCATCGTCGCTATAATCATTGTAGCGATCATGGGGCAGGTGTTCATTTGGTGAAGTCTCCCTCCTGCTTCCCAAACTCATTATAGTCTTCCCAAACTTGTACGGGGTAATGGCAAAGGTTGTAGCAATCCCTTGGTCTTGCAATCTTCTGGTTTTATCCATGGGCAAATGTCACAATTGCTATCTTTCTTCTTGACTTCTGCCTCGAATCCTTCTGACCAAAAGAATATCTTGATTCGTATGTAAGTATGGAACTATCCTGAATGTCCTCCTTTCGTGAGTTGTGGAAGTGATTTAAGACCTTCCCCCTTAGTCCCGGTATGTTTGGTACATGCACCTGATGGTTGTGCCAAATATATCCATTCTTTAGGGTGAATTTACTAACCTTAGGGTCGAAAATTCTTGATCTTCTCAGTGAGCTCTTGGCTTTGGGGATCAATCTCTATTGCTTCTTTGATTTCTGTCCATACATTCCACTCCGCTCTGCTAATGGCAGTGAGGCATGCGTCATTAGGCTCACATGCTGTCCACAATGCTTCACCTCCATTGCTTCTGGACAATGCGTCTGCCACCTTGTTTTCCTTGCCCGGTTTGTAGATTATTTCATACTCATATCCTAGCAACCGCGTTCTGAAGACACAGGATGAACTTCCGAGAGTGGCCAGAACATCCCCGTGGGCGTGGCAGAGGCATCGGGTGCATTCGGCAGTGACCGGGACAAACTTCCAGGAGAGACCAAAACATCCCCATGTGCGTGGCAGAGGCATCGAGCACGTTTGGCAGTGCACAGCATGAACTTCCGGAGTGACCAGAATATCTCCACGGGTGTGGCAGCAGTGTCGGACAAGTTCGGCAGTGCGCGGGACTAACATCCGGGAGCGACCGGAACATCCCCACGGGTGAGGCAGAGGCTTACAGTGTATTGGGCTGTGTGCGGATGAACTTACAGGAGCGACCATAACATCCCCACCGGCGCAGCAGAGGCATCAGGTGTGTTCGGTAGTGCGTGGGATGACTTCCGGGAGCGACCGGAGCATCACCACGGGGGTGGCAGAGGCATAGAGCGCATTCAGCAGAGGCATAGAGTGCATTTGGCAGTGTGCGGGAGGAACTTTTGGAAGCGACCGGATCATCCCCGCAGGCGTGGCAGCGGCCTCGGTTGCATTCGGCAGTGCGGGAGGAACTTATGGAACATCCCTGCAGGGGCGGCAGCGGTGTTGGGTGCGTTTTGCAGTGTGCGGGAGGAACTTCAGGGAGCAACCGGAACATCCCCGCAGGCGTGGCAGCAGCATTGTTCTTGTTGGGCAGTGCGTCGGATGAACTTCCGGGAGTGACCGGAACATCCCCGCGAGTGTGGCAGCAGCGTCAGGCGCGTTCGGCAGTAAGTGGGATGAACTTCCGGGAGCGACCGGAACATCCCCGTGGGTGCAGCAGAGGCGTCGGGCGTGTTCGGCAGTGCTCGGCACGAACTTCCGGGAGCGACTGGAAGATTCCCATGGGCACGGAAGAGGCTTCGAGTGTGTTTGGCAGTGTGCGGGACGAACTTCCGGAGCGACCGGAACATCACCGCAGGCGTGGCAGCAGTGTCGGACAAGTTTGGAAGTGCGGGAGATGCACTTCCGGGAGCGAGCGTAACATCCCCACAGGTGCGTTAGAGGTTTCCGGCGCATTCGGCTGTGCGCAGAACGAACTTCTGGAAGAGACTGGAACATCCCCTGCGGGCATGGCAGAGGCATCGAGCACATTTGGCAGTGTACGGGACAAACTTCTGGGAGCGATCAGAGCATCCCTGCAGCCGTAGCAGCGGCATTAGGCGCGTTCGGCAGTGCACGGGATGAACTTCCTTGAGCGACCGGAAAATCACCACAGCCTTGGCAGAGGCATCAGAAGTGTTTCGGCAGTGCTCAGGACAAACTTTTGAGATCGACCGGAACATCCTCGCAGGCGCAGCAGAGGCGTCAGGCGCATTTGGCAGTGCATGGGCTGAACTTCCAGGAGCGACTGGAACATCCTAGCAGGCACGGCAGCAGAGCTGGGTGCGTTAGGCAGTCCGCGGGATGAACTTCTGGGAACGACCAGAAAATTCCCATGGGAATAGCAGAGGCGTTGGGCGCATTGGGCAGTGAGCGGAACGAACTTCTGGACTGCCCGGGACAAACTTCCCGGAGCAACCAGAACATCTCTGCAGTCATGGCAGAGGCATCAAGTGCATTTGTCAGTGCACGGGATGTACTTCTGGTAGTGACCAGAACATCCCCGCGGGTTTGGCAGAGTCATTGTGCCTGTTCGACAGTGCACAAGACAAATTTTGGGGAGCAACCGGAATATCCCCGAGGGTGCGGTAGTGGCATCGAGTGCGTTCAGCAGTGCGCGGAGGAACTTCCAGCAATGACCGGAACATCCCCGCGGGCACAGCAGCGGCCTTGGGTGCATTTCGGCAGTGCGCAGGAGGAACTTTCAGGAGTGACCGAATATCCCCTGCAGGTGCGGCAGCGGCCTCTGGGGCCTTCGGCAGTGTGCGAGAGGAACTTCCAGAACATCCCTCCAGGCGTGGCAGCGGCATCAGGCACGTTTTGCAGTGTGTGGGAGGAACTTCTGGGAGTGACCGGAGCATCCCCGCGGGCACAGCAGCAGCTTTGGACGCATTCAGTAGTAAGTGGGACGAACTTCTGGGAGTGACTGGAACATCGCAGCGAGCATGGCAGAGGCGTCGGGTGCGTTCGGTAGTGCTTAAGAGGAACTTCCGGGTGCGACCGGAACATTCCTGTGGGCACGGCAGTGACCTCGGGCGCATTCGGCAGTGTGTGGGAGGAACTTACAGGTGTGACCGGAAGATCCCCTCGAGCATGTCTGAGGCTTCAGGCACATCAGGGCAGTGCACAGAACGAACTTCCGGGACCAGCCGGAAAATCCCCGTGGGCTTGGCAGAGGCATCGGATGCAGTCAGCAGTAAGAAGAGAAGAACTTCTGGGAGCCAGCAGAACATTCCTGCAGGGCACGGCTGCGTGTTGGACATGTTTGGCAGTGCATGGGAAGAACTTCCTGGAGTGACCAGAAAATCCCTGAGGCATGGAAGAGGCTTCAGACACGTTTGGCCGTGCACAAAACGAACTTCCTGGAATAACCAGAACATCCCCGCAGGGTGCGGCAGAGGCTTCGGGTGCATTGGGCAGTGCACAGGCAAACTTCAGGGAGTAACCAGAACATCCCCACGAGTGTGGCAGAGGCATCAGGAGCGTTCATGTTGAGATCCTGATTTTTTTCCCCAAATTTTCTACACCTTAGTGGTCAGCATGCCTACTAAAACCTTCCTAACTTGCTGTCCCGTTTGATTCTTGAGTTCTTTTCTTGGATTTTCGTCCCCTAAGCTGTCCTTCGGGATTAACTAGTGTATAAAGGATATGTTGGATAGGCAAGACAACTCTTAAACCTATCACAACTTGCCTTGGTTGAAGAAGACAACTCTTAACTTCAACCTATGCTCTTAAGCAAGGAAGACAACTCTTCACCTTGTCTTAAGCCCAAGTTATCTCAAGACAACTCTTAAAAGATAACTGAAATATAAACAAGAATAGAAGCAAGAATGGTAACCTTGATTGTTGATTAATGAATGAAAAAATACAAAATTCGGAGCATATGTTCTGCTCACAAATAATGGACTGTATTTATAGTATTGGACAGCCTTATCCTAATTCAACTAGTACTTAAGTTCCTTATCCACTTAGGATATGTTTTTCTATGTCAACAAGGTTTTCTAAGACAACTAAAACATTATCAAGATAGACCTTATCCCACTGTTTCCTAATCCTACTAGGATTCTTGGTCTTTCTTGAATTTCTACTTGGACTAGAATTCCTACTTTGACTAAACTTTTCTGTCCTTATCCTATCTCCTCTCCTACAGCTGCTGACCTTCATCTTGCAGTTTCCTTCTAGGATTAGGACTTCCATATTGCATGTCCTTCCATTCCAAGACTTTCTTTGACGTGATCATCTTGTTGAAGTCAAACCTGCCATGACGTCCTGCTGCTGCTGGAGTTCTTCATGCCGTCCATGTTCTTCTCCTGCTTGGATTGTGTCCTACCAATGCTGGTGTTCTTCTTGGCTTGGATTTCTGCAGTCAGTTAGGACAGAGTCAGAACCTGGCCATGCTTCACTGCATGCTGCGTGCAAGCTTGTTGCGTGCACATTCTGGCCTGTTGCTGCCTCTCTTGCTGCTTGGCGCCTCGCATGCATTCGCTCATGCTCCCTTTACCTCCTAAGGTCCTCAACAATTCAGTAGTGTGCAGGATGAACTTCTAGAAGTGACCAGAACATCCCCAGCGGGCACGTTTGGCAGTGCACGGGACAAACTTCTGGGAGCGACCGGAACATCCCCATGGGCGGCAGAGGTGCAGGCGCATTCGGCAGTGCCCGGGATGAACTTCCGGAAGTGACCGGAAGATCCCCATGGGCGTGGCAGAGGCATCAAGTGTGTTCAGCAGTGCGGGGGGTGAATTTTCCGGAGCGACCAAAACATCTCCGTGGGCACGGCAGCGGTGTCGGACACATTCAGAAGTGCACAAGACGAAACTTCTGTGAGTGACCGCAACATACCCGCGGGCGCAGCAAAGGCATCCAGTGCATTCAGCTGTGCACGAAACGAACTTCTGGGAGTGACTGGGAACATCCCCGCGGGACAGCAGAGGCATTGAGCGCATTTGGCAGTGCACAGGACGAAATTCTGGGAGCGACCGGAACATCCCCGTGGGTGTGGCAGAGGCTTTGTGCCAGCACGTTGGGCGGTGTGCGGGACAAAATTTTGGGTGCGAGCTGAACATCCCTGCCGGTGCAGTAGAGGCATCCGGCGCGATCTGCAGTGCGTGGGACAGTAGAGGCATCTGGCGCGATCTGCAGTGCGCGGGATGAACTTCTGGGACCTACCAGAACATCCCCCCTGGCACAGCATAGGCTTCCAGCATGTTGGGCAGTGTGCAGCATGAATTTCCAGGGGTGACAGCAACATCCCTACGGGCATGGCAGCGGCGTTGGGCGCATTCAGCAGTGCACAGGGCGAACTTCCGGGAGAGAACGGAAAATCTCCAGGGGTGCGGCAGAGGCTTCGGTCGCATTGGGAAGTGCGAGGGATGAACTTCCAGGAGCGACCAGGACATCCACTCGGGCGTGGCAGGGGCATCGCACACATTCGGCAGTCACAGGATGAACTTCAGTGAGCGACAGAAACTTCGCAGCAGGCACAGCAGCGGTGTCGGGGCGTGTTAGGCAGTGTGCAAAACAAACTTCTGGAAGAAACCAGAACATTCATGCATGCATGGCAGCAGCGTCGGGTGTGTTGGGCAGTGCACGGGAAGATCTTCCGGGAGTGACCAAAACATCCCTGCAGGTGCAGTGGATGGCATCCGACAAGTTCGGCAGTGCATGGGACAAACTTCTGGGAGCATCTGGATCATCTCCACGGGCCAATGGAACATCCCAGTAAGTTCGTCCCATGCACTGCCAGACATGTCCGACGCTGCTGCCATAACCATGGGGATGCTCCGGTCGCTCCTGGAAGTTCATACTGTGCACTGCCGAATGTGCCCAATGCCTCTGCTGCGCCCGCAGGGGATGTACAGGTAGCTCCTGGTAGTTCATCACGCGCACTACCAAAAGTGCCCAATGCCACTGCTGCGCCCGAGGGGATGTTCATGTAGCTCCCGGAAGTTCATCCCATGCACTGCCGAAAGTGCCCAATGCCTCTGCTGCGCCCACACAGATGTTCCGGTTGCTCCCAAAAGTTTGTCCCATGCACTGGCAGACGCACCTGTTGCCGTTGATACGGCCGCAGCGATGTTCCAGTTGCACCCGGAAGTTTGTCCCGCACACAGCCAAAGTGCCCAATGCCTGTGCTGTGCCCACGGGGATGTTCTGGTCACTCCCGTAAGTTCGTACCGTGCACTGTCAAACGTGTCCGACACCAGTGCCGCGCCCACATGGATGTTCAGGTCGCTCCCGGAAGTTCGTCCTGCACACTGCCAAACGCGTCCGATGCCTCGACCGTGCCCAAGGGGATTTTCCAGTCGCTTTGGAAAGTTCATCCTGCGCACTGCCGAATGCACCCAACGCCTCTGCTGTGCCTGCAGGGATGTTCTGGTCGCTTTCGGAAATTTGCCCTGTGCACTGCCGAATGCGCCCGACAACTCTGCGTGCCCGCGGGGATGTTCCTGTCGCTCCCCAAAGTTCATCCCACGCACTGCCGAACATGCCTGAGCCTCTGCTACACCCGCGGGGATTTTCAAGTTGCTCGCGGAAATTCATCCCGAGCCCTGCCGAATGCGGCCGACTCCTCTGCCAAGCCTGCAGAGATGTTCTGGTTGCTCCCAGAAGTTCGTTCCACGCACTGCCGAACGCACCCAACACCACTGCCGTGCCCACCCTGGCTACTGAATGCGCCCGACAAAGCTGCCGCGCCCACAGAGTTGTTCTGGTCACTCTCCGATGTTCGTCCCATGCACTGCCAAACGTGCTCGATGCCTCTGCCACGCACATGGGGATGTTTTGGTCTCTCCTGGAAGTTTGTCCCGGTCACTGCCGAATGCACCTGATGCCTCTGCCACGCCCACGGGGATGTTCTGGCCACTCTCGGAAGTTCATCCTGTGTCTTCAGAACGCGGTTGCTAGGATATGAGTATGAAATAATCTACAAACCGGGCAAGGAAAACAAGGTGGCAGACGCATTGTCCAGAAGCAATGGAGGTGAAGCATTGTGGACAGCATGTGAGCCTAATGACGCATGCCTCACTGCCATTAGCAGAGCGGAGTGGAATGTATGGACAGAAATCAAAGAAGCAATAGAGATTGATCCCCAAAGCCAAGAGCTCACTGAGAAGATCAAGAATTTTCGACCCTAAGGTTAGTAAATTCACCCTAAAGAATGGATATATTTGGCACAACCATCAGGTGCATGTACCAAACATACCGGGACTAAGGGGGAAGGTCTTAAATCACTTCCACAACTCACGGAAAGGAGGACATTCAGGATAGTTCCATACTTACATACGAATCAAGATATTCTTTTGGTCAGAAGGATTCGAGGCAGAAGTCAAGAAGAAAGATAGCAATTGTGACATTTGCCCATGGATAAAACCAGAAGATTGCAAGACCAAGGGATTGCTACAACCTTTGCCATTACCCCGTACAAGTTTGGGAAGACTATAATGAGTTTGGGAAGCAGAGGAGGGAGACTTCACCAAATGAACACCTGCCCCATGATCGCTACAATGATTATAGCGACGATGAGGAAGTGCTGGACAGAAGGCCAGCATCATGGCAATCAAGAAGGGTGCGGAATCACCCTGAGGCAGAACCATGGCGCACCACAAGGAGGGATGATTGGCACTATGACAGCCCTAGCCACTACACCAGGCCTAAGGTAAAAATTGAGTTCCCTACCTTTGAGAAGGGAGATCCAACTGAATGGATCTCCAAGGCTGAATTTTATTTTGAGAAACAAGGTGTTGAGAGAGGTGAAAGGGTTGATTTTGCATCCTATCACCTATGTGGGAGAGCCAACCAATGGTGGCGTTGGCTTAAGGCCACCTATGGCCAAAAAGGTAGAAGGATATGCTGGACAAGGTTCACGCAGGAGATAGTGAACAGATTTGGCCCGTCTAGCATGACAAACTACGAGGGACAGCTTGCCAAGATTAGGCAAGAGGGATCTCTAGAAAGTTACCTTGAAGAATTCGAGAGGTTGGCCGAATTGGTAGGACATTGGCCAGATAGTTCACTAATTGGCACTTTTCTAGATGGCCTTGTACCTTGGCTAAGCGAGAAGTGAAGATGAGGGATCCAAACTCTCTCACTCAGTGCATTCGGTTGGCAAGACTCATCAACAATGGGAGAAGCATCACCCGAAGCACAACCAAGGTCATCAAACCCTCGGACAAACTGGGTAAAGCATCCTCATCATCCCGCAAACTGCCGAATGAGCCCGAAGCCCCTGCCGTGCCTGCAGGCATGTTCTGGTCACTCCCGGTAGTTCATCCTGTGCACTGCCAAACGTGTCTGATGCTGCTGTCGTGCCCATGGGGATGTTCCAATCGCTTTTGGAAGTTTGTCCCATGCATTGCCGTACGCACCTGAAGCCTCTGCCGTGCCGGCGGGGATGTTTCGGTTGCTCCCAGAAGTTCGTCCCGTGCACTGTCCAATGCACCCGAAGCCTCTGCCGCACCAGCGAGGATGTTCTAATCGCACCCAGAAGTTTATCCTGCGCACTGCCAAACGCACTGGATGCCTGTTCTATTCTCGCGGGGATATTCTGGTCGCTCACTGAAGTTCATCCCGAACACTGCTGAACGCATCCGATGCCTCTGCCGAGCCTGCAGGGAATTTCTGGTCGCTTCTGGAAGTTTCGTCCTGCACACTGCTGAACATGCCCCGACGGCGCTGCCAAGCCTGCGGTAATGTTCCGGTCGCTCCTGGAATCTCGTCCCATGCACTGCCCAACGCCCATGTAGCCGCTCCTGCACCTGCGGGGATGTTCCGGTCGCTCCCCGAAGTTCATCCTAAGCACTGCTGAGGCATCCAACGCCACTGCCGTGCTCGCGGGGATGTTCTAGTCGCTCCCGGAAGTTCGTCCCGCACACTGCCTAATGCGCCTGAAGCCTCTGCTGTGCCCGCAGGTATGTTCCGGTCACTCCTGCAAGTTCGTCCCGTGCACTGCTGAATGCACGCTGACGCCTCTCCCAGTGCTTACGGGGATGTTTCGGTCGCTCCCAGAAGGTTGTACCGCACACAGCTGAATGTACCTGAGCCTCTGCCATGCTCGCGGGATATGTTCTGGTGCACAGCCAAGCGCGCCCAATGACGTTGCCGTGCCCACATGGATATTCTGGTTGCTCCCAGAAGTTTGTTCCCCACACGGCTGAACACACCCTATGCCACTGTTACGCATGCAGGGATGCTCCCGGTAGTTCGTCCCATGCACAGCCGAATGCATCCCATGCCGCTGCCGCACCCGTGGGGTTTTCCGGTTGGACCCGAAGTTTGTCCCGTGCACTGCCTAATGTGCCCGATGCCGTTGCAGCACCCATGGGGATGCTCCGGTCGCTCCTAGAAGTTTGTCCTGTGCACTGCCAAACAGGCCCAATACATCTGCTGCACCCACGGGGATGTTTCGGTCATGCTCGGAAGTTCTTCCAGCACACGGCCGAATGCAACTGATGCCTCTGCCATGCCTGCAGGGGTGCTCTGGCACACTGCCGAGCGCACCAGACGCTGCTGCCATGACCGGGGGAATGTTCTGGTCACTTCTGGAAGTTCATCTCACGCACGCCCGAACATGCCTGATGCCTCTGCCATGCCTGAGATATTTCATTTGCTCCCGGAAGTTCGTGCGTGCACTGCCGAATGTGTCTGACTCCACTACTGCACCCACGGGGATGTTCAGTTGCTCCAGAAGTTCGTCCTGCACACTGCTGAATGGTCATATTCCTCTGCTGCACCCGCAGCGATGTTCCTGTCACTCCTGCAAGTTCATCCCGCGCACGACTGAATGCGCTCGACGTCTCTGCTATGCTTGTGGGTATGTTCCAGCACACAGCCGAATGCACCCGATGCTGCTACTGCAGGCCGCGTGGATGCTCTGATCACTCTTGGAAGTTCCTTCCCTGCATTGCTGAATGCGCCCGATGCTGCTGCCATGGCTGCGGGGATGTTCCGGTCGCTCCCGGAAGTTTGTCCCAAGCACTGTCAAACATGCCCGACACATCCGCTGTCCCTGCAGGGATGTTCCAGTAACTCCCGGTAGATCATCCCGCGCACTGCTGAACGCCCCCACGCCACTACCACACCCGCGGGGCTTCTCCGGTCACACCCGAAAATCCGTCACGCACACTGCCCAACATGCCCAATGCCACTGCCGCGCCTGCTGGGGATGTTCTGTTTGCTCCTGGAAGTTTGTCTTGTGCACTCCAGAACAGGCCGGACACCTCTGCCGCACCCATGGGATGTTCCGGCCACTCCCGAAAGTTCATCCAGTGCACGGCCGAACTTGTCCGACGCCTCTGCCATTTCCATGGGGATGCTCCAGCGCACTGCCGAGCATGCCAGACACCGCTGCTGCACTCGCAGGGATGTTCCAGTCGCTCTTGGAAGTTCGTCCCGTGCATGGCCGAACGCACCCAATGCCTCTGTCATGCCTGCGAGATTTCCAGTCACTTGCGGAAGTTCATCTTGCGCACTGCCAAATGTGTCAGACGCCGCTGCAGCGCCCACAGGGATGTTCCGGTCGCTCCCGGAAGTTCATCCTGAACACTGCTGAATGGTCTGATGCCTCATCCAAGCCTGCAGGGAATTTTTGGTTGCTCCCGGAAGTTCGTCCTGCACACTGCCAAATGAGCCCAACGCCGTTGCCGTGCACGTGGGGATGTTCCAGTCGCTCCTGGAAGTTCGTTCCATGCACTGGCCAATGCGCCATAAACCTCCACTGTGCCCGCTTGGATGTTCCAGTCGCTCCTTGAAGTTCATCCCTGTGCCCTGCCGAATGCGCCCAACTCTGCTGCCAAGCCCACAGGGATGTTCCGGTGGCTCCTGGAAGTTTGTCCTGCACACTCGAATGCTCCCGATGCTCTGTTGCACCTGCAGGGATGCTCCGGTCACTCTCAGAAGTTCGTCCTGCACACTGCCAAATGCGTCCGACGCCTCTACTCAGCTCGTGGGGATTTTCCGGTTGCCCCACGAAGTTCATCCCATGCACTGCCGAACATGCCTGACACTGCTGCCGTGCTCACGGTGATGTTCTGATCGCTCCCAGATGTTCGTCCCGTGCACTTACGAACATGCCCGATGCATCTGCTGCACCTGTGGGGATGTTCTGGTTGCTCCCGGAAGTTCCTGTGCCCAGTGCCTCTGCTGCACCTGTGGGAATGTTCCAGTCGCTCCTGGGAGTTCATCCTGCGCACTTCCCAACTTGCCCGAAGCCTCAGACATGCCCGCGGGGATGATCCAGTCGCCACCAGAAGTTTGTCCCGGCACTGCCGAAGATGTCCGATGCCAGATGCACCTGCAGGGATGTTCCAGTCACATCGGAAGTTCGTCCCCGCACTGCCAACTCGCCCGAAGCCTCAGACACGCCTACAGGGGATGTTCCAGTCACTACCAGAAGTTTGTCCCTCACACTGCTGAACATGTCCCTCAGTGCCGCGTCAATGTAACATTAGCTACCGAAAGTTCATCCCGCGCACTGCCAAACGTGTCCAGCGATGCTGCTGCGCCCACGGGGATCTTCTGCTCACTCCCAGAAGTTCATACCATGCTCCTTCGAATGCACCAAATGCCTTACCGTAGTTCATCCCTTGCACTGCCGAATGCACCCACCGCTGCTGTCGCACCCGCAGGATGTTTTGGTCACTCCCGGAAGTTCATAGCATGCACTGAAGTGTGTTCCACTTGTCTCTGTAGCATCTTGCTAGTTCATACAGCACACTTCCGCCCATGGGGATGTTCCAGTTGCTCCACGAAGTTCGTCCTGTGCACTGAAGATCGTGCTTGATGCCTCTGCCACGCTGGTAGGGATGTTCTGGTCGCTCCTGGAAGTTCGTCCATGCACAGACCAACGTGCAGGAAGCCCCAGCCGTGCTCGGGAGATTTTCCGGAAGCTCACAGAAATTTGTCCCATGCACTGCCGAACGTGCCCGACGCTACTGCTGCGCCCGCGAGGATGTTCCTATCGCTCCAGGAAGTTCATTCTGTGCACTGCCAAATGCGCCTGATGCTGCTGCCGTGCCTATGTGGTTGTTTCGGTCGCTGCACGAAGTTTGTCCTGCACACAACTGAACATGCCCAGTGCCTCTGCCACGCCCGTGGGGATGTTTCAGTTGCTCCGGAACTTTGTCACGTGCAGTGCCAAATGCGCCCAACGATGCTGCCAAGCTTGCAGGGATTTTCCAGTCACTACCAGAACTTTGTTCCATGCACTGCCGAGTGCGTCCGACAACCCAGCCGCACCTGCAGGGATATTCTGGTCGCTCCCGAAAGTTGTTCCTGCACACTGCCAAACGTGCTTGAAGCCTCTACTGTGCACACTGTCGAACATTTCCGACACCTATGCCATGCCTGCGAGGATGTTCTGGGTCTCCCGGAAGCTCGTCCCGCACACAGTCAAACTCTCCTAAAGCCTCTGCCATACCTGCGCGGATGCTCCAACTGCTCCCGGAAATTTGTCCTATGCACTGCCGCACGTGCCCGATGCTGCTGCCCTGTCTGCTGGAATGTTCTGGTTACACTCAGAAGTTCATCCCACACACTTCCTAATGTGGCCGATGCCTCTGCCAAGCCCGCGGGGATTTTCCGTTTGCTCTCAGAAATTCGTTCTGCGCACTGCTAAACATGCTCAATGCCTCTGGTGTGCCCACGAGGTTGTTCCGGTCACTCCTGGAAGTTCATCCCCCACACTACCCAATGCGCTCGAAGCCTCTTCTGCACCTGCGGGGATGTTTCGGTCACTTCAAGGGAGTTCGTCCTGTTGGGGTCCCT
Organism: Xylocarpus granatum; assembly: GCA_019650275.1. NCBI lineage: Eukaryota > Viridiplantae > Streptophyta > Magnoliopsida > Sapindales > Meliaceae > Xylocarpus > Xylocarpus granatum. The sequence continues at coordinate 11,971 of BNST01001788.1, read as the reverse complement.
GATTTTTTTCCCCAATTTTTCTACACCTTAGGGGTCAGCACGCCTACTGAAATCTTTCCTAACTTGCTGTCCCATTTGATTCTTGAGTTCTTTCTTATTTTATTTCCCCTAAGCTGTCCTTCGGGTTAACTAATATACTATAAAGATATGTTGGATAGCCAAGACAACTCTTAAACCTATCACAACTGTCCTTGGTTGAAGAAGACAACTCTTAACTTCAACCTTAGCTCTCAAGCAAGGAAGACAACTCTTAACCTTGTCTTAAGTCCAAGTTATCTCAAGACAACTCTTAAAAGATAACCGAAGACATAAACAAGAAAGTAAGCAAGAATGCTAACGTTGATTCTTGATTATTGAATGAGAAAATAACAAAATTCGGAGCATATCTTTCTGCTCACAAATAATGGGCTGTATTTATAGTATTAGACAGCCTTATCCTAATTCAACTAGTACGTAAGTTCCTTATCCACTTAGGATATGTTTTGCTAAGTCAATAAGGTTTTCTAAGAAAACTAAAACCTTATCAAGATAGACCTTATCCAAATGTTTCCTAATTCTACTAAGATTCTTGGTCTTTCTTGAATTTCTACCAGGACTAGAATTCCTACCTTATCTTGTATTCTACAGCGGCTAGACTTCCTCTTGGCTTATCCTTCTAGGACTAGGATTCTCAATGCATATCCTTCTGCCCTTAGAATTCTTCTTGTTGTGACTATCCTATTGCTACTGGAATTCATCATGCGTGTCCTGCTGCTGATAGAACTCTTCTTGGCATTGATGTCCTGCTGCTGCTGGAATTCTCTTTGGCATGGATGTCCTGCTGCTGCTGGGAACTCTCCTTGACATAAACATCTGACTGCAGCTGGAGTTCTTCTTGATAAGAATATCCTTTTTCTACTGGAACTCCTGTTGGCATGAATGTCCTTCATTGATTAGGATTAAGTCAAATACTGGCCAGGCCTCACTACTAGGCTGCATACTTGCTGTTGCTATGCTTGTTGTGCAAATTTTCTGGCCCATGCTCTCCTTTGCTGCCTCATTTTCTTCCCATTGCATTTCCTGCAAACTCAGGTTCTCAACAATTCGACAGTGCATGAGACGAACTTCCTTGAGCGATAGGAACATCCCTGCAAGTGCGGCAGTGGCATCGGGCACATTCGGCAGTGCACGGGTTGAACTTCTGGGGGCTACCAGAACATCCCCCTGGATGTGGCAGGGGCTCTTGGGGCATTGGGCAGTGCATGGGATAAACTTCCAGGAGCGACCGGAGCATCCTCGCAGCACGACAAAGGCATTGGGTGCGTGCGGCAGTTTGTGGGATAAGTTTCTAAGAGAGACCGGAATATCCCCCCAGACGTGGCAGTGGCGTTGGGCACATTCGGCAGCATGCAGGATGAACTTATTGGAGCGGTCAAAAAATCCCTGTGGGCTCGGCTGAGGCATCAAACATGTTCAGCAGTGCACTGGACAAACTTCTGGAGGCAACTAGAACATCCCTGCAGGCATGGTAGAGGTGTCAATTGTGTTCAGGAGTGTGCGAGACAAACTTCCGAGAGACACCAGAACATTCCCGCGGGCATGGTAGCTGCATCGGACAAGTTTGTGTTGACGACCTTAGGAGGCAAAGGGACCGTGACGGATGCGCATGAGGTGCCAAGCAGCAAGAGAGGCAGCAACATGCCAGAATGTGCATGCAACAAGCTTGCATGCAGCATGCAGTGAAGCACAGCCAGGCTCTTACTCTGTCCTAATTGACTGCAGAAATCCAAGCCAAGGAGGACACCAATATGGACAGGATATGCATGGTGCAATCCGAGGAGGAGGACATGGACGGCATGAAGAACTCTAGCAGCAGCAGGACATCATGGCATGTTTGACTTCAACAAGATGATCATGTCAAAGAGAGTCTTGAAATGGAAAGGACATGCCATATGGAAGTCCTAATCTTAGAAGGAAACAGCAAGATGAAGGTCAGCAGCTGGAGGAGAGGAGATAAGATAAGGACAGAAAGGTTTAGTCAAAGTAGGAATTCTAGTCTAAGTAGAAATTCAACAAAAACCAAGAATCCTAATAGGTTTAGGAAACATTAGGATAAGGTCTATCTTGATAATGTTTTAGTTATCTTAGAAAACCTTGTTGACTTAGGAAAACATATCCTAAGTGGATAAGGAACCTAAGTACTGTTGAAGTAAGATAAGGCTGTCTAAATACTATAAATACAGCCCATTATTTGTGAGGAGGAGATGTGCTCCGAATTTTGTTTATTTCTCATTCAATAATCAAGAATCAAGGTTAGTATTCTTCCTTACTTTCTTATTTATATTTTCGGTTATCTTTTAAGAGTTGTCTTGAGATAACTTGGGCTTAAGACAAGGTTAAGAGTTGTTTTTCTTGCTTAAGAGCTTAGGTTGAAGTTAAGAGTTGTCATATTCCACCAAGGCAAGTTGTGATAGGTTTAAAGTTGTCTTGCCTATCCAACATATCCTTATATATATATATATATATATATATATATAATATATATATATATTTGTTAACCCGAAGGACAGCTTAGGGGACGTAAATATAAGAAAAGAACTCAAGAATCAAATGGGACAGCAAGTTAGGAAGGATTCAGTAGGCATGCTGACCCCTAAGGTGTAGAAAAGTTGGGGAAAAAATCGGGACCCCAACAGTCCAACAGTGAGCGGGAAAAACTTCCGGGAGCGACCGGAACATTCCTGCAGGCGTGGCAGCGGCATCGGACACATTTGCCAGTGCACATGACAAACTTTTGGGAGTGGGCGGAACATCCCTATTGGCATTGCAGAGGCTTCGGGCACGATGGGTAGTGTGCAAGAAGAACTTTTGAGAGAGATCTGAACATCCCCACGGGCATGGTAGAGTCATCTGGCACGTTCGAAAGTGTGTGGAACAAACTTCGAGGAGTGATTGGAACATCATGTTGGGCACGGCAGTGTTGTTGGGCGCGTTAGGCAGTGTGCAGGACGAACTCCCCTGATCGACCAGAACATCCCCTCAGGCACAGCAGAGGCATCTGGTGTGTTCGTGTTGGGGTCTTGATTTTTTTCCCCAACTTTTCTACACCTTAGGGGTCAGCATGCCTACTGGAATCTTTCCTAACTTGCTGTCCTGTTTGATTCTTGAGTTCTTTTCTTATATTTACATCCCCTAAGCTGTCTTTCAGGTTAACTAATATATATATATATATATATATATAATATAATATAAGGATATGTTGAAGAAGACAACTCTTAACTTCAACCTAAGCTCTTAAGCAAGGAAGACAACTCTTAACCTTGTCTTAAGCCCAAGTTATCTCAAGACAACTCTTAAATGATAACCGAAAATATAAACAAGAAAGTAAACAAGAATGCTAACCTTTGATTCTTGATAATCGAATGAGAAAATAAAAAAATTCGGAGCATATCTTTCTGCTCACAAATAATGGGCTGTATTTATAGTATTTGGACACCCTTATCCTAATTCAACTAGTACTTAGGTTTCTTATCCACTAAGGATATGTTTTCCTAAGTCTACAAGGTTTCCTAACACAACTAAAACCTTATCAAGATAGACCTTATCCAAATGTTTCCTAATTCTACTAGGATTCTTGGTCTTTCTTGAATTTCTACCAGGACTAGAATTCCACCTTATCTTGTATTCTACAGCGGCTGGACTTCCTCTTGGCTTATCCTTCTAAGACTAGGACTATAAATGCATATTTCTCTGCCCTTTGAATTCTTCTCTTTGTGAGTATCCTATTGCTACTGAAATTCATCATGCGTGTCCTGCTGCTGGTGGAATTCTCCATGGCATGGATGTTCTGCTACTGCTGGAACTCTCCTTGACATAAACATCTTACTGCTGCTGGAGTTCTTCTTGATAAGAATATCCTTTTTCTGCTGGAACTCCTACTGGCATGAATGTCCTTCATTGATTAGGATTAAGTCAAATACTGGCCAGGCCTCACTGCTGGGCTGCATAGTTGCTGTTGCCATGCTTGTTGTGCAAATTTTCTGGCCCATGCTCTCCTTTGCTGCCTCATTTTTTGCCCATTGCATTTCCTGCATACTTAGGTTCTCAACATGAACGTCTACGACACCGCTTTTGTGCCCGCAGAATGTTTTGGTCACACCCAAAATTTCGTCCCGTGCATTGCCGAATGTGCCCAACGCCTTGGCCATGCCTGTGGGGATGTTCCAGTTGCTCCCTAAAGTTCGTCCAGAGCACTGCCAAATGCCTCCAACACTTCTACCAAGCTTGCGGGTATTTTCCTGTCGCTACCGGAAGTTCATTCTGTGCACTGCCAAACACATCCAATGCCTCTGCCGCACCCGCGGGGATGTTCTGGTCACTCCCCAAAGCTCGTCCTACACACTACTGAACACGCCAGACACCTCTGCCACGCCCGTGGTGATGTTCTGGTCACTCCCAGAAGTTCATTCCGTGCACTGCAAAATGACCCCGGAAGTTCTTCCGCACACTACCGAACGTGCCTGATGCTTCTACTGAGCCTGCAGGGATATTCCGGTTTCTCCTAGAAGTTCATCCCAGGCACAGCCAAGCGCGTCTGATGCCTCTGCCGAGCCAGCGGTGATTTTCCAGTGGCTCCCAAAAGTTTGTTCCGTGCACTATAGAATGCGCCCCACAGCGCTGCCATGCCCGTGGGTATGTTCTGGTTGCTCCCGAAAGTTTGTCCTACACACTGTCAAATCCACCCGATGCCTCTAGCACACCGTGAATATATTTCGGTCATTCCCAGAAGTTCGTGCCACACATTGCCAAATGCTCCAGATGCCTCTGCCACACCCTGCAGGGATTTTTCGGTCGCATTCATTTACAGTCGATTATTTTCACTCTTGGTCCGCAGGGATCTCATTTCTTGCCAAAGCCTAACTGTCCACTACAAAACAGGGTCCACTACAAAAACATTCTTGGTCCACCACAGCTGCTGTAGTTGTGCATGTTGCAATAAACAATGAGAGGAAAGCCCTGCATGAAGCCAAAGAAATACAATTATATAAATGATAAACCAGATTCCAATGTATTTCTCTTGTATTTTTGTCTTCATTATGTTATAAATTTGACATTTGAAGATCACTGGGAAGCAATTATTTTGGGCAATATATGCATATAAGATGCTACATGTAGACCTTTCTTTAGTGGTCATGTGTATTGATATGTAAGTGTAAACATTGATTAGGTGAAGAACTGGCAAATAAAATTGTTTAAAACCTCTTGATTATTGCCCTTAATCATATACTTAAATTATGAATTAGAAAACAAAAAGAACATTATCTTGGTTATGGCTTGCGATCCATGTGATAAATTAATGAACCCTGGCTTGGTTATGGCATATTTAAATAATTAAGCATATTTAATTGTCCAAATTTGATTTACTTATATTAATTATGATTAATCTACCCATAAAGTATTGTTGTATGTGGGCTTATTCCGCTAGTGTGGAACTATGGCATTAGGTTGACTTTGGACATCTAACATATGTATTTTGTGCTTATTTTGTTTTGAGAAATGATATTTATCTTGACTCAGTATATTCTTGACACCGAAAATAGTAAATTTTAAAATTATAAAATATCATTTATATTATTAAAATTTAAAATATTATTTAAATATCTCTCAATTTATTATTTATTATGTATTAAATATAATTCGATATTCATAAAATGTTGAATCAATTTATGTATCATTACTCTTTTATTTATGCATAGAGAAAATTATCTTTCTTTTTGTAGGGGACAAAGTTCGAGGAAATCCTCCTTTAACAAGGAAATCATTGTTTTCTTCTTTTTGTTTTGGTCTCTCTTTTACTTGTTCTAGTTTTTTTCTACTTTGAAATTAATAAACATATATTCATATGTAAATCGTTTGTATATGTGTGGTATATGCTTATGGTCCCCACACGTGGATGCCAAATGTGGCCGATTCCCTTTGCTGCACCCTCGGGGATGTTCTGGTCAGTCCCCAAAATTCATCCCGCACACAAAACACTGCCAAATGAGCCCAAACCCTCTACTGCACCCACAGAGATTTTCCAGTCAATCTCAGAAGTTTGTCCAGTGCAGTTTCGAACGCTCGCAACAACTCTGCCACACCTTAGGGATGGTGCTCTGGTTGCCTCCAAAAGTTCATCCCACCACGCCAACACATGCGATGCCTCCTGCCAAGGCCCGTGGATAACATTTTCTGTCACTCCCAAAAGCTCGCCTTGTGCACTGCAGAACGTACACGCACTGTTGCCATGCCCGTTGTATATGCTTATGTCCCGTGCAATGCCAAATGTGCCTGCAGGGATGTCAAAGTCACTCTTGGAAGTTCGTCTTGTGCACAGACCAATGTGCCTGAAGTCTCTGCCGCACCCGTGGGGATGTTTTGTTGCTCCCATAAGCACATCCCGCACATTGGCAGATGCGCCTGACACCTCTATAACACTCGGGGATGTTTTGGTCGCTCCCATAAGTTCGTCCCGTGCACTGTCAAATGTGTCTGACTAGACTGCCGCGCGCACGGGGATGTTCCAGTCACTCCCAGAAGCTCGTCCTGCACATGGCCCAATGCTTCTGGGAGAAGACATCTCTGAATTGCTCCAAAAGATCCCTTACTCCTCTTGGTATGTCTTCGTGTGTAGGATGTTCGGCTGTGTTTTCCTCTTTTGTGGCCAATAGAATCGCAAAACATTGTGCCCTTTTTCTGTATAATCGTTCAAGGGTACCTACCTCACAATGATGCGCTGCATTGGTGGTGGATGCCTCCCATGTGCAGTCCCTTCCCTTCCATTGGAAGTGCATGGCCATGGATTCATAGTCGAACATTATCTTGCCTATGGTTTTAAGCCAAGCATTGCCTAAAACCACATCAAGACCTGCCAGGGCTAACACATGCAGTTCCGCCTCTATTTTGACTCCTTGAATCTGCATAGCTACTGGCTGGATTAATTGTGCGCACTTGAGCTTCTGTCCGCTTGCCACTCTTACCTCAAAGGGTGCAATCTTTTTCGGACATAGCTGAAGTGTTTTGACCAATTTTGAGTTGATAAAGTTATGAGTAGCTCCACTATCTATCAACACTAAAACGTTTTTTCCGTTAATGGTTGCGAATAACCTCATGGAAGTAGGCTTGGTGGTTGCCCCTACTGCATGCAAAGTTGATTTCGCCTTCTTCCGCATGATCTGGGGAGTGTTCTGACTCTGCTTCCTCCTCGCTGTCCATGCGGCTGTCTTGTTCTTCCTCGCTGTTTTCCTCGTGTTCTTCATCACTTACTACTTCAATGATGTTGAACAGTCCTTTCTTGCACTTGTGGCCAACTTGCCACTTATCGTTGCACCTAAAACATAGGCCTCTTTTGATCCTCCTGTTGATTTCTTTGGTGGATAGTTTGAGAGGGTCCTTTGTTTTTGGGGCCACTGTCTTACTTGATGAGGGTGCTTTACTTAGTTTGTCCAAGGGTTTGATGACCTTGGTTGTGCTGCGGGTGATGCTTCTCCCATCGTTGATGAGTCTTGCCAATCGAATGCACTGAGTGAGAGAGTTTGGATCCCTCATCTTCACTTCTCGGCTTAGCCAAGGTACAAGGCCATCTAGAAAAGTGCCAATTAGTGCACTATCTGGCCAATGTCCTACTAATTCGGCTAACCTTTCGAATTCTTCAAGGTAACTTTCTAGAGATCCTTCTTGCCTTATCTTGGCAAGCTGTCCCTCATAGTTTGTCATGCTGGATGGGCCAAATCTGTTCACTAACTCTTGTGTGAACCTTGTCCAGCCTATCCTTCTCCCTTCTCGGCCATAGGTGGCCTTAAGCCAATGCCACCATTGGTTGGCTCTCCCACATAGGTGATAGGATGCAAAATCAACCCTTTCACCTCTTTCAATACCTTGTTTTTCAAAAGTAGAACTCAGCCTTGGAGATCCATTCGGTTGGATCCCCTTTCTCAAAGGTTGGGAATTCGATTTTTACCTTAGGCCTAGTGTAGTGGCTTGGGCTGTCGTAGTGTTGCCATTCCTCTCTCCTATTTGTCTGCCAACATTCTGCCTCATGACAACTCTGCATTCTCCTTGGCTGCCATACTACTGGCCTTCGATCCAAGACCTCATCTGTCGCTGTATTCATCATAGGGGTCATGGGGCTGGTGCAAATTCGGTGGCACCTCCCTTCTGCACCCTAGACTCATGTGCACTCTCCCCCTTTCTTGAGAGGGAAGCTGCTCATGGTGAAATCTTCCTCCTGCTCATGGTGCCGTGAGATCTTCGAATGCAGCCTTCTAGGTTGCTGTGGCAGTATGCTGCTCCTGGTTTTCTCAGTTTTGACTTGTTTTCCAGCCACTCGTGGTGTGTCTCTCTTCAATTGCTCAAGAGAATGGATGATAGAAGATAATTGATGTTTGATATCACTTACCTGGTCATTGAGTAAGCGTCGGTTCCTCTCTAAGGTCAGAATTCTTCCAAAGTCCTCCTTAGTTCGCTGTTGTAGTGAGGGTGAATGCTGCCTTGATGACATGGTGACCTTGCTGTCCTCTCAACTGGATGGTATTTCTGTGCTGTCTCAACTAGAGCACTAATTTGTAGGGTGATTGTGCTTCCTCTCAACTGGTGATTGTGCTGATCTCTCAATGAAAGCACCAATTTGTTGGGGTCCCGATTTTTTTCCCCAACTTTTCTACACCTTAGGGGTCAGCACGCCTACTGGAATCCTTCCTAACTTGCTGTCCCATTTGATTCTTGAGTTCTTTTCTTATTTTATATCCCCTAAGCTGTCCTTCGGGTTAACTAATATATATAAAGATATGTTGGATAGGCAAGACAACTCTTAAACCTATCACAACTTGCCTTGGTTGAAGAAGACAACTCTTAACTTCAACCTTAGCTCTTAAGCAAGGAAGACAACTCTTAACCTTAACTTAAGCCCAAGTTATCTCAAGACAACTCTTAAAAGATAACCGAAATATAAACAAGAATGTGAGCAAGAATGCTTACCTTTGATTCTTGATTAATGAATGAGAAAATAACAAAATTCGTAGCTTATGAGCTCCTCACAAATAATGGGCTGTATTTATAGTCCTAAGACAGCCTTATCCTAATTTAACTAGTACTTAGGTTCCTTATCCACTTAGGATATGTTTTCCTAAGTCAACAAGCTTTTCTAAGTCAAATAAAACATTATCAAGATAGACCTTATCCTTTGTGTCCTAATCCTACTAGGATTCTTGGTCTTTCTTGAATTCCTACCTAGACTAGAATTCCTACCTTATCTTGTATTTTACAGCAGCTGCACTTCCTCTTGCCTAATCCTTCTAGGACTAGGACTCTGAATGCATATCCTTCTGCCCTTAGAATTCTTCTTGTCGCAGACTATCCTATTGCTACTGGAATTCATCATGCGTGTCCTGCTGCTGATAGAACTCTTCTTGGCATAGATGTCCTGCTGCTGCTGGAATTCTCCTTGGCATGGATGTCCTGCTGCTGCTGGAACTCTCCTTGGTGTAGATGTTCTTCATTAATTAGGATTAAGTCAAATACTGGTTGGGCTTCACTGCTGGGCTGCATACTTTCTGTTGCCATTCTTGTTATGCACATTTTCTGGCCCATGCTCTCCTTTGTCGCCCCATTTTCTGCCCATTGCCTTTCCTGCATACTTAGGTTCTCAACACGAATACGCCCGATGCCTTTGCTGTGCCTGTGGGGGTGTTCCGGTCAGTCTGGAAAGTTCGTGCCACGCATTGCTGGATGTGCCCAATGCCGCTGCCGTGCCCGCGGGGATGTTCCAGTCACTCCCCGAAGTTCGTTGTGCGCACTGCCAAACGCACCCGATGCCTGTGCCGTGCCACAGGGATATTCTGGTCACTCCTGAAAGTTCATCTCATGCATTGCCGAATGCGCCCTGTGCCGCAGCCGCGCCCGTGGGGATGTTCCGGTCTCTCCCAGAAGTTCGTCCCATGCACTGCCCAATGCACCAAAAGCCCCTGCCACACCCAGGGGAGGCTCCGGCCACTCCCATAAGTTCATCCCGTGCACTGCCAAACATGCACGACTCCGCTGCTGTGCCAGCGGGGATGTTCTGGTCACTACCAAAAGTTATTCCCGCGCAATGCCGAATACGCCCAAAGCCTCTGCCATGCCCGGGGGATGTTCCGGTCACTCCCGGAAGTTCGTCCCAAGCACTGCAGAACGTGTCCGACGCCTTTGCCACACCCGCGTGGATGTTTTGGTCATTCCTGGAAGTTCGTCCCGTGCACTGTCGAACACGCCAGACGCCTCTGCCGCGTCTGCGGGATGTTCCGGTCGCTCCCGGAAGTTCACCCCATGCACTGAACTATGCGCCTGATGCCACTGCCACACCGCTTGGATGTTCTGGTCACTCCCGGAAGTTTGTCCCGCGCACTGCAGAGTGCGCCCATCCATCTGCCGTGCCCGTGGGGACGTTCCGGTCGCTCACGGAAGTTTGTCCTAAGCACTGCTGAATGTGTCCGACACCTCTGCTGCGTCCAAGGGGATGTTCCAGTCACTACCTGAAGTTTGTCCCGCACACTGCCGAATGCGCCCGATGCCTCTCCTATGCCCACTGGAATGTTCGGGTTGCCCTGGAAGTTTGCCCCATGCACTTGCCCAGACGCCTGAAGCCTCAGCCCCGCCGGCGGGGATGTTCCAGTCGCTTCTGGAAGTTTCTCCCGCCTACTGCCTAGTGCGCCCGAAGCCTCTGCTGTGCCTGTGGGGATGTTCCGGTCGCTCCCAAAAGTTCATCCTGCGCACTGCCAAACATGTCCGATGCTTCTGCCACACCCGTGGGGATGTTTCGGTGGCTCCCGGATGTTCGTTCTGCACACTGCCCAATGTGCCTGAAGAATCTGCTGCATGAGCGAAGATGTTCTGGTCACTCCCCAAAGTTCATCCCATGCAATGCCATACACGCCCTGATGCTTCTGCCGCGCCTGGTGGGATGATCCGGTCACTCCCAGAAATTCGTCCAGAGCACTGCCGAACGCATCCAACGCTACTACCGAGCCCGCAGCGATTCTCTTGTCACTCCAGGAACTTCATACTGCACACTGCCAGATGTGTCAAACGCCGCTGCTGCGGCCACGGGATGTTCCGGTCGCTCTCGGAAGTTTGTCCCTGCACACAGCTTAACTCGCCGGAAGCCTCTGCCCCTCCCGGGGGGGATGTTATGGCAGCTTCAAGAATTTGTCCTGCACACTGCCGAAGGTGCCAGAAGTCTCTGCCATGCCTGGGGGGATGTTCCGTTCGCTCCAGGAAGTTCGTCCCGCCCACTGTCAAACGCACCTGAAGCTTCTGCCGCTCCCGCGGGGATGTTCTGGTTGATCTCACAAGTTCGTCCTGCACACTGCAGGATGCCCCTGATGCCGGTGCTGCACCCGCAGGGATTTTCCAGTCATTACCCGAAGTTCGTCACACATACTGCTGAACGTGCCCGAAGACTTTACCGCGCCTGTGGGGATGTTCTGGCCACTCCCGAAAGTTTGTCCCTCGCATGGCCGAACGCGCACAACACCTCTGCCATGCCTGGTTGGATTTTCCAGTCACTCCCGAAAAATTCATCCCTCGCACTGCCAAACATGCCCGATGCAGCTGCAGCGCCCGCGAGGATGTTCTGTCCGCTCCTAAAAGTTCGTCCTGTGCACTGCAGAACGTGTCTGATGCCGCTGCTGTGCTGGGGATGTTTCGGTCACTCCCGGATGTTCGTCCTGTACACTGCCGAACGTGCCCGATGCTGCTGCCGCACCCTGCGTGATGTTCCAGCCGCTCCCTGAAGTTTGTCCTGTGCACTACCAAAGCAGCCTGAAGCCTCTGCTGTGTCAACAGGGATGTTCCAATAGCTCCCAGAAGTTTGTCCCGAGAACTGCTGAACACGTCCGATGCCTCTGCCGCACTCGCGTGGATGTTTCGGTCACTCCCAGAAGTTTGTCGCGTGTACTGCAGAATTGTTGAGAACCTA
>BNST01001786.1:0-40601 GCA_019650275.1 Xylocarpus granatum | reverse complement strand
GGGTGAAGATAAAAGGCCCAAATAACTCTTTGATTGGCCTATGTACACCCATATCAAGCCCAAAGCCCATATCAAGCTAACCGCTAAAGGACAAAATAACGGCTAGTAAGCTAATCACTAATGGACGAAATAACGGCTAGTTCTTGAAATTGAAAGCTATGCTGTTATGTGTTGTACCTAGCTGTTAGAAAAGTAAAATCAACTTGTACCTAGCCGTTAGGATGTTGTATATATATACCCAAGATGTGTAAAGTGAAATACAAGCTTCTTTATTCTTTCATCAATACTTTCTTTCACACTTCTTTGTTTCTTCAATATTTTTCACATGGTATCAGAGCAGGTTTCATCTCTAATCTAGCTTTTTACCTTTTGTTGCTTTGTTGGTTCTTGGTGTATCAAGACATTCCCCTTCATAGCCAAATTAAAGAATGGAAAGGGAGGGCTCGTCATACAACACCAAGAGCAGAAGTTCCTTCAAGGGAGTTGATAATGATGGTAACACCACCTTGAAACTTACCACATTTCCCTTGAATGGAAAAAATTACTCAATTTGGATCAATCCCGCTGAAAGAGCATTATGTGGAAAACGAGCATTGGGTTTCGTGAATGGAAGAATCACAAAGCCCACAGACACATCAAGTGAAGAATATGAAGATTGGTGTTATAATGACAACTTGGTGTACACATGGATTTTAAATTCCATGGAACCATCCTTGGTAGGTGCATTCTCAAAGGCTGAAACTTCTAAAGCACTTTGGGAGTCTATCAAGAGACAATTTGGTCATCAAGGAAACTTGATGAGAATATACGAGTTGAAGCAGTTCATCAACAATATCAGCCTTAGTGGAGGTGATCCGATAGAATATAACACCAAAATTAAGGAGGCATGGGATGAACTTCAATCATTAAGGCCGAATACTACCAACATTGAAGAGGTGGAAAAAAGGGCCAATGAAGATCTTGTGATATCGTATTTGATGGGTTTGGGTTCGGACTACGAAGATCTTCGGAATCACATTCTTAGAATTGAACCTTTGCCTTATTATGATGATGTTGCAAACAAGGTTAATAAAGAGTACTTGCAAAGAAAGATTTTGAATGGGAATTCAAGCAAGGCTGAGAGAGGTAGTTTGGTGGACAGCAAGGAAGAAGGCAGGATGGTCCAAGGAGCAAAAGTTAAGGCTAAGTGTGATAAATGTGGACGGATGCACAACCTTAAAGACAAATGCTGGAAGTGTGGGCACTGCAAGATGCTTGGTCATACTAAAGAAAAATGTTGGGTTCTTAATCCACATTTGAGGCCAGTTAACTTCAAGGAAAAGGTGCCACCACAAGGTGCTCAAAATGCAATCGAAAAAGAGAACTCAAAACTCCTTGAGGATTTGGCCAAACTACTTCGGAACCATCTTCCAAGCTCCTCTCAAGGTATGATTTCCAACTCACATTTTAAGTTTGACCCTTGGGTTATTGATTCAGGTGCTACTAATCATATGTTTAGAAATAAAAACATGGCATCTAGAATAGAAACCCTAGGAAACATTAGAAATGTGACAATAGCCAATGGTAATGAAATACCCATTAAGGGATTAGGAGATATTAAAGTTTTATCAAAGAGAACAAGTGGCCTTTATATGCCAAATTTTTCATCAAATTTGCTGTCCGTTAGTAGAATAACAAAAGACTTAAATTGTCGTGTTACCTTTGAACCCAATAAGGTGATATTTCAGGACATGTCAACCGGGAAGAAGATTGGTGAGGGAACCTTACATGACGGCCTATATTTTTTGGATAGTACCAATCAAGCCCTTAGAGTTGAGGAAGACAGTGGACTTCAGAAACTTTGGCATGCAAGACTAGGCCATCCTCCTAGTAACATTCTGTGTAAAATGATTCCGAAAATGAAGTTTAGTGATTTTAAACAATGTAGGGCTTGTAATCTTGGAAAACAGACTAAACTTCCTTTTGTACATTCGGAAACTTGTTATAATGAAATATTTGATCTTGTTCACTCTGATCTATGGACTTCTCCTTTAGAATCTCACAATGGCTTTAGATATTTTGTCACATTCATTGATCACAAGTCGAGATACACTTGGATATACTTGATTAAAAACAAATCAGAGACCTTATCATGTTTTAAAGAGTATGTTTCCTTAATTGAAAATCAACTTGGTAAAAGGATTAAGATTCTTAGGAGCGACAATGGGGGAGAATATACTAGTCATGCCTTTGAGAATTACTTGAGCACTTTAGGGATAGTTCATCAAACGACTTGCCCCTACACACCTGAACAAAATGGTGTGGCCGAGCGGAAAAATCGGCACATTTTAGATGTAGGAAGGTCACTAATGTTTCATCACAATGTCCCTAAAAGATATTGGAATGAAGCCATTCTCACTGCCATACATTTGATAAATCGTATGCCTTCGAAGTTGTTGAATGGAAAATCTCCTTTTGAATTGTTGCATAATAGGCAACCAAACTTATCTTATCTAAAGGTATTTGGCTGTACTTGTTATGTTCACATCCCTAATCATGCTAGAGATAAATTGAGTCATAGGAGTGTAAAGTGCATATTTTTAGGGTATTGCATTGATAAAAAGGGTTATAAATGTTTAGATCCTTCTACGAATGAGAAATTCTTGTCAAGAAATGTTACTTTTCTGGAAAGTGATCCTTACTTTGATAAAGTGAGAAATGAAGGAGAAATGAAAGGGGATCCTCTTCCCCTATCTATTGTAGGTAATCGGTTGAGTTTGTTAAGGAATAACAATCAAATCAATAATGGAGTTAGTTTGAATGAAAGCGAAAAAGAGGATTTTATCTATGAAGATTCAACACAACAGAATGGTGATATTCATGAACCATTGGAATCAAATGAAGAACAAAACATAGTTAGCGAAAGTCAAAGTGAGGAAACACCTTGTGATGAGAACCCTAATGATCAATTAGTTTTAGAGCATGAAATCCCATTTAGTTCCTCACCGGTGGGTCAAAATGAGAGAGAGTCCGATTCTTCATCACATGATCAAAATTTTCCTCTTAGAAGATCTCAAAGAATTAGGAAGCCTCCATCCGAATGGCAGAAAAATAGGGTATTCTTTTATGGGAACAAAGTCACAGCACATCCTATACAAAATTATTATACCTTAGATAATGTTAAAGAGAGTTATAGAGTGTTTTTAAGCAAATTGGATAGTTTGAAAGAGCCATCTTGCTACAACGAGGCCAAGGACATTCCTATTTGGAGAAATGCCATGGATGAGGAGTTGGAAGCTTTAGTTAAGAATAAGACATGGGAAATTGTTACTCTTCCCCAAGGTAAGAAAACAGTTGGGTGTAAATGGGTGTACAAAACCAAGCTGAAGAGTGATGGTTCCATTGAGAAACATAAAGCTAGATTGGTTGCTAAAGGATTCACTCAAACCTATGGTTTAGATTACACGGAGACATTTGCCCCAGTAGCCAAAATGAACACCATTAGAGTTATTTTGTCCTTAGCCACTAATTATGAATGGGAAATGTATCAAATGGATGTTCGAAATGCTTTTCTCCAGGGGGAATTAGAAGAAGAGGTTTACATGGATATCCCACAAGGATACAACATTAAAGTACCAAAACCGCATGTATGTAAGCTTAGAAAAGCCATCTATGGCTTAAAACAATCTCCTAGGGCCTGGTACTCTAAGTTGTTAGGTGCTTTAACTTCTCAACACTTTAAGGTTAGTAGTGCTGATCACTCTTTATTCATAAGACACTCCAATAATGGTATTACTGTTGTGATAATATATGTGGATGATATCATTATAACAGGGAGTGATACTTTGGGAATAAACAGCACTAAAAGTTATTTAAAGTCTACTTTTGATATTAAAGACCTTGGACACTTACGGTATTTTCTAGGTATAGAGATAGCTCATTCTAATAAAGGGCTATTTCTATCCCAAAGAAAATACACACTTGATCTTTTGAAAGAGACAGGTAAGCTTGGAGGGAAGATAGCATCAACTCCAATTGAAGTACATGCCAAAAAGAAGGAGGGCAAACCAATTGAAGACATCAAGCAATATCAAAGAATTGTGGGTAAGTTAATCTACTTAACTATTACAAGACCTGACATTTCTTTTGCTGTGAATCAGGTAAGCCAATTCATGACTTGTCCAATGACCAATCACATGGAAATGGTGGACCGAATACTCAAATATCTCAAAGGAACTCTAGGACAAGGATTACTAATGAAGAAACATGGACATCACCAAATTTTTGCCTACACGGATGCTGATTGGGCAGGAAGCATTGAAGATCGCAAGTCTACGACTGGATATTGTACTTTTGTTGGTGGGAATTTAGTGACTTGGAAGAGCAAAAAGCAAACCGTGGTGGCCAAATCAAGTGCCGAAGCTGAATATAGAGCAATGGCTTCAACCACCAGTGAATTGATATGGTTGAAGGCATTGGTTGAAGATTTGGGTTTTAATGTCGAGGCACCTATGAAGCTACATTGTGATAACAAATCGGCGATACATATTGCAAACAATCCGGTGTTTCATGAGAGGACCAAGCATATAGAGGTAGATTGTCACTTTATAAGAGAAAAATATTTGAACAAGACAATCTCAATGCCTTATGTCAAGAGCGAAGATCAATTGGCGGACATATTCACCAAACCTCCGAGTATTCAACAACTTCAAAAGTTTGTATGCAAGTTGAACTTGATCAATTTGTTCAAGCCCAACTTGAGGGGGAGTGTTGAAAATGAAGGGATTGAGGGTGAAGATAAAAGGCCCAAATAACTCTTTGATTGGCCTATGTACACCCATATCAAGCCCAAAGCCCATATCAAGCTAACCGCTAAAGGACAAAATAACGGCTAGTAAGCTAATCACTAATGGACGAAATAACGGCTAGTTCTTGAAATTGAAAGCTATGCTGTTATGTGTTGTACCTAGCTGTTAGAAAAGTAAAATCAACTTGTACCTAGCGTTAGGATGTTGTATATATATACCAAGATGTGTAAAGTGAAATACAAGCTTCTTTATTCTTTCATCAATACTTTCTTTCACACTTCTTTGTTTCTTCAATATTTTTCACATTAGTGACCTTCCTACGTCTAAAATGTGCCGATTTTTCCGCTCGGCCACACCATTTTGTTCAGGTGTGTAGGGGCAAGTCGTTTGATGAACTATCCCTAAAGTGCTCAAGTAATTCTCAAAGGCATGACTAGTATATTCTCCCCCATTGTCGCTCCTAAGAATCTTAATCCTTTTACCAAGTTGATTTTCAATTAAGGAAACATACTCTTTAAAACATGATAAGGTCTCTGATTTGTTTTTAATCAAGTATATCCAAGTGTATCTCGACTTGTGATCAATGAATGTGACAAAATATCTAAAGCCATTGTGAGATTCTAAAGGAGAAGTCCATAGATCAGAGTGAACAAGATCAAACATTTCATTATAACAAGTTTCCGAATGTACAAAAGGAAGTTTAGTCTGTTTTCCAAGATTACAAGCCCTACATTGTTTAAAATCACTAAACTTCATTTTCGGAATCATTTTACAAAGAATGTTACTAGGAGGATGGCCTAGTCTTGCATGCCAAAGTTTCTGAAGTCCACTGTCTTCCTCAACTCTAAGGGCTTGATTGGTACTATCCAAAAAATATAGGCCGTCATGTAAGGTTCCCTCACCAATCTTCTTCCCGGTTGACATGTCCTGAAATATCACCTTATTGGGTTCAAAGGTAACACGACAATTTAAGTCTTTTGTTATTCTACTAACGGACAGCAAATTTGATGAAAAATTTGGCATATAAAGGCCACTTGTTCTCTTGGATAAAACTTTAATATCTCCTAATCCCTTAATGGGTATTTCACTACCATTGGCTATTGTCACATTTCTAATGTTTCCTAGGGTTTCTATTCTAGATGCCATGTTTTTATTTCTAAACATATGATTAGTAGCACCTGAATCAATAACCCAAGGGTCAAACTTAAAATGTGAGTTGGAAATCATACCTTGAGAGGAGCTTGGAAGATGGTTCCGAAGTAGTTTGGCCAAATCCTCAAGGAGTTTTGAGTTCCCTTTTTCGATTGCATTTTGAGCACCTTGTGGTGGCGCCTTTTCCTTGAAGTTAACTGGCCTCAAATGTGGATTAAGAACCCAACATTTTTCTTTAGTATGACCAAGCATCTTGCAGTGCCCACACTTCCAGCATTTGTCTTTAAGGTTGTGCATCCGTCCACATTTATCACACTTAGCCTTAACTTTTGCTCCTTGGACCATCCTGCCTTCTTCCTTGCTGTCCACCAAACTACCTCTCTCAGCCTTGCTTGAATTCCCATTCAAAATCTTTCTTTGCAAGTACTCTTTATTAACCTTGTTTGCAACATCCTCATAATAAGGCAAAGGTTCAATTCTAAGAATGTGATTCCGAAGATCTTCGTAGTCCGAACCCAAACCCATCAAATACGATATCACAAGATCTTCATTGGCCCCTTTTTTCCACCTCTTCAATGTTGGTAGTATTCGGCCTTAATGATTGAAGTTCATCCCATGCCTCCTTAATTTTGGTGTTATATTCTATCAGATCACCTCCACTAAGGCTGATATTGTTGATGAACTGCTTCAACTCGTATATTCTCATCAAGTTTCCTTGATGACCAAATTGTCTCTTGATAGACTCCCAAAGTGCTTTAGAAGTTTCAGCCTTTGAGAATGCACCTACCAAGGATGGTTCCATGGAATTTAAAATCCATGTGTACACCAAGTTGTCATTATAACACCAATCTTCATATTCTTCACTTGATGTGTCTGTGGGCTTTGTGATTCTTCCATTCACGAAACCCAATGCTCGTTTTCCACATAATGCTCTTTCAGCGGGATTGATCCAAATTGAGTAATTTTTTTCCATTCAAGGGAAATGTGGTAAGTTTCAAGGTGGTGTTACCATCATTATCAACTCCCTTGAAGGAACTTCTGCTCTTGGTGTTGTATGACGAGCCCTCCCTTTCCATTCTTTAATTTGGCTATGAAGGGGAATGTCTTGATACACCAAGAACCAACAAAGCAACAAAAGGTAAAAAGCTAGATTAGAGATGAAACCTGCTCTGATACCATGTGAAAAATATTGAAGAAACAAAGAAGTGTGAAAGAAAGTATTGATGAAAGAATAAAGAAGCTTGTATTTCACTTTACACATCTTGGGCATATATATACAACATCCTAACGGCTAGGTACAAGTTGATTTTACTTTTCTAACAGCTAGGTACAACACATAACAGCATAGCTTTCAATTTCAAGAACTAGCCGTTATTTCGTCCATTAGTGATTAGCTTACTAGCCGTTATTTCGTCCTTTAGCGGTTAGCTTGATATGGGCTTTAGGGCTTGATATGGGTGTACATAGGCCAATCAAAGAGTTATTTGGGCCTTTTATCTTCACCCTCAATCCCTTCATTTTCAACAAGGGGGAGCATGTTGCACCTATGCAAGGCCAAAATCCCCCACTTAGAAGATCTCAAAGAATTCGACAATCTTCATCGGATTGGATGAAGAAAAAAGTGTTTTTCCACAGTAACAAAGTAATCGCACACCCTCTTGACCACTACTACACCTTAGGAAATGTAAAAGAGAGTTTTAGAGCCTTTTTAACTAAACTAGACACCATTAAAGATCCAAATAACTTTAAGGAAGCTAGGGAATTATCAGTTTGGAGACAAGCCATGCAAGAGGAATTGGATGCTTTAGTTAAAAATAATACATGGGAATTAGTACCTTTACCTTTGGGAAAGAAGGTTGTAGGATGCAAATGAGTGTATAAGACTAAGTTAAATAGTGATGGAACCTTGGACAAACATAAGGCTAGGTTAGTGGCCAAAGGCTTCACTCAAACCTACGACTTAGACTATACATAAACTTTTGCATCAGTTGCAAAAATGAACACTATTAGGGTGCTTCTCTCCTTAGCGGCTAATTATAATTAGGATTTACATCAAATGGATGTCAAGAATGCTTTCTTGCAAGGAGAGTTAGAGGAAGAGGTTTACATGAGTTTACCTCAAGGATATGATGTTATGGTTCCAAATACACATGTTTGCAAATTGAAGAAAGCCATATATGGATTAAAGCAATCACCAAGAGCATGGTATAATAAGTTGCATAATGCATTGTGTTCTCAAAATTTTAAAGTGAGTGATGCTGATCATTCCTTATTTATTAAGCACTCAAGTGAGGGATCTACCATTGTTCTTATTTATGTGGATGATATTATCATCACCGGTTGTGACATTAATGGCATTAAGAGCATTAAAACATATTTGAAGTCTGCATTTGATGTTAAAGATTTGGGAAACTTACGATATTTTCTAGGTATAGAAATCGCTTATTCCAATGAAGGGCTATTTCTATCCCAAAGAAAATATGTTCTTGATTTGTTAAGTGAGACAGGAAAACTTGGAGCAAAGCCAGTTGTGACACCTATGGAGGCACTAAGAAGGAAGAAAGAGGATAACAAGCATGAAAACGAACATGACAAGGAGGAGCCATACAAGGACATCAAGCTTTATCAAAAACTTGTAGGTAAGCTTATATATTTAACTATTACACGACCTGATATTGTTTTTTCTGTGCAACAGGTAAGTCAACACATGTCATGCCCAAAGAATATACACATGGAAATGGTGAGTAGAATTTTAAGGTACATAAAACATGCACCGGGGCAAGGAATCTTGATGAGAAGAAATGGCCACCACAAGATATGTGCTTACACAGATGCGGATTGGGCCGGTAACTTCGAGGACAGAAGATCAACCACTGGTTATTGCACATTCGTGGGAGGTAATTTGGTGACTTGGAAAAGCAAGAAGCAAAGTGTAGTTGCAAGATCGAGTGCAGAAGCTGAAATATAGAGCTATGGCATCTACTACGAGTGAATTGGTTTGGATAAAATCATTAGTGGAAGACTTAGGATTTTCAGTTGAAACACCTATAGACATGTACTGTGATAACAAGGCAGCAACACACATTGCATCTAATCCGGTGTTCCATGAGAGGACCAAGCACATCGAAGTTGATTGTCACTTCACAAGAGAAAAGTACTTGAGCAAAGTGATCAACATGCCTTATGTGAAGAGTGAAGATCAACTTGCGGATATATTCACCAAACCATGTACTCATCAACAACTTCTTAAGGTGAGTTCCAAGTTGAACTTCTTCAATTTGTACAAGTCCAACTTGAGGGGGAGTGTTAAAGATGAAGAGATTGAGGGTGAAGATGAAAAGCCCAAATAACTCTTGGATTGATCTATGGATTCCCATATCAAGCCCAAAGCCCAATTCAAGCTAACTACTAAAGGACGAAATAACGGCTAGTTTTTTAAATTGAAAGATATGCTGTTATGTGTTGTACCTAGCTGTTAGAAAAGTAAAGTAAGCTTGTACCTAGCCGTTAGGATGTTGTATATAAAAACCCAAGCTGTGTAAATATTTGAAGATAGAACAAATATTTTTTATTTGTTTATGTTGAATCTTTGAAATTGTGAGCTAAACACATTCAAATTCTACTTTATCAACACTGGTCATTTCCAGAAGTTCATCCCATGCACTGCTTAACATCCCTGATGCCTCTGCCGCACTCCAGTCGCTCTTGTATGTTCATCCTGAGAACTGCCGAATGTGTCTGATACCTCAGATTAGCCCATGGGGATGATTCAGTTGCTTTTGAAAGTACATCCCGCACATAGACAAATGCGCCCAATGCCTCTACTGTGCCCACAGGGATGTTCTGGTTGCCCCTGGAAGTTCATCCCAAGCACTGCAGAATGTGTCTGACACCTCTTCCAAGCCCACAGGCATTTTCCGGTTGCTCCTAGAAGTTTGTTCTGCTGGGCCTGCAGGGATGTTCTGGTCGCTCCCAAAAGTTCGTCCGGAGCACTGCCAAACACATCCAACGCCTCTGCCAAGCCTACAGGGATTTTTCAGTCGCTCCCAGAAAGTTCATCCTGTGCATCCCCACACCGCTGCCGCACCTGCAGTGATGTTTCGGTTGCTCCAAGAAGTTCGTCCCGCGCACTTCCAAACACGCCTAATTCCTGTTCTGCACCCGGGAATATGTTCGGTCACTTTTGAAAGTTCATCCTGTGCACTAGCAAACGTGTCTGACGCTGCAGCCGCACTGGCGCGGATGTTCCAATCACTCCTGGAAGTTCATCCCATGCACTGCTGAACACGCCCAAAGCCTCTGCCGCACCTACGTTGATGTTCCGTTCACTTCCGGAATGCGAATCCTCTGCTGCACCCGCATGGATGTTCCGGTCGATCCCGGAAGTTTGTGCAGAGCACTGCCAAATGTGTCCAACACCGCTGCTGTGCCCGCAGGGGTTGTTCTGGTCACTCCTGGATGTTCATCCCGTGCACTGCCAAATGTGCCCAATGCTGCCAGATGCTGCTGCTGTGCCTGCAGGGATGTTCCAGTCACTCCCCAATGTTCATCCTGTGCACTGCCAAATGCGCCTGATGCCTCTGCCGCGCCTGTAGGGATGATCCGGTCGCTCTCAGAAGTTCATCCCACGCACTGCTGAATGTGTCTATCTCCGCTGCCATGCCCACGGGAATGTTCTGGTCGCTCCCATATGTTCATCCTGCAAACTTTTGAATGCGGCCGACTTCTCTTATGCACCTACAGTAATGATAAGGAATTTTCCCCCAAAAAGGTAAGGTCGCCATACCTTGACTGCATGGATGATGGCAAACATCTCCTTGGCATATACTGACCATTCCTTCTTCATAGGCCCTAAGACTCTGCTCATGTATGCAATAGGTCTTCCGGCTTGACTCAGGACAACACCTATTCCATCTTGACATGCGTCAGTGTGAAGCTCGAAGGTTTGGCTGAAGTCGGACAGTGCTAACACCGGGGTCCCACACATGGCTTGCTTCAACAACTTGAATGCGTCTTCACTCTTCTCTGTCCATAGGAATCCGTTCTTCTTCAGCAAATCCATCAATAGTTTTGCTATGGCGCTGTATTTGCAAACAAATCAGCAGTAATAGCCCATCAAGCCTAGAAATCCTCTAAGATCTGTGAAATTCTTAGGAGTTGGCCATGATTGCATGGCTTTTATTTTTCATTGGTCTACCTTCACTCCATCTTTAGATATGATGTGACTGAGGTATTCAAGCTCCTCGGTCACATCATATCTAGTATGTTATGATGGGCTTTTTAGGGAAGATCACCTTGGGCAGCAACAAAGGAAGCCTTAGGATTTCGTATAGTAAGTTATGGGCGTAATAGAAGGCCAGTATGGAGAGTACTCATATGGTGGAGTCATTTGCCCAAGGATGAAGAAACATGGGAAGACTATGATGATATCTAGCAACGGTTCCCTAATTTCCACCTTGATGACAAGGTGAGTCTTCAAGAAAGGGGGATTGTTGAGGACCTTAGGAGGAAAAGTGAGTGTGAGTGGCATAGGAGGATGCAAGAGAGGTGCCAAGTAGCAAGAGAGGCAGCTACCGGCCAGAACGTATGCACGACAAGCTTGCACATAGCATACAGTGAAGCATGGCCAGGTTCTAACTTTGTCCTAATTGACCAAGGACATCCAAGCGAAGAAGGACTCCAGCATTAGCAAGATACGCATGGTGCAATTCAAGTAGGAGAAGAACGTGTATGGCATGAAGAACTCCAGCAGCAGCAGGATGTCATGAAGGGTTTGTGAAAAATATTGAGGAAACAAAGAAGTGTGAAAGAAAGTATTGATGAAAGAATAAAGAAGCTTGTTTTTCACTTTACACATCTTGGGTATATATATACAACATCCTAACGGCTAGGTACAAGTTGATTTTACTTTTCTAACAGCTAGGTACAACACATAATAGCATAGCTTTCAATTTCAAGAACTAGCCATTATTTCGTCCATTAGTGATTAGCTTACTAGCCGTTATTTCGTCCTTTAGTGGTTAGCTTGATATGGGCTTTGGGCTTGATATGGGTGTACATAGGCCAATCAAAGAGTTATTTGGGCCTTTTATCTTCACCCTCAATCCCTTCATTTTCAACAGGGTTTAGCTTCATCAAGTGGTTCACGTCAAGAAGAAGTCTTGGGACAGAAGGACACGCCATAAGGAAGTCCTAATCTTAGAAGGAAACAACAAGATAAAGACCAGCAGCTGTAGGAGATAAGATAAGATAAGGATAAAGAAGTTTAATCAAAATAGGATTAGTCAATCAAGAAGACCAAGAATCCTAGTAGAATTAGGAAACATTTGGATAAGGACTATCTTGATAAGATTCTAGTTGTCTTAGGAAACCTTGTTGACTTAGGAAAACTTGTCCTAAGTGGATAAGGAACTTAAGTACTAGTTAAATTAGGGAAAAGCTGTCCAATACTATAAATACAGCCCATTATTTGTTAGCATGGACATATGCTCCGAATTTGTAAGCTTTTATTCATTAATCAAGAATCAAGCTTTCGGCATTCTTGCTTATATTCTTGTTTATATTTCAGTTATCTTTTAAGAGTTGTCTTGAGATAACTTGGGCTTAAGACAAGGTGAAGAGTTGTCTTCCTTGCTTAAGAGCTTAGGTTGAATTCAAGAGTTGTCTTCTTCAACCAAGGCAAGTTGTGATAGGTTTAAGAGTTGTCTTGCCTATCCAACATATCCTTTTGTCATTAGTTAATCCCGAGGGACAGCTTAGGGGACAAGAACCAAAGAAAAGAACTCAAGGATCAAATGGGACAGCAAGTTAGGAGAAGTTTTAGAAGTCATACTTGTTGAAAATGAAGGGATTGAGGGTGAAGATAAAAGGCCCAAATAACTCTTTGATTGTCCTATGTACACCCATATCAAGCCCAAAGCCCATATCAAGCTAACCACTAAAGGACGAAATAACGGCTAGTAAGCTAATCACTAATGGACGAAATAACGGCTAGTTCTTGAAATTGAAAGCTATGCTGTTATGTGTTGTACCTAGCTGTTAGAAAAGTAAAATCAACTTGTACCTAGCCGTTAGGATGTTGTATATATATACCCAAGATGTGTAAAGTGAAAAACAAGCTTCTTTATTCTTTCATCAATACTTTCTTTCTCACTTCTTTGTTTCTTCAATATTTTTCACAGCCATCCCATTAATCAATGAAACCAGAGCGATTAATGCGGCACCTTATCGATATGCACACTTCCAAAAGAATGAAATCAAAAGAGAAGTTGAAGAGATGCTACAGCAAGGTATTATCCAACCTAGCACTTCCCCTTTTTCTTCTCCCGTTTTACTTGTTAGAAATAACGACGGAACTTAGAGGTTTTGCAATGATTACCAGACACTCAACCAAGCATCCGTCAAGGATCATTTTCGGATCCCAACAATTGATGATATGCTGGACGAGTTACATGGAGTAAAGTTGTTCACCAAGTTGGATCTCAAGGTCAGATATCATCAAATACACATGCAGAAGACAGCATTTTGGACTCAATGGACACTACGAGCACCTAGTCATGCCCTTTAGACTTTGCAATACACCCTCCACCTATGGACAGAGAACAGTGAAGATGCATTCAAGATGTTGAAGCAAGCTATGTGTGAGACCCAATGTTAGCACTGCCCGACTTCAACCAAACCTTCGATCTTCACACTACTGCATGTCAAGATGGAATAGGTGTTGTCCTGAGTCAAGCCGGAAGACCTATTGCATACATGAGCAGAGTCTTAGGGCCCATGAAGAAGGAATGGTCAGTATACACCAAGGAGATGTTGACCATCATCCATGCAGTCCAGGTATGGTGACCTTACCTTCTTGGGAGAAAATTCATGATCATTACAGATCAACAACCCTTGAGAAGCCACATGGAGCAGAAAATTACCACCCCAGAGCAGCAAAAGTTCCTTGTCAAGTTGCTGGGATACGAGTATGAAATAATCTACAAACCTGGCAAGGAAAACAAGGTGGCAGAGGCATTGTCCAGAAGCAATGGAGGTCAACTATTGTGGACAGCATGTGAGCCTAATGATGCATGCCTCACTGCCATTAGCAGAGTGGAGTGGAATGTATGGACAGAAATCAAAGAGGCAATAGAGATTGATCCCTCAAAGCCAAGAGCTCACTGAGAAGATCTAGTCTTTCAACCCTAAGATCAAGCTATCCTTTTGGTCGGAAGAATTCAAGGTAGAAGGCAAGAAGAAAGCCAGCAATTCTGACATTTGCCCATGGATAAAACCAAAAGATGGCAAGAGCAAGGGATTGCTACAACCTTTGCCATTACCCATACAAGTTTGGGAAGACTATAATGACATACAGCAGCAATTTTCCAACTTCCACCTTGAGGACAAGGTGAGTCTTCAAGAAAGGGGGATTCTTGAGAACCTAAGTATGCAGGAAATGCAATGGGCAGAAAATGAGGCAGCAAAGGAGAGCATGGGCCAGAAAATTTTCACAACAAGCATAGCAACAGCAAGTGTGCAGCCCAGCAATGAGGCCTGGCCAGTATTTGACTTAATCCTAATCAATGAAGGACATTCGTGCCAACAGGAGTTCCAGCAGAAAAAAGATATTCGCATAAAGAAGAACTCCAGCAGCAGTAGAACTTCCATGTCAAGAAGAGTTCCAGCAGTAGGAGGACATCTACGCCAAGCAGAGTTCCAGCAGCAGCAGGACATCCATGCCAGGAAGAGTTCTATCAGAGCAGGACACTCATGATGAGTTCCAATAGCAATAGGATAGTCATGACAAGAAGAATTCTAAGGGCAAAAGGATAAGCATTCAGAGTTCTAGTCCTAGAAGGATTAGGCAAGAGGAAGTGCAGCCGCTGTAAAATACAAGATAAGGTAGGAATTCTAGTCTAGGTAGAAATTCAAGAAAGACTAAGAATCCTAGTAGAATTAGGAAACATTTTCATAAGGTCTATCTTGATAAGGTTTTAGTTGATTAGAAAAGCTTGTTGACTTAGAAAAACATATCCTAAGTGGATAAGGAACCTAAGTACTAGTTGAACTAGGATAACGCTGTCTTAGGACTATAAATACAGCCCATTATTTGTAAGGAGGAGATATGCTCCGAATTTTGTTATTTCTCATTCATTAATCAAGAATCAAAGGTTAGCATTCTTGTTTACATTTTACTTACATTCTTGTTTATATTTTTGGTTATCTTTTAAGAGTTGTCTTGAGATAACTTGGGCTTAAGACAAGGTTAAGAGTTGTCTTCCTTGCTTAAGAGCTTAGATTGAAGTTAAGAGTTGTCTTCTTCTGTTGATAAATAGAATTTGAATGTGTTTAGCTCACACTTTCAAAGATTCAACATAAACAAATAAAAAAATGCAAGTAGAGAGAAAATAGATGAAGAGAGAAAATTGAAGAGCTTTTGTATTCTATCTCCAAATATTTACACAGCTTGGGTTTTTATATACAACATCCTAACGGCTAGGTACAAGCTTACTTTACTTTTCTAACAGCTAGGTACAACACATAATAGCATATCTTTCAATTTAAAAAACTAGCCGTTATTTCGTCCTTTAGTAGTTAGCTTGAATTGGGCTTTGGGCTTGATATGGGTATCCATAGATCAATCCAAGAGTTATTTGGGCTTTTCATCTTCACCCTCAATCTCTTCATCTTTAACACTCCCCCTCAAGTTGGACTTGTACAAATTGAAGAAGTTCAACTTGGAACTCACCTTAAGAAGTTGTTGATGAGTACATGGTTTGGTGAATATATCCGCAAGTTGATCTTCACTCTTCACATAAGGCATGTTGATCACTTTGCTCAAGTACTTTTCTCTTGTGAAGTGACAATCAACTTCGATGTGCTTGGTCCTCTCATGGAACACATTGGGCAGTGCACAGGATGAACTTCCTTGGTTGGCCAAAACATCCCCTCGGGCACAGCAGAAGCATCTGGTGCATTCGACAGTGTGCAGGACAAACTTCTGGGAGCGACCGGAACATCCCTACAGGTGCGGCAGAGGCTTCAGTTGGGTTGGACAGACTGGAACATCCCAGCGGGTGGGGCAGAGGCTTCCAGTATGTGGGGCAGTGCATGGGGCAAACTTCTAGGAGTAACCCAAACATCCCCACGGGCACAAATAGAGGCATCGGGCACATTCAGCAGTGTGTGGGATGAACTTCTAGGAGTGACTTGAGCATCCCCTCAGGTGCAGCAGGGGCGTCGGCCACGTTCGGCAGTGCCTGGGACGAACATCTGGGAATGACCGGAACATCCCCGTGGGTGCAGTAGATAAAGCGGGCGCGTACTGCAGTGTGTGGGATGAACTTACGGGAGCACCAAAACATCCATGTGAGTGCGGCAGCAAAGTCAGGCGCGTTGGGCAGTGCACGGAATGAACTTCTGGGAGTGACCAAAACATCCCCGTGGGCGCAGCAGACGTGATCTGTAGTGCACGGGATGAACTTCCGGGAGCTACTGGAACATCCGCTCAGGTGCAGCAGAGGCTTCCGGTGCATTGGGCTGTGTGCGAGATGAACTTCCCGATGGGTGTGGCAGATGCGATGGGCGCATTGGACAGTGCACATGTTGACTTCTGGAAGTGACCAAAACATCCCCACAAGCACGGCAGAGGCGTAGGGCACATTCGGTAGTGCGTGGCACAATCTTCCGGGTGCGAACCAAAAATGCCCGTGGGCTCGGCAGAGGCTTCGGGCACGTTCGGCAGTGCATGGGACGAACTGCCGTGAGTGACCGAAACATCCCTGTGGGCACAACAAAGGCATCAGGCATGTTCAGCAGCTCACAAAATGAAGTTCCGGGAGCAACCAGAACATCCCACCAGGTGCAGCACAGCATTGTGTGCATTCGGCAGTGTGTGGGACAAACTTCTAGGATCGACCGGAATATCCCTACGGGTGTGGCAGAGGTTCGGGCGCATTGGCAAGTGCAGCGGACAAACTTCTGGGAGTGACTAGAACATCCCCATGGGCGCAGAAGAGTCTTTAGGCACATTGGGCTTTGCACAGGACATACTGCCATGAGTGACCAGAGCATCACTGCAGGCACGACAGCGATGTCGGGCTATTTTGGCAGTGCGCGGGACAAACTTCCGGGAGCAACTGGAACAACCTGGCCGGTGTGGCAGTGGCATCGAGCGCATTGAGCACTGCACGGGACGAACTTCTGGGAGTGACCGGAACGTCACTGCAGGCATGGCAGAGGCACTGCATGCATTAGGCATTGTGTGAGATGAACTTTGGAGAATGACAGGAACAACCCCGCGGGCATGGCAGGCACGTTGGGAGCATTCGTGTTGACAGCCTACGTGTGCAGGAAAGGCAATGGGCAGCAAATGAGGGCAGCAAAGGAGAGCATGGACCAGAAAATGTGCACAACAAGCCTGGCAACAGCAAGTGTGCAGCCCGGCAGTGAGGCCTGGGCATTCCTAATCAATGAAGGACATTCATGCCAACAAGAGTTCCAGCAGAAGAAGGATATTTGCTTGAAGAAGAACTCCAGCAGCACTAAGACGTTTATGCCAAGCAGAGTTCCAACAGCAGCAGGACATCCATGCCAAGAAGAGTTCTATCAGCAGTAGGACACTCATGATGAGCTCCAGTAGCAATAGAAGAATTCTAAGGACAGAAGGATATGCATTCAGAGTCCTAGTCCTACAAGGATTAGGCAAGAGGAAGTGCAGCTGCTGTTAAATACAAGATACGGTAGGAATTCTAGTCTAGGTAGAAATTCAAGAAAGACCAAGAATCCTAGTAGAATTAGGAAACATTTGGATAAGGTCTATCTTGATAATGTTTTATTTCACTTAGAAAAGCTTGTTGACTTAGGAAAACATATCCTAAGTGGATAAGGAACCTAAGTACTAGTTAAATTAGGATAAGGCTGTCTTAGGACTATAAATAAGCTACGAATTTTGTTATTTTCTCATTCATTAATCAAGAATCAAAGGTAAGCATTCTTGCTCACATTCTTGTTTATATTTTGGTTATCTTTTAAGAGTTGTCTTGAGATAACTTGGGCTTAAGACAAGGTTAAGAGTTGTCTTCCTTGCTTAAGAGCTAAGGTTGAAGTTAAGAGTTGTCTTCTTCAACCAAGGCAAGTTGTGATAGGTTTAAGAGTTGTCTTGCCTATCCAACCTATCTTTATATATATTAGTTAACCCGAAAGACAGCTTAGAGGATATAAAATAAGAAAAGAACTCAAAAATAAAATAAGAGGCATCGGGTGCATTTGGTAGTGTGAAGGGGCGAACTTCCTAGAGTGATCGGAACATCCCCGCGTGCACGGCAGAGGCATCAGGCACGTTGACAATCTGCGGGATGAACTTCTGGGAGTGACCAGAACATTCCCATGGGCACAGCAGCAACATCGAACTCATTCGGCAGTGCCCAAGACAAACATCTGGGAGTGACTGGAACATCCTCGCAGGTGCAGCAGTGGCATTGCGCGTGTTCAGCAGTGCATAGAAAGAACTTCTGGGACTGATTGGAGCATCCCCACAGGCATGGCAACGGCGTTGGGCACATTCAGTCCTCCATGGTACTAACTTCCAGTAGCAACCAGAACATCCCTATGGGTGCAGAGAGGTGTTGGGCGGGTTCAGTAGTGCCATCAGGTGCATTCGGCAGTGCACGGTATGAACTTCTTGGAGTGTCTAAAACATCCTGGCCGGCGTGGCAGTGGCATCAGGTCCGTTGGGCAGTGTGGAGGATGTTGATAAATAGAATTTGAATGTGTTTAGCTCACACTTTCAAAGATTCAACATAAACAAATAAAAAAATGCAAGTAGAGAGAAAATAGATGAAGAGAGAAAATTGAAGAGCTTTTGTATTCTATCTCCAAATATTTACACAGCTTGGGTTTTTATATACAACATCCTAACGGCTAGGTACAAGCTTACTTTACTTTTCTAACAGCTAGGTACAACACATAATAGCATATCTTTCAATTTAAAAAACTAGCCGTTATTTCGTCCTTTAGTAGTTAGCTTGAATTGGGCTTTGGGCTTGATATGGGTATCCATAGATCAATCCAAGAGTTATTTGGGCTTTTCATCTTCACCCTCAATCTCTTCATCTTTAACACTCCCCCTCAAGTTGGACTTGTACAAATTGAAGAAGTTCAACTTGGAACTCACCTTAAGAAGTTGTTGATGAGTACATGGTTTGGTGAATATATCCGCAAGTTGATCTTCACTCTTCACATAAGGCATGTTGATCACTTTGCTCAAGTACTTTTCTCTTGTGAAGTGACAATCAACTTCGATGTGCTTGGTCCTCTCATGGAACACTGGATTAGATGCAATGTGTGTTGCTGCCTTGTTATCACAGTACATGTCTATAGGTGTTTCAACTGAAAATCCTAAGTCTTCCACTAATGATTTTATCCAAACCAATTCACTCGTAGTAGATGCCATAGCTCTATATTCAGCTTCTGCACTCGATCTTGCAACTACACTTTGCTTCTTGCTTTTCCAAGTCACCAAATTACCTCCCACGAATGTGCAATAACCAGTGGTTGATCTTCTGTCCTCGAAGTTACCAGCCCAATCCGCATCTGTGTAAGCACATATCTTGTGGTGGCCATTTCTTCTCATCAAGATTCCTTGCCCCGGTGCTTGTTTTATGTACCTTAAAATTCTATTCACCATTTCTATGTGTATTTTCTTTGGGCATGACATGTGTTGACTTACCTGTTGCACAGAAAAAACAATATCAGGTCGTGTAATAGTTAAATATATAAGCTTACCTACAAGTCTTTGATAAAGCTTGATGTCCTTGTATGGCTCCTCCTTGTCATGTTCGTTTTCATGCTTGTTATCCTCTTTCTTCCTTCTTAGTGCCTCCATAGGTGTCACAGCTGGCTTTGCTCCAAGTTTTCCTGTCTCACTTAACAAATCAAGAACATATTTTCTTTGGGATAGAAATAGCCCTTCATTGGAATAAGCGATTTCTATACCTAGAAAATATCGTAAGTTTCCCAAATCTTTAACATCAAATGCAGACTTCAAATATGTTTTAATGCTCTTAATGCCATTAATGTCACAACCGGTGATGATAATATCATCCACATAAATAAGAACAATGGTAGATCCCTCACTTGAGTGCTTAATAAATAAGGAATGATCAGCATCACTCACTTTAAAATTTTCAGAACACAATGCATTATGCAACTTATTATACCATGCTCTTGGTGATTGTTTTAATCCATATATGGCTTTCTTCAATTTGCAAACATGTGTATTTGGAACCATAACATCATATCCTTGAGGTAAACTCATGTAAACCTCTTCCTCTAACTCTCCTTGCAAGAAAGCATTCTTCACATCCATTTGATGTAAATCCCAATTATAATTAGCCGCTAAGGAGAGAAGCACCCTAATGGTGTTCATTTTTGCAACTGGTGCAAAAGTTTCTGTATAGTCTAAGCCATAGGTTTGAGTGAAGCCTTTGGCCACTAACCTAGCCTTATGTTTGTCCAAGGTTCCATCACTATTTAACTTAGTCTTATACACCCATTTGCATCCTACAACCTTCTTTCCCAAAGGTAAAGGTACTAATTCCCATGTATTATTTTTAACTAAAGCATCCAATTCCTCTTGCATGGCTTGTCTCCAAACTGATAATTCCCTAGCTTCCTTAAAGTTATTAGGATCCTTAATGGTGTCTACTTTAGTTAAAAAGGCTCTAAAACTCTCTTTTACATTTCCTAAGGTGTAGTAGTGGTTAAGAGGGTGTGCGATTACTTTGTTACCATGGAAAAACACTCTTTTCTTCATCCAATCCGATGGAGATTGTCGAATTCTTTGAGATCTCCTAAGTGGGGGATTTTGGCCTTGCATAGGTGCAACATGCTCCCCCTCACTTCGTATACTAATGGATGGCCCATCTTGGTTACTAGAGGATAGTGATTCTAGTTGAACATTCAAGTGTTCATCACTATGTATTTCATTTTGCTCTCCCTCGTCTCTAAGTCTACTAGATGATAACGGTAAATCTTCACTTACATCACTAGGTGAATGTGCATCTAGACTTTCATTGCTGGTTTCACCCTCATTAGACTCTTGATCTTGTGATTCTATGTTATCACTACTCAAGTGTTGGTCATGGTTGCCTAGTACGTCACTAGATGGTGGTATATACTTGTCTATTATGGCTAAAGGAAGTGGATCATCAACTTCACCTTTTCCATTACCAATGCTATGAAAATATGAGTCATTTTCTACAAAAGTAACATTTCTAGAGATATACTTGCTCTTAGTTAAGGGATTATAGCACCTATAACCCTTAGTATCTACACAATAACCTAAAAAGATGCATTTAATGCTTCTTTCACTTAATTTATCTCTTGAATGACTTGGCATATGCACATAACATACACATCCGAAAATTCTAAGATAGGACAAGTCCGGTTGGGTACTATAAGCAATCTCAATTGGTGTCTTTCCTTTCAGTACCATAGATGGTGTTCGGTTAATAAGATGTGTCGCTGTGAGAATAGCTTCCCCCCAAAACTCTCTAGGTACATTGTGATAGAACATCATAGTTCTTGCCACCTCTAAAATATGCCTATTCTTACGTTCAGCCACTCCATTTTGTTCTGGAGTGTAAGGACAAGTAGTTTGGTGAACAATTCCTTTACTAACTAAAAACTCTTTAAACAAGTTGTTCACATACTCTCCTCCATTATCAGTTCTCAACACCTTAACTTTCTTATCAAATTGGTTTTCAATCAATATCACAAACTCTCTAAAACAACAAAAAACCTCAGATTTCCTTTTAATAAGATAAATCCATGTATACCTGGATTTATGATCTATAAAAGTTACAAAATATTTGAAGCCCTTATGAGATAGAGTGGGAGAAGTCCACAAATCAGAATGTACCAAAGCAAATAAATCATTATATTCATGATGAGATTGTACAAAAGGTATCTTAGTTTGTTTTCCTAAAATACAAGAACTACAATCTTTGATCTTATCAAATTTCAAGTTAGGAACTAATTTTTGCAAAATATGACTAGGAGGATGCCCTAATCTAGCATGCCAAAGTTCTTGGATTTTGCTGCTATCTACTTTAAAGGCTTTGCTTGAATCTTCCAAAACATACAGCCCATTTTTCTCTCTTCCCTCACCAATCAATTGTCCGGTCTTGATGTCCTGAAATGTTACTTTATTAGGTTCAAATATAACATAACAATCTAAATCTTTAGTAATTCTACTTACGGACAACAAATTTGAAGAAAAACATGGCATATAAAGACCTTTAGTATGCTTAGACAAAATATTCAAGTGTCCTAAACCACTAATCGGTATATCTTTTCCATTAGCTATACTCACCCTTTTATCCTTTCCTATAGACTCAATTTTAGAAGCTAAATTTTTACTTCTAAACATGTGATTTGTAGCACCCGAGTCTATAACCCAAGGATCAATATTTAAAGATAAATTAGAGATCAAACCTTGAGAGGTGTTTGGCCTTTGACATTGAAGGAACTTTGCAAATTGCTCAATGAGGTTTGTGGACAAGTTTGCCTCTGATGTGTGGTTTAATTCTTCTGAAATTTTGGCTTTATTCTCCTTCTTCAAGTGAGGATGAAGCTCAAAACATTTATCCTTGTTATGCCCAAACTTTCCACAATGATCACAAAACCTACAATTTCTTTTGATGTGTCCTAGTCTTCCACATCTTTCACATTTGATGGCTTTGCTTTCTTTCAACCCTTGTGTTACCATTGCTGCTTCTTTTGCCTCCGCAAATGCACCTTTCTCAATTTTAGGCTCATCTCTATCAAACGCTTCTCTAGCCATCAATTCCCTATCCACAATATTCACCACATCATCATATGGTGGCATCTCCTTATTCCTTAGAATTTGATTCCTAAGGTCCCCAAAACTAGGCCCCAATCCTGCCAAGAGGAAACAAACAAGATCTTCATTGGCCCTTTTCTCCAATTCTTCCTCATTGGTAGTAATCGGCCTCAAACACTCCAATTCATCCCATGCTTCCTTGATTTTGTTGGAGTAGGAAAGGAAATCACTTCCATTCATCTTGGCATTTGTAATGATTTCCCTCAACTCATAGACTTTTAAGAGATTACCTTGATTTCCGAACCTTCTAGCAAGTGCATTCCAAAGGTCTTTGGCAGTTTTGGCTTTGTTGAAGGCACCAACCAAGGATTGATCAATGGAGTTGATAATCCAAGTAATGACAAGATTATCAACATATCTCCATTCAGCATATTCTTTATCTCCCACCTTAGGTTGATTAATTTCTCCATCAACAAATCCCAGAACTCTCATGCCCAGTAAGGCCCTTGTTGCATTCGTCACCCATGTAGAGTAATTCCTTCCATTTAGAGGAAAGGTAGTAAGCTTAGTGGTGATTTTGTAGTCGGAATCAACATTGAAAAAATTCTCTCTCTTGGCAGAACTACTTCCCACTTGTGCTGCCATTTTAATTTCAGCAACCTGGCCTTGCACAATGGAGATTGATCACACAACCAAGAGAGAGTAAAAAATAAAGGAGAGATGATGAAATGAGCTCCCTAAATGCAACCTTGCTCTGATACCATGTTGATAAATAGAATTTGAATGTGTTTAGCTCACACTTTCAAAGATTCAACATAAACAAATAAAAAAATGCAAGTAGAGAGAAAATAGATGAAGAGAGAAAATTGAAGAGCTTTTGTATTCTATCTCCAAATATTTACACAGCTTGGGTTTTTATATACAACATCCTAACGGCTAGGTACAAGCTTACTTTACTTTTCTAACAGCTAGGTACAACACATAATAGCATATCTTTCAATTTAAAAAACTAGCCGTTATTTCGTCCTTTAGTAGTTAGCTTGAATTGGGCTTTGGGCTTGATATGGGTATCCATAGATCAATCCAAGAGTTATTTGGGCTTTTCATCTTCACCCTCAATCTCTTCATCTTTAACAGACGGCCTATATTTTTTGGATAGTACCAATCAAGCCCTTAGAGTTGAGGAAGACAGTGGACTTCAGAAAATTTGGCATGCAAGACTAGGCCATCCTCCTAGTAACATTCTGTGTAAAATGATTCCGAAAATGAAGTTTAGTGATTTTAAACAATGTAGGGCTTGTAATCTTGGAAAACAGACTAAACTTCCTTTTGTACATTCGGAAACTGTATAATGAAATATGATCGAATGAAATATTTGATCTTGTTCACTCTGATCTATGGACTTCTCCTTTAGAATCTCACAATGGCTTTAGATATTTTGTCACATTCATTGATCACAAGTCGAGATACACTTGGATATACTTGATTAAAAACAAATCAGAGACCTTATCATGTTTTAAAAGAGTATGTTTCCTTAATTGAAAATCAACTAGGTAAAAGGATTAAGATTCTTAGGAGCGACAATGGGGGAGAATATACTAGTCATGCCTTTGAGAATTACTTGAGCACTTTAGGGATAGTTCATCAAACGACTTGCCCCTACACACCTGAACAAAATGGTGTGGCCGAGCGGAAAAATCGGCACATTTTAGATGTAGGAAGGTCACTAATGTTTCATCACAATGTCCCTAAAAGATATTGGAATGAAGCCATTCTCACTGCCATACATTTGATAAATCATATGCCTTCGAAGTTGTTGAATGGAAAATCTCCTTTTGAATTGTTGCATAATAGGCAACCAAACTTATCTTATCTAAAGGTATTTGGCTGTACTTGTTATGTTCACATCCCTAATCATGCTAGAGATAAATTGAGTCATAGAAGTGTAAAGTGCATATTTTTAGGGTATTGCATTGATAAAAAGGGTTATAAATGTTTAGATCCTTCTACGAATGAGAAATTCTTGTCAAGAAATGTTACTTTTCTGGAAAGTGATCCTTACTTTGATAAAGTGAGAAATGAAGGAGAAATGAAAGGGGATCCTCTTCCCCTATCTATTGTAGGTAATCGGTTGAGTTTGTTAAGGAATAACGATCAAATCAATAATGGAGTTAGTTTGAATGAAAGCGAAAAAGAGGATTTTATCTATGAAGATTCAACACAACAGAATGGTGATATTCATGAACCATTGGAATCAAATGAAGAACAAAACATAGTTAGCGAAAGTCAAAGTGAGGAAACACCTTGTGATGAGAACCCTAATGATCAATTAGTTTTAGAGCATGAAATCCCATTTAGTTCCTCACCGGTGGGTCAAAATGAGAGAGAGTCCGATTCTTCATCACATGATCAAAATTTTCCTCTTAGAAGATCTCAAAGAATTAGGAAGCCTCCATCCGAATGACAGAAAAATAGGGTATTCTTTTATGGGAACAAAGTCACAGCACATCCTATACAAAATTATTATACCTTAGATAATGTTAAAGAGAGTTATAGAGTGTTTTTAAGCAAATTGGATAGTTTGAAAGAGCCATCTTGCTACAACGAGGCCAAGGACATTCCTATTTGGAGAAATGCCATGGATGAGGAGTTGGAAGCTTTAGTTAAGAATAAGACATGGGAAATTGTTACTCTTCCCCAAGGTAAGAAAACAGTTGGGTGTAAATGGGTGTGCAAAACCAAGCTGAAGAGTGATGGTTCCATTGAGAAACATAAAGCTAGATTGGTTGCTAAAGGATTCACTCAAACCTATGGTTTAGATTACACGGAGACATTTGCCCCAGTAGCCAAAATGAACACCATTAGAGTTATTTTGTCCTTAGCCACTAATTATGAATGGGAAATGTATCAAATGGATGTTCGAAATGCTTTTCTCCAGGGGGAATTAGAAGAAGAGGTTTACATGGATATCCCACAAGGATACAACATTAAAGTACCAAAACCGCATGTATGTAAGCTTAGAAAAGCCATCTATGGCTTAAAACAATCGCCTAGGGCCTGGTACTCTAAGTTGTTAGGTGCTTTAACTTCTCAACACTTTAAGGTTAGTAGTGCTGATCACTCTTTATTCATAAAACACTCCAATAATGGTATTACTGTTGTGATAATATATGTGGACGATATCATTATAACAGGGAGTGATACTTTGGGAATAAACAGCACTAAAAGTTATTTAAAGTCTACTTTTGATATTAAAGACCTTGGACACTTACGGTATTTTCTAGGTATAGAGATAGCCCATTCTCATAAAGGGCTATTTCTATCTCAAAGAAAATACACACTTGATCTTTTGAAAGAGACAGGTAAGCTTGGAGGGAAGATAGCATCAACTCCAATTGAAGTACAAGCCAAAAAGAAGGAGGGCAAACCAATTGAAGACATCAAGCAATATCAAAGAATTGTGGGTAAGTTAATCTATTTAACTATTACAAGACCTGAGATTTCTTTTGCTGTGAATCAGGTAAGCCAATTCATGACTTGTCCAATGACCAATCACATGGAAATGGTGGACCGAATACTCAAATATCTCAAAGGAACTCTAGGACAAGGATTACTAATGAAGAAACATGGACATCACCAAATTTTTGCCTACACGGATGCTGATTGGGCAGGAAGCATTGAAGATCGCAAGTCTACAACTGGATATTGTACTTTTGTTGGTGGGAATTTAGTGACTTGGAAGAGTAAAAAGCAAACCGTGGTGGCCAAATCAAGTGCCGAAGCTGAATATAGAGCAATGGCTTCAACCACCAGTGAATTGATATGGTTGAAGGCATTGGTTGAAGATTTGGGTTTTAATGTCGAGGCACCTATGAAGCTACATTGTGATAAAAAATCAGCGATACATATTGCAAACAATCCGGTGTTTCATGAGAGGACCAAGCATATAGAGGTAGATTGTCACTTTATAAGAGAAAAATATTTGAACAAGACAATCTCAATGCCTTATGTCAAGAGCGAAGATCAATTGGCGGACATATTCACCAAACCTCCGAGTATTCAACAACTTCAAAAGTTTGTATGCAAGTTGAACTTGATCAATTTGTTCAAGCCCAACTTGAGGGGGAGTGTTGAAAATGAAGGGATTGAGGGTGAAGATAAAAGGCCCAAATAACTCTTTGATTGGCCTATGTGCACCCATATCAAGTCCAAAGCCCATATCAAGCTAACCACTAAAGGACGAAATAACGGCTAGTAAGCTAATCACTAATGGACGAAATAACGGCTAGTTCTTGAAATTGAAAGCTATGCTGTTATGTGTTGTACCTAGCTGTTAGAAAAGTAAAATCAACTTGTACCTAGCCGTTAGGATGTTGTATATATATACCCAAGATGTGTAAAGTGAAAAATAAGCTTCTTTATTCTTTCATCAATACTTTCTTTCACACTTCTTTGTTTCTTCAATATTTTTCACATAGAAAACCTTTTTGACTTAGGAAAACATATTCTAAGTGGATAAGGAACCTATGTACTAGTTGAATTAGGATAAGGCTGTCCAATACTATGAATACAGCCCATTATTTGTGAGCAAGGGGATATGCTACGAATTGGTATTCTTTCCATTCATTAATCAAGTTCTTGGAGTTCCATACCTGCGTCGGGCATGTTCAGTAGTGCCAGGACGAACTTCCGGGAGTGACCGGAACATACCTATG
Source organism: Xylocarpus granatum (assembly GCA_019650275.1). Lineage (NCBI taxonomy): Eukaryota > Viridiplantae > Streptophyta > Magnoliopsida > Sapindales > Meliaceae > Xylocarpus > Xylocarpus granatum. The sequence goes on along the minus strand of BNST01001786.1, from coordinate 13,119 downwards.
CGTGCGGCGCTGTCATCGGACATGTTGGGCAGTGCATGGGATGAACTTCTGGGAGTGACCGGAACATCCCGTGGGCGTGGCAGCGCCATCAGATACGGTCGGCAGTACATGGGACAAACTTCCTGGACCTACTGGAACATCCCCGCTGGTGTGGCAGAGGGTTCATGCACATTCCGTAGTGTGTGGTATGAACATCCAGGAGTGACCGCAACATCCCCACAAGTACCGTAGAGGCATCGGGCACATTCAGCATTGCCTAAGACGAACTTCTGGGAGTCACTGGAACATCCCCACAGGCAACGCCGTGACGTCAGGCTCGTTTGGCAGTGTGCGGGATGTACTTCTGGTAGCGACCAGAAAATCACGATGGGCTCAGCAGAGGAGTTTGACGTGTTTGGCAGCCCTCAGGACGAACTTCCAGGAGCAACCAGAACATCCTGGCAGGCTCGACAGCAGCGTCTGGCACATTCAGCAGTGTGCAAGACGAGCATTCGGGAGTGACCAGAATATTCCTGTGGGCCCGGCAGAGGCATCGGGAGCATTTGGCAGTGCATGAGACAAACTACATGGAGCAACTGGAACATCCCTGTGGGTGTGGCAGTGGCATTGGATATGTTCGACAGTGAGCAACACAAACGTCCAGGAGCGACTGAAAAATCCCCATGAGCTCGGTACTGAGTGGGACGAACAACCGGGAGTGACCGGCAAATCCCCGCGGGCTTGGCAGAGGTGTTGGACGTGTTGACGGATTCGACAGTACTAGGGACAAACATCCAGGAGTGACCGGAACATACCTGCGGGCATGGCAGAGGCTTCGGGCACGTTTGATAGTGCACAAGGCAAACTTCTGGGAGCAACCGGAACATTCCCGCGGGTGCGGCAAAGGCTTTGGGCACATTCAACAGTGTACGAGATGAACTTCCGAGTGTAACCAGAACATCCCTGCGGGCATGGCAGGGGCATCGGACGCATTCAGCATTGCCTGGGATGAACTACCAGGAGCAACTGGAACATCTGGGCAGGATTGCCAGTACTAGAGATGAACTTTCGGGAGCGACTGGAATATCCCTGTGGCCGTGGCAGAAGCTACAGGCACGCTCGACAGTGAGCGGGATGAACTTCTGGGAGCGAGCGTAACATCCCTGCAGGTGTGGCAACAGTGTCAAACATGTTCAGTGCTGCGTGGGACGAATGACCTGGAGCGACCGAATTAGCCCTGCGGGTGCAGCAGAGGCAACGTCCGAGTTTGGCAGTTCGCGGGACATCTGCCGGGAGCAATTAGAACATCCCTGTGGGCACGGCAGGGTCGTTAGGCACATTCGGCAGCACGCGGGACAAACTTCCAGGAGTTACCGAACCATCCCCACGGGCATGGCAGCGGCATCAAATACGTTCAGCTGTGCATGGGATGAACTTCTCGGGACCAACTGGAACATACCTGAGGGCATGGCAGAGGCTTCAGGAGCATTCGGTAGTGCATGGGACAAACTTCTGGCATTGGGCACATTCGGCAGTGTGCAAGATGAACTTCTGGGAGCGACCGAAAAATCTCCACAGTTTCAGTGGAGGAGTCAGATGTGTTCGGCAGCACTCGGGATGAACTTCCAGGAACGACCAGATCATCCCCGTGGTGTGGTAGCAGGGTCTGACACACTCAGCAGTGAGCGAGACAAACTTCTGGAAGCGACCGAAACATCCCCGCGGGTGCAGTAGAGGCATTGAGCGTGTTCGGCAGTGCACAAGACAAACTACCCTTGGACAAACTAGGTAAGGCATCCTCGTCAAGTAAGACAGTGCCTTCAAAAACAAAAGACCCTCTCAAACTATCAACCGAAGAGATCAACAGGAGAATCGAAAGAGGCCTATGCTTTAGGTGCAATGATAAGTGGCAAGTTGGCCACAAGTGCAAGAAAGGGCTGTTCAATACCATTGAAGTGGTAAGTGATGAAGAACACAAGGAAAGCAGTGAGGAAGAATAAGAAAGCTGCATGGACAGCTAGGAGGAAGCAGAGGCAAAACACTTCCTGGATCATGCAGAAGAAGGCGAAATCAACTTGCATGCAGTAGGGGCAACCACTAAGCCTACTGCCATGAAGTTGTTCACAACTATTAATGAGAAGAATGTTTTGAGTTGATAGATAGTGGAGCTACCCATAACTTCATCAACACAAAACTGGTCAAAACACTTCAGCTATGTCGGAAAAGGATTGCACCCTTTGAGGTAAGAGTGGCAGGCAGATAGAAGCTCAAGTGCGCACAAGTTATCCAGGCAGTAGCAATGTAGATTCAAGGAGTCAAGATAGAGGCAGAACTGCATGTGTTAGCCTTGGCAGGCCTTGATGTGGTTTTAGGCAATGCTTGGCTTAAAACCATAGGCAAGATAATGTTCGACTAGGAATCCATGGCCATGCACTTCCAATGGAAGGGAAGGGACTGCATGTGGGAAGCATCCACCACCAATGCAGTGCATCATTGTGAGGTAAGTACCCTTGAACGACTATACAGAAAAAGGGACACAATGTTTTGTGATTCTCTTAGCCACAAAAGAGGAAAACACAGCCGAGCATCATGAAGGGCAGAACACGCACGAAGACATACCATCGGCAGTAAGGAACCTACTGGAGCAGTTCAGAGATGTCTTAGGAGAGCCACAAGGCTACCATCCTCAAGACATTATGACCATGCCATCCCATTAATCTACGAGACCAAGGCGAGTAATGTAGCACCTTACTGGTATACACACTTCCAAAAGAACGAGATCAAAAGACAAATGGAAGTGATGCTACAGCAAGGTATTATCTGACCTAGCACCTCCCCTTTTTCTTCTCCCTATTATACTTGTTAAAAGAAAGAAAGATGAAAGAGAAAACTTGGAGGTTTTGCACCTATTACTAGGCACTCAACCAAGCGACTGTCAAGGATTGTTTCCTGATCCCTAACAATCGATGATATGCTGGATGAGTTACATGGAGAAAAGTTGTTTACCAAAGCTGGATCTCAAGGCTGGATATCATCAAATATGCATGAAAGAAGAGGATGTGCAGAAGACAGCATTTCAAACTCATAGTGGACACTATGAGTACCTAGTCATGCCTTTCAGACTATGCAACACACCCTCCACCTTTCAAGCCACCATGAACGATATCTTCAAACCCTATTTGTGCAGGTTTGTATTCATTTTCTTTGATGACATTTTGGTCTATTCCAGGAGCCATGATGATCATATAGAACACTTAGCAAAAGTGCTAGAGGTGTTAAGAAGAAATCACTTCGTTATCAAGCCATCCAAGAGGAGCTTGAATACCTCAGTCACATCATATCCAAAGATGGAGTAAAGGTAGACCAACAAAAGATAGGAGCTATGCAAACATGGTTGACTCCTAAGAATGTCACAGACCTTAGAGCATTTCTAGGCTTGACGGGCTATTACCGCCGATTTCTTCGCAAATACAGTTCCATAGCAAATCCTTTGACGGATTTGCTGAAGAAGGGCAAATTCCTATGGACTGAGAAGAGTGTGTTAAAGATGAAGAGATTGAGGGTGAAGATGAAAAGCCCAAATAACTCTTGGATTGATCTATGGATACCTATATCAAGCCCAAAGCCCAATTCAAGCTAACTACTAAAGGACGAAATAACGGCTAGTTTTTTAAATTGAAAGATATGCTATTATGTGTTGTACCTAGCTGTTAGAAAAGTAAAGTAAGCTTGTACCTAGCCGTTAGGATGTTGTATATAAAAACCCAAGCTGTGTAAATATTTGAGATAGAATACAAAAGCTCTTCAATTTTCTCTCTTCATCTATTTTCTCTCTACTTACATTTTTTTATTTGTTTATGTTGAATATTTGAAAGTGTGAGCTAAACACATTCAAATTCTATTTATCAACATGGTATCAGAGCAAGGATGCATTTAGGGAGCTCATTTCATCATCTCTCCTTTATTTTTTAGTCTCTCTTGGTTGTGTGATCAATCTCCATTGTGCAAGGCCAGGTTGGTGAAATTAAAATGGCAGCACAAGTGGGAAGTAGTTCTGCCAAGAGAGAGAATTTTTTCAATGTTGACTCCGACTACAAAATCACCACTAAGCTTACTACCTTTCCTCTAAATGGAAGGAATTACTCTACATGGGTGACGAATGCAACAAGGGCCTTACTGGGCATGAGAGTTCTGGGATTTGTTGATGGAGAAATTAATCAACCTAAGGTGGGAGATAAAGAATATGCTGAATGGAGATATGTTGATAATCTTGTCATTACTTGGATTATCAACTCCATTGATCAATCCTTGGTTGGTGCCTTCAACAAAGCCAAAACTGCCAAAGACCTTTGGAATGCACTTGCTAGAAGGTTCGGAAATCAAGGTAATCTCTTAAAAGTCTATGAGTTGAGGGAAATCATTACAAATGCCAAGATGAATGGAAGTGATTTCCTTTCCTACTCCAACAAAATCAAGGAAGCATGGGATGAATTGGAGTGTTTGAGGCCGATTACTACCAATGAGGAAGAATTGGAGAAAAGGGCCAATGAAGATCTTGTTTGTTTCCTCTTGGCAGGATTGGGGCCTAGTTTTGGGGACCTTAGGAATCAAATTCTAAGGAATAAGGAGATGCCACCATATGATGATGTGGTGAATATTGTGGATAGGGAATTGATGGCTAGAGAAGCGTTTGATAGAGATGAGCCTAAAATTGAGAAAGGTGCATTTGCGGAGGCAAAAGAAGCAGCAATGGTAACACAAGGGTTGAAAGAAAGCAAAACAATCAAATGTGAAAGATGTGGAAGACTAGGACACATCAAAAGAAATTGTAGGTTTTGTGATCATTGTGGAAAGTTTGGGCATAACAAGGATAAATGTTTTGAGCTTCATCCTCACTTGAAGAAGGAGAATAAAGCCAAAATTTCAGAGGAATTAAACCACACATCAGAGGCAAACTTGTCCACAAACCTCATTGAGCAATTTGCAAAGTTCCTTCAATGTCAAAGGCCAAACACCTCTCAAGGTTTGATCTCTAATTTATCTTTAAATATTGATCCTTGGGTTATAGACTCGGGTGCTACAAATCACATGTTTAGAAGTAAAAATTTAGCTTCTAAAATTGAGTCTATAGGAAAGGATAAAAGGGTGAGTATAGCTAATGGAAAAGATATACCGATTAGTGGTTTAGGACACTTGAATATTTTGTCTAAGCATACTAAAGGTCTTTATATGCCATGTTTTTCTTCAAATTTGTTGTCCGTAAGTAGAATTACTAAAGATTTAGATTGTTATGTTATATTTGAACCTAATAAAGTAACATTTCAGGACATCAAGACCGGACAATTGATTGGTGAGGGAAGAGAGAAAAATGGGCTGTATGTTTTGGAAGATTCAAGCAAAGCCTTTAAAGTAGATAGCAACAAATGTTGAAAATGAAGGGATTGAGGGTGAAGATAAAAGGCCCAAATAACTCTTTGATTGGCCTATGTACACCCATATCAAGCCCAAAGCCCATATCAAGCTAACCACTAAAGGACGAAATAACGGCTAGTAAGCTAATCACTAATGGACGAAATAACGGCTAGTTCTTGAAATTGAAAGCTATGCTGTTAAGTGTTGTACCTAGCTGTTAGAAAAGTAAAATAAACTTGTACCTAGCCGTTAGGATGTTGTATATATATACCCAAGATGTGTAAAGAGAAAAACAAGCTTCTTTATTCTTTCATCAATACTTTCTTTCACACTTCTTTGTTTCTTCAATATTTTCCACATGGTATCAGAGCAGGTTTCATCTCTAATCTAGCTTTTTACCTTTTGTTGCTTTGTTGGTTCTTGGTGTATCAAGACATTCCCCTTCATAGCCAAATTAAAGAATGGAAAGGGAGGGCTCGTCATACAACACCAAGAGCAGAAGTTCCTTCAAGGGAGTTGATAATGATGGTAACACCACCTTGAAACTTACCACATTTCCCTTGAATGGAAAAAATTACTCAATTTGGATCAATCCCGCTGAAAGAGCATTATGTGGAAAACGAGCATTGGGTTTCGTGAATGGAAGAATCACAAAGCCCACAGACACATCAAGTGAAGAATATGAAGATTGGTGTTATAATGACAACTTGGTGTACACATGGATTTTAAATTCCATGGAACCATCCTTGGTAGGTGCATTCTCAAAGGCTGAAACTTCTAAAGCACTTTGGGAGTCTATCAAGAGACAATTTGGTCATCAAGGAAACTTGATGAGAATATACGAGTTGAAGCAGTTCATCAACAATATCAGCCTTAGTGGAGGTGATCCGATAGAATATAACACCAAAATGAAGGAGGCATGGGATGAACTTCAATCATTAAGGCCGAATACTACCAACATTGAAGAGGTGGAAAAAAGGGCCAATGAAGATCTTGTGATATCGTATTTGATGGGTTTGGGTTCGGACTACGAAGATCTTCGGAATCACATTCTTAGAATTGAACCTTTGCCTTATTATGACGATGTTGCAAACAAGGTTAATAAAGAGTACTTGCAAAGAAAGATTTTGAATGGGAATTCAAGCAAGGCTGAGAGAGGTAGTTTGGTGGACAGCAAGGAAGAAGGCAGGATGGTCCAAGGAGCAAAAGTTAAGGCTAAGTGTGATAAATGTGGACGGATGCACAACCTTAAAGACAAATGCTGGAAGTGTGGGCACTGCAAGATGCTTGGTCATACTAAAGAAAAATGTTGGGTTCTTAATCCACATTTGAGGCCAGTTAACTTCAAGGAAAAGGCGCCACCACAAGGTGCTCAAAATGCAATCGAAAAAGGGAACTCAAAACTCCTTGAGGATTTGGCCAAACTACTTCGGAACCATCTTCCAAGCTCCTCTCAAGGTATGATTTCCAACTCACATTTTAAGTTTGACCCTTGGGTTATTGATTCAGGTGCTACTAATCATATGTTTAGAAATAAAAACATGGCATCTAGAATAGAAACGCTAGGAAACATTAGAAATGTGACAATAGCCAATGGTAGTGAAATACCCATTAAGGGATTAGGAGATATTAAAGTTTTATCCAAGAGAACAAGTGGCCTTTATATGCCAAAATTTTCATCAAATTTGCTGTCCGTTAGTAGAATAACAAAAGACTTAAATTGTCGTGTTACCTTTGAACCCAATAAGGTGATATTTCAGGACATGTCAACCGGGAAGAAGATTGGTGAGGGAACCTTACATGACGGCCTATATTTTTTGGATAGTACCAATCAAGCCCTTAGAGTTGAGGAAGACAGTGGACTTCAGAAACTTTGGCATGCAAGACTAGGCCATCCTCCTAGTAACATTCTGTGTAAAATAATTCCGAAAATGAAGTTTAGTGATTTTAAACAATGTAGGGCTTGTAATCTTGGAAAACAGACTAAACTTCCTTTTGTACATTCGGAAACTTGTTATAATGAAATATTTGATCTTGTTCACTCTGATCTATGGACTTCTCCTTTAGAATCTCACAATGGCTTTAGATATTTTGTCACATTCATTGATCACAAGTCGAGATACACTTGGATATACTTGATTAAAAACAAATCAGAGACCTTATCATGTTTTAAAGAGTATGTTTCCTCAATTGAAAATCAACTTGGAAAAAGGATCAAGATTCTTAGGAGCGACAATGGGGGAGAATATACTAGTCACGCCTTTGAGAATTACTTGAGCACTTTAGGGATAGTTCATCAAACGACTTGCCCCTACACACCTGAACAAAATGGTGTGGCCGAGCGGAAAAATCGGCACATTTTAGACGTAGGAAGGTCACTAATGTTTCATCACAATGTCCTTAAAAGATATTGGAATGAAGCCATTCTCACTGCCATACATTTGATAAATCGTATGCCTTCGAAGTTGTTGAATGGAAAATCTCCTTTTGAATTGTTGCATAATAGGCAACCAAACTTATCTTATCTAAAGGTATTTGGCTGTACTTGTTATGTTCACATCCCTAATCATGCTAGAGATAAATTGAGTCATAGGAGTGTAAAGTGCATATTTTTAGGGTATTGCATTGATAAAAAGGGTTATAAATGTTTAGATCCTTCTACGAACGAGAAATTCTTGTCAAGAAATGTTACTTTTCTGGAAAGTGATCCTTACTTTGATAAAGTGAGAAATGAAGGAGAAATGAAAGGGGATCCTCTTCCCCTATCTATTGTAGGTAATCGGTTGAGTTTGTTAAGGAATAACGATCAAATCAATAATGGAGTTAGTTTGAATGAAAGCGAAAAAGAGGATTTTATCTATGAAGATTCAACACAACAGAATGGTGATATTCATGAACCATTGGAATCAAATGAAGAACAAAACATAGTTAGCGAAAGTCAAAGTGAGGAAACACCTTGTGATGAGAACCGTAATGATCAATTAGTTTTAGAGCATGAAATCCCATTTAGTTCCTCACCGGTGGGTCAAAATGAGAGAGAGTCCGATTCTTCATCACATGATCAAAATTTTCCTCTTAGAAGATCTCAAAGAATTAGGAAGCCCTCCCATCCGAATGGCAGAAAAATAGGGTATTCTTTTATGGGAACAAAGTCACAGCACATCCTATACAAAATTATTATACCTTAGATAATGTTAAAGAGAGTTATAGAGTGTTTTTAAGCAAATTGGATAGTTTGAAAGAGCCATCTTGCTCCCAATGCATGTCCGCTGCTGACTAATCTGAGGGCCTCAACTGGCGATGAATCCGCATTACCGTAGTGTTAGTAGAGATATGCCCGAGTTGGCTCTTGGACGTATGAGGAGTTGCTGAACCGCATGTTACGTATCTAAAGACATAAGACATGTGAAGAATTATTACGCTCCATTACAAGCGCCTATAAGAGAAGCACAGAATAGAGTCGGGCTGCTAAATGAGTGGAGGTGACAAATTCCTGATTGCTCGCTAGAGAGTTTCGTCTCCCGCTCGACTGGCCCGCCAGGAGCGATTTGCTGTCGACTTGCCCACATGTCTGTACGAACACCATAAAGCGTAGAGGTGGTATTGTTAAAGTAGCATTATCACTTAACCACCGGTCTTCGGATGGTTTGTTATGATCCACGGACAGTGAGGACAGTATTCCTGCAGCACCAGGTGGGTTAGCACGCCTGATAAGAGCCTCATGCCAAAACTGAACACCGATTAGATGTCTCACTTTTGTCCTGGCGGTAGCCGAATTGCTAATTAGAACCTGGGAAACGTATCTAAATGGATGTGTCGAATAGCTTTCTGTGGTAAGTTCATCTTTTCCCGCAGTCCACTGCAAATGCGATCCCCAATTTAGTTTCCCTTTGATTTCTATGGTTCTAGTGGCGGCGAGGTGTTGGCAATTAGAAGAAGAGTGCACTGTCTCTTGTATACGATTGTATAATTTATCCACAGGATAGCCTCGAACTATCTAAACCGTACACCTAAGGAAACCTGCACTGCTGATGTAAGCTCTATGTAGGAAAGCATGGCTACCATAGCGTGTAAAATATCAGCTCACTAGCTGGTTTTCCTAGTCCTGGTGGGCACCTGGTGACTCACAAGCTTGTGTAGACGCTGTGGTCACATGTTAGACTTCTCAAACACTTTAAGGCCGTGTAGTGGCATGACAGTCAGCTGCTCGTAGTCATGTTACAAACGACTGCTTCCCAATACATACCGGTATTACTAGTTGTGATACATCACGAAAAGAGGTTACTGAGTATATCTGTATAAGCCCACGACGGCAGTCAGAAACTTTCGGGCATAAAACAGCACGGTGTACACAAGCTTATCGTTAAGGACGTGCTGACTTCCTTGATATTAAAGACCTTGGACACTTGCAGTATTTTCTAGGTATAGAAATAGCCCATTCTAACATAGGGCTATTTCTATCCCATAGGAAATACACACTTGATATTTTGAAAGTGACAGGTATGCTTGGAGGGAAGATAGCGTCAACACCAATTGAAGGACAAGCCAAAAAGAAGGAGGGCAAATCAATTGAAGACATCAAACAATATCAAAAATTTGGATAAGTTCCAAATGTACAGTAACGTACTTGTTACAAGCGACTGCGTTCCTGACGATATCTGGCTCTCCTGCTCCAGGAGTCACGGTGAAGCGCGAATTCATGACTTGCTTTCCATGGATGTACCGACACTCACATGGAGAAGTGTTCGTCTGGAGGCCCCACAGTGCGAAGCTACTCACCAACCAGCTCAAAAGAGCGACTCACAGCTGACAACGGCATTACTAGCGGAGACGAAGAGAGCATGGACGGGATGATTCCACGCTACAATATCTCCTCTTAAGCAAATACAGCACGTCATGCCTCGGCATTGCGCAGCAGGTAGCGCGAAACACTAGCATTGAACCGATAGGCAATCTGTCCGCTACAGAGCTGGATACTTGTACTTTTGCTTGGTGGGAGAGTTGTAGTGACGTTGGTAAGATGTAAAAGAGTAGCAAACCGTGCGTGGGGAAAGATCAAGTTGCATTCCCTGACAGGCAGACTCTTAATAGGTAGCACGACATAGGCTGGTCAATCGCCACCACCGCTGATTTAGTCCGATCACGCGGTGAAGCGCATTGGCTCTTGCACAGCATTCTGCCGAGTTCGTTCGAATGTGCATGATCCAGTTTGCTCCTGGAAGGACGACCTATTCGAAGCTGGCACATTGTGGAGTACACAAATCGTGCGCCAAGTATAGCATATCTGCGAAACAATCCGTACGTGTATTTTGTGCAGCATGCATGCTTGAAGAAGGAACCATAGACAACTTAAGAGGCCTAGATGGTGACACGAGTGTATGAAAACAGTACCTGTTCCATACGCAAGGAACATGATTGTAACAAGAGCAATGCACGCTAGCAATGTACGTGATTGCAAATTCTGATGTCAAGATCTGGTAGCGAGATCCCCATGGCAGCGCGGACATATTCACCCAGGAAGCAATACGAGTAGGTTTCACGGAAGAACGTCAAAGTAGTTTGTAGCAAGTGTGTGTTCAAACTACAGATGCAATGCCTTTGATTCAAGCCCCAACTTGAGGGAGGTGAAGTGTCGATTGAACATATGAAGGGATGTAGGGGTGAGACAGATAGAAAGGCAAAGCCACAAATGAATCTATTGCATTGGGCCTCCGATGCTAGCACGCCAATCAGCCCAAAGCCACTCATGGGCTATAAGGCTGAGCCACTAAAAGGACGAAAATCCAGGGTGGCGTGTCTGTAGTAAGCGTAATCACAAGGGACGAAAACGGCTAGTTCATGTGAAGACTTGAAAGCTCTGCATACTTAAGGGTTGATGTGAACCTGGAGCTCGTTAGAAAAGTATAAGATGCAACTGATGATTACCCTCCAGCCGTCAGGCATGGTCATGTGGTAGTATATAAGCCTCAAGATGTTGTAGAGAGAGAAACAACACGCTTCTGGTATGTCTGTGGTCGATCAATAGCTTGCTTTCACACCTGTCGTTTCGTCTTACTTTCGAGTATTTTGTCACTAGCAAATAGTACAATTGATATCGTAGGCGATGCGTAGATCCTAAGCATGGCATCCTCATCCCTAGTCATATTTTTGCAAAAATTAGTTCCTGACTTGAAATTTGATAAGATCAAAAGATTGTAGTTCTTGTTTTTAGGAAACAAACTAAGCTACCTTTTGTAAGCATAGTCGCGTCTATGATGTTTAGAGTATAACTGTATTATAGTATGCTTATGGTGCATGATCATGCAATCTATGTGGCACTTCTCCCAACATACATATCTCGCGTAGAGGGCTTCAGGGACATAGTTTGAGTAAGCTTTATATAGAGCATAACATCGCAGGCCTAGATACATAGTGATTGTGTTGCATACTTCATTAAAAGGAAATCTACGAGGTTTTTTGATTGTGATAGTAGAGAGATATTGTGCACGAGAATGATTTAGAGAAGTTTAGCCAGAGCTTGACTAAGACAAGTTGAAGGATGTTAGCAGAAACCTAAGTAGCCATGAGAGTGGAGTTGTAGTGGACTTGTATGACAACAATACATTAGATGTTAAAGATGTTGTGGTGGATCAGTTAGTAAATGGACAGTTGTTTCACCAAAATCTAGCTTAAGTCACTATGAGCACTCACAGACCAAACTGGGAGCTGGTCCAGCAGGCATGCCACAGCTAACGGACGATCACCTAGGCGATGAATGGTATCTAGAGAGTGGTGGTCTTTACCTATAAGCAGAAAGATATAGATGGATCGATTCCAACAAATGTACAGTACGCAGAGTTTCGTTGGGGGCATAGCTATCTGCACAGAAGAGAAAATATGATTAAACAGAAACAGACCATCTATGGCTTTAATGAAAGAAATGACCAAAAACAGCTGAGAGGGTCGTGATAGGGACACATAACACTGGAGCTCTGGTGCCAGTATCTTAGGATTTTTGGATGTGTATGTTATGTGCATATGCCAAGTCATTCAAGAGATAAATTAAGTGAAAGAAGCATTAAATGCATCTTTTTAGGTTATGTGTGTAGATACTAAGGGTTTATAGTGCTATAATCCCTTAACTAAGAGCAAGTATATCTCTAAAAATGTTACTTTTGTAAGAAAAATGGACTCATATTTTCATAGCAACATTGGTAATGGAAAAGGTGAAGTCTGATCGTCAGCACTTCTTAGCAATAATGTTAGACAGTATATACCATCTAGGACTATAATAGGCAACCCTCTAACATGACCTACACTTCGCATTGTGTGATAACATAGAATCACAAGATCAAGAGTCTAATGAGGGTGAAACCAGCAATGAAAGTCTAGATGCACATTCACCTAGTGATGTAAGTGAAGATTTACCGTTATCATCTAGTATACATTAGAGACCAGAGGCGAGAAGCAAAATGAAATACATAGTGATGAACATTGAATGTTCAACTAGAATCACTATCATCTAATAACCAAGATGGGCCATCCATTAGCATACGAAGTGAGGGGGAGAACGTTGCACCTATCCAAGGCCCAAATCCCCCACCTAGGAGATCTCAAAGAATATGACAATCTTCATCGGATTGGATGAAGAATAGAGTGTTTTTTCCATGAGTAACAAAGTATTGCACCCCACTTAAAACTAGTCTTAGACTAACACATCTGTAGAAAATTACAAGACAATCTTTAGAG
>BNST01001785.1:0-338649 GCA_019650275.1 Xylocarpus granatum | reverse complement strand
TCATTGAAATCAACTGTTTCTTCTGTGTCATCGGACTTCACAATAGTAGATCCAACTGGCCTTTAAACAACAAAATATATATACGTTGTTCATGAACTAACAAAGAAAATAATGAACTGAAATTTTACCAAAATGAAACTGGTTTACTTATTTTAGTCATCAGCACTGACCAATCAACCTAAATTTGTCAAAGATACAGCCTCTTAGTGGAAGAATAATGATAGACGAAAACAAGAGAGTCAAGATACAGTTTTCCATTTCCATTTCAGTAATTTTACAAAGAGAATCAAACATGCTTAGATGTTAACATTTAACTGATTTTGAAGCGATGCTCAATACATTACTTCAGCTTGTATATTTACATCACACACCATAGAAAAACTAAAGCCCTTCATAATCAAAACTTCAGCCATGACTATTTCTCTCAATCCTCCCCACCGTTTCCTTCTTCTCTTCTTCCTCCTCACTTACTCCCTTCACACTCAGAATCTCGTCAAAGCAGATGAAAAATTAATCGGCCAAAGTTGTCGAGACACAGAAGTACCGGAATTATGCATTCAATGAGTAAAATCCGACCCCGGAGGCAGAAAAGCCAAAACAGCCAGCATGGCCATAACTTGCTTGAGCAACCATGTCAACTCTGGCTTCCAAGTATTCTTCTGATAATAAATTTGTTGCCGTTTGTCAAGACATTCTTAAAGGCTACTCTGGAGCGAGAAAGAATTTATCTACTGCAACTGCCAGGTTGAAGAAGTTGTGAACCGAATTTGCATGATTATGATTTAACTATTGTTCCACCAGAAGTGTTTTACCAAATTAGGGTTTATGAAGAACTTTCTGGGATAGCAATGACCATCATCGATCGTCTGAATTATCAAGAACAATATCACGAAAGAATATACACACACACACACAAAATATATGTATTATCTCATAAAATTTGTCTTTAATACCTACATTAATGAATACTCGTTACTTAATAATAATTTTAAATTTTTAATCAAGCTTTTAGATTAATATAATAAAAATTATAATTGTATTATTTATTTAATAATTATATTTATATTAATTTAAATATTATTTAAATTATAAAATTTATATCATATATTAAAATAATTTATTTATAAAAATTTATATTATTACGTTTTTTAAAATTTATTATTCTTGTATATTAATATTTTTAATAATAAATAATATAAATTAATTTTAAATTTATAAAAATAAATAAAAATATTATTTTATAAATTAATTTTAAAAATTTTTAAATTGACGGTGAAGCGCACTCGGCATAATCTTCCTAAAATTAAAATTATTAAAGTTTAAGGAACAATCTATAATGAACTCAAAAAGGATCAATACCGAATTCATCACGATCACGTTCTGCTCACGTGACTACTAACTACGATGGTGTATCCATTCTATTTTCTTACACGTGGTCGGCGGTTAAGACTTAACAAACGCCAGCCGCCGCTGAACCTCAAGCCGTACAGAATCAAATTCTTCCGCCTAGCGACGAATCGAATTTTTAAGGTAAATCAATGATTAGATTCCCATTTTCTACTTCGAAGTGTCAGTTCACTCAAGCTGGAAAGGCAGAACTTTTTGTTGTTTTGTTCAATCAAACGCTCAATTGTTCTTTTCCTTTCCTATATTTTCCTAGGAGCCAAACAGTTTTTGAGCGCTTGGTTCTTGAATCTTAGAAAATCTCGAAAACATGACAAACGCAATGAGCTCGTTTCAAAGTTCTCGACGGATTTAGCTTTCTCAATCGAGCAATGTCCTTCGTCAGCTTAATCTAGAGAGTCAAAGAAAATTAGTCAAAATCAACGGCGGACAGAAACCGTTGGTGGTGTCGTGTCTAAACGTGGTAGTTAAGGAGGCTTCGGTTAGCGTGGGGTTAGGAAAGAGCAAGGAGGTGATGGAGGCAGAGAAGAAGCTTTTGGTGGGGACTTATGCTAAGGCGCCGGTTGTGCTTGCAAGTGGAAATGGTTGTAAATTGTATGATGTTGAAGGGAAAGAGTATTTGGATATGGGTTCGGGGATTGCGGTGAATGCGCTTGGACATGGTGATCCTGATTGGGTTAAAGCTGTTGTTGATCAAGCAAATGTTTTGACTCATATTAGCAATATGTATTACAATGTTCCTCAGGTTTATAACTATTCTTGATTTTTTTAATTATGTTTTATGCTTTGTGGCTTGCTTTGAATGCGCCGGCGTGTAAGAATTTAGTGGAAAATTGAATTCATGTAACAGGAGAAAGGCTTGTGGAAACTTCAGTTTCAAATTCATAATGAATCTTTTCAAGAAGAACTTGTGTTTTGCTTACCATTGCAAGCGTTTAGAAATGTGAACATTAGGAGCTAAGAAGTTCTGCATATCTCATGGGTTTGAAAGAGATGATAAAATTGATGAGAATAGGTGATGGCGCAAACAAGTACTACTGAAAAAATAACAGCTACATGTTTCAAGTTTTTTATATAGTGAACTGTATGTTCAACACTACTGATGTATCTTGTATCAACTGTGTTTTTTACTACTTTCTTATATTCGTTTGTTGAGTACTTGATCAGCTGGAAATTGATTTTGTTGTTTTTGTAGATAGAACTTGCTAAGTGTCTGGTGGCTTCTTCTTTTGCTGACCGTGTGTTTTCTCCAATTCTGGAACGGAAGTCAATGAAGCAGCTATAAAATTTGCCAGAAAATATCAGAGGCGTTCAAATCCAGAGGCAATAGAGCCTGCCTCAGAGTTCATTTCTTTCACCAATAGCTTTCATGGGAGGACCATGGGTGCTGTTGCTCTGACCAGCAAAGAGCACTACAGATCACCTTTTGAACCTGTCATGCCCGGAGTCACTTTTGTGGAGTATTGAAATATAGAAGCCACTAAAAAAGTGATTCAGCGTGGGAAAACTGCAGCAGTTTTTGTGGAACCCATCTAAAGTGAAGGGGGCATACTTAGCGCAACAAAAGAATTTTTACAATTTTTGCGTAGTGCATGTGATGAAGATGGGGCTCTCCTGGTCTTTGATGAGGTAATCAGCTTTCTTTACCACTCTGTATTTACATCTAAATGTACTTACTGTTTGCTGGATTATGAGCATATACTGTAGTTCATTTTTCTCCAAAATCTATGTCAGTGTCGATTGGTTATTCACTTAAATACAAGCTGTCACAAGTTTTAGTGTCAGCTGCTTTGGAAACCAAAACTTAATGGGGAAAAAATAATAAGACCTTTGGACTTTTACTTTGTAAATCATGACTAATTTTAGCTCTGCTAATCTCAGGCATGGCCGTACCCTTGACTCTCACCATTTTAACTTGGAAACTTTGCATTTGGTAAAGCCATACATGTGAAATATGATTTAATATGCCTAAACTCAGAAGTGTTGTTATCATTTCTTCAGCTGAAAGTATGCTTTGCTATATTTGTATTTCCTTTAGTGGGCATCTAGATTTGATGTAAATAATTTGAACCAATTACTTGCCCATATATGCATGGATGTGTGTTTAATTTATGTATAGATATGTAGGATGTTGCTTTGGCAACACTGTGCAATTGAGGATCAATTTCCTATCTTTCCTCCACCTTTGCGTTTCTTTCCAAGGCAATAATTAGATTCCACGACCAAGTTGGCAACTTATCAATTTGAAATATTAGCTAAACAATCTGAAAAGTTATAGGCCCTGACTGAAGCGCTTTTTGGCTATTGTTGGGGTTACCAAAAATAAGAAAAGACACCTCTTGTTCCCAGAGCATCCAACTTGAATTTCCATACTTTCTACTATAAGACTGGTTATATTTTTTTAGTGTAAAATTCAACTAATGAATTTTTCCACCAATTCTTCTTTGAATCAAGCTGCTAATGTTTCCATTCTTTTCCACTGATTCAACAAATTGAAGACTATATACATTTTTCTTTCGCCTGAATCTTTAGAGTAGAAATATGTTATGTTGAGCACGACTGGCACAATGACCAGTATTAGTTGATGATGCACACTTGGATCACTGGTTCCATCTTCTTTTTCCTTATTCTACCATGTTATAGGCAGAGACACGAAGAAATTTTATCTGCTTATCTTTTGAAAAATGTTATAATGCTGCAAGACAGCTTTTGGCTTTGAGGTTATCTCCAAATGTGGAAGATTTCAAAACATATGTTCTCCCATTAATTAATTCTGTATAATGAATAGAAGTGGCCCTTTCAACGAGCATTCTTTTCTCCCAGTGGAGGTTCAGTGTGGTCTAGGACGAACTGGATACCTTTGGGCCCATGAGTACTACGGTATCCTTCCGGATATAATGACCCTTGCCAAACCTCTTGCCGGAGGCCTACCTATTGGTTCTGTATTGGTGACGGAAAAAGTTGCCACCACCATCAATTATGGCGAACACAGAAGTACTTTTGCCGGCAGCCCTCTTGTCTGCAATGCTGCCCTTGCTGTTCTCGACAAAATCTCGAAACCCAGTTTCTTGTCCAGCGTCTCCAAGAAAGGACAGAACTTTAAACAAACTCTAAAGCAGAAACTGGGAGGAAACCCGCACGTGAAGGAAATCCGTGGACTTGGGCTCATCATTGGAATAGAACTGGACGTACAGGCCTTGCCTCTTGTTGATCATGCCGAAACTCTGGCCTCCTTATTCTTACTGCCTGAAAAGGTAACGTTGTGAGACTAGTACCTCCATTGATCATAACGGAACAGGAGCTCAATCATGCTGCTGAAACTCTGTACAAAGCTCTGCCGGTGCTCGATAGCAATTCAAGCTAGGAAGAAGCTAATTTTTGCAGCAAGCACAGATGCAATTGCAGGATTTAATCCTTAAGATGGCTGTTTATGTTGTACCGCTTGCATGATTAATTTTGCCGGGAACTAAAGCTAAGTTGTGGTTCTTGTTCTTATTTATCCATTAATGGCCAGTTGTTTAGATCTAAATTATTGGGCCAAGCATTCATTTGGATTACCATCCCCCGGGTCGGGTAAATCACGGAACAAGCTTGACTGATATTGAGGAAAACATAGTTGGTCGGATCGAGCAACATGCTGCCACCTGTCATATCAACTCACCAAAAATTCTGTGTCTCTCTGTTTAATATAAAAGGCTGTAAGAATGATCCAAACATAATGCCCAAACAACAGTAAAGGATACGTATTTTTGTCATCTTCACTAATCATATTGCTGTAATTGCTCCAGTTTTCAAGTAAGTCTATTTTTCTCTTTCTATCTCTAAATAATTCATATTTTAGGGTTCAGATTCGACAAACTTCAAAATTTTGAATTTGGACGGTCCAGACTGAGCGATTGTCAATCATCGTCGTAGATTGAAATGGCATTGCCGGGGAACAAGATCGAGAGAGCCCACCAGATGTACAGAGACGGAAGTTACGAGGAGGCGTTAGGGTTTTACACGGAGGCGCTTTCTGTGGCGAAAACCAAACAGCAGAAGATCGCTTTGCATAGCAATAGAGCTGCTTGTTATTTGAAACTCCACGATTTCAAGAAGGTTCCTTTTCAACTCGCGCTTTCTTGTTCTTCTTCTTTTTCCTTAATAATTTGTGGCCATTTAGATGCTGAATTGGATGATATTTTCATTGTTAATTACCTTATCTAGTCTGGATTTTCAGTTATCAATTTTCTGCAAAACCAAATATTAGAAAAAGGGAAAAAATTGAAAGCTGAGCTCGAACTTCAATTTAATGAAGTGTTTATCAAGATATCTTTGAATAAATTCAATGAAAAAAATTGTTTGTATGATTATGTTTTGAATTTGATAAATTGTTGAAAGATAGGAATCTGTAAATATGAGTAGGGAAGAGTCTGTCCATACCGATCATTCGGGTTTAATTAGCCAACACTTTGCCTCCCTGTAGTTGTGGAAAAGATGTGAAACGCTAGGTATATTGGTCGAACACCTGTTTGTAAGTGTTCGTATTTATAAGAATTCCCAGCTTTATGCACTGTAAGTTTAGTGTTTCACAAATGAACTGACAAGGTGATAAGTATGGATTTTTTACGCCCTGAAGCTGGTGAGATGTATTTTTACTTGGATTTACAGAGTTAGGAAATGTATGGCTACCTGCTTATCATTCTCTGTAAATACACTTTAAACACGCAAAATGGCGTGCATGTGCCTTTTACTTTTCTTTTAAATTGACATTTTACTTTCATCTCAGGCCGCTGAAGAGTGTACCTCAGTGCTTGAGCTTGATCAGAAACATACGGGAGCATTGATGCTGCGAGCGCAGACATTAGTCACTTTAAAGGAGTATCACTCGGCACTCTTTGATGTCCATAGGCTTATTGAGTTGAATCCATCATCAGAAGTTTATCAAAACCTTCAAGCTCGTTTGAAGACTCAATTGGTAGAACCTCTTATTTCCTTTTGGTTAAGATTTTTCTTGCTTTCCAAGACATATTTTACAGTAAAAAGTCAGTAGAGAAGCTGCTAATAGGACTTGCAATTGGGAAAATTTATTGTCTGACTGTTATTGAAGTTTCCTTTTTCATGTCTATAAGCCTTTGATATCAGTAGCAATTTGATACTATTTTTTTGCTCAAGGAAAGTCACTTGCTCCAATACCTGAATCCGAAGCTGAGTTTGAGGAGGATGAAGAAGAAGAGATGAATGAACCAGAGCCGTGCACAGTTGAGAAAGAAGAGGAAAAGGAAGAAGATGCAGTTGTTCCAGTTGTACAGAAGGATAACAAAAACGAGCGAGAAGTCAAAATGCCTAAAACACCTGGCATCAAGGAGTCTTCTGAATCAGGAATACAACAAATAGCTGAGCCTAAAAGAAACAACACAAATGAAGAAATCTCTCTTATCAGCAAGAAATCAACTGTACCAGAGTCTAAAGGATGGCAAGCAATCCCGAAACCAAAGGGGCATTCAACTCTAGACTATGCAAGATGGGACAGAGTTGAGGATGACTCCAGCGAAGACGATGACAATGATGATGACGATGACGAGTCTCAGCCTCAATATCGGTTCCGTGTAAGAACTGTTGGTGTAAGACCAGTGAAATGAAATGGTAAAAATGCATACAGTATCATCACTGTAAATGGCAGTTTTGATCACCTTCATCGTAACAGGAAGGAGTCGGTAGAGTTTAATGACAATATCAGAAATGGTAGTCGGAATTGGAAAACAAACTCTCTTGGGTTCATCATGTTGCAACTTTACAGCTTGAGGTTAACCATCTTCGACGCGGGCAAACTCATTGTTAATGTTCATCTTATGGTTTGTGAAGATGGAAGGAAGACCCATCCAGTCTCCAGTGGCCCAACAACCTGCCTGTCGACCTGCAGTTACTGCATGTGGCGATGTAATTTCCTGGCGAGAATCATGGCTAGGAAATGAAGATTTTGATTAAATGATTGATCGGCATTGGGGTGGCATTGCAAGCTTTAATTGGAAGATGTCTTTCCTCCCCACCCCCCTCCTTTTTAAGTTCTTTGCAATTGAACTAAAATTTGTATTGTTTCATTTTTTCAAAGCCTATCAACAAAGCTAATAAGAAAATAGACAAATAAAAAATATTAAAATATAGAGTTTTGTTAATAGGATATTAAAGTACTATTGTATTTATTTTTTAAATTTTTATAGTATTAATTTTAAAATTTTTATTTATATTTTAAATATTATTTATTATATATTTTAAATTTTTTTAAGACGTTATAATTTTTTATATAGTGTTTAAAGTGTTATTATTTATTATATATATTTTAATATTTTTATTTAAAATTTTTAAAATATGATTTTTTTTTAAAATAGATTAAAAAAATAAAATTTATTTAATTAATTAATATATTAATATAATTATAATATAGGTATATGAATGAAAATTTTTTAATGCATATTTTCCTAGACAGGGAAAATTGTCTTTTTATTGTATATTAATTGAAAAATTTTTGAAAATAATTTTATTTTTATTTTTTAAATTTTGATTAATTTTAATTTATTTTTATTAAAATAATTATTTTAAACAATTTTGTTCTCAAAATTAATGAACAAATTTATTTTTATTTTTAAAATAATTGTAAAAACAAATTTTTTTTGGCCTTTCTAACCTTGTTCATTTTTTTAAAATTTTTTTGTCGTTATGTCACTAATAAATTACAGGTTTCGTCATCGTAAAATAAATACATTGATACCATACATTAATTATTTATGTCAATTAATTTATTGTTATGTATTTTCATATTTTGTTTGTAGTTTTGGTTGTATGTTGTGGTTGTGAATTTGAATGTGTTGTGATCGTGACTTTGCCTATATTTTGTTATCGTCTTTCTAGGTTATGTATTGATAGATTGCATAATGTGTGTTTTGTGAATGACAGAATTTGGTTTTTTGCAAATTGTAGTTGATATTTTTAAATGTATGCATTGAATTTAGATTTATATACTAAAACAGGTAAAATATCATTGATCCAAGTCTAACCAAAACTCTCTTGGATCCGAGAACTTGGGGCATTGTAACCCTGTCAAAGCACCTATTAATTTTAAAAATTAAAATAATTCATTTTTTTAATTAAACCAATGTCTTTTTAAGAGGCTATCGGGCAATAAGCCCCGGGTCTCATGACCTAGGGTGCCATGCAAGCCTACAGTCAAGGACACCAACCATATACTTGAAATATTTTTAAAATTATATATTTATTAATATAAAAAATTAATTAATATTTATAATTTTTATAACATAAAAAAATTTTATAATATAAAAATATTTATAATATAAAAAAATTATTTTTAATATAATTAATCAAAAAAATTTAACTAATAACTAATAAGTTTTAAAAAAATTATTAATTATTATAATAATAAAAAATATATATATATATATATATATATAATAACGAAACACATGTCTTGGTTGTCAATATAATTTAGGATTGTAATCTGCTTTAAGGCACTATAACAAAACTCTAAGTTGACTGGTTAATTTAAGGCGTTATTATATCCCCAAGTTCTTGATATGTAAATTTTTGTATTTAATAATATTACTCAATTATTTTATAATAATATTCTTATATTTTAAATTAAATATAAATTTTAAAAATTTATTATTTTTTAATTTATGATTAAAAATTAAAATATGTATTTTTTACTATCGTCTGAATTGTTCAAAAAGAAAATATTCGAGTAAAAGAAAGGTATGAAAAAAATGAAATTTGTGTCTATTTATAATATAAAATTAAGGTTTGAGGACAAAATTATTTAAAGTAATTATTTTAATAAAAATAAATTTTTTTTTAAAATAAAAATTATATAAAAAAAATAAAAATATGATTATTTTGGAAAATTTTCATACATAATTTATATGGTAACCAAAAACGACAATACAAAACCCAAACTATATGTGTGGCCTCAATTGTCAAAACGGTGAAATTTTCTCCAGTGGTATAAACTAGAAACCCTAACACAATCAATCCTATTTCTACTTCTTCACTGTCTCTATGTCTCTCATAGTGGTTCAATTGTGCTAGAAATTGATGGAATTCTTCTCGTCGTTCTTTGCTTCACAACTTTAAAGGTAAATTTGTTTTATTGTTTTTATTATTTGTTAATTTGGCGAAACTAAATTCAGGCCTTTGCTCGTGTTTATTTGGAATGGAATTTATTTGCCGGAAGATTTTTGCTTCTCTATGCTTTATATGATCGAGGATTTTCGAGTAAAGTAGGAATTTTGCTTTTTTTTTGGTTCCAAATTTATGTGAATTGTTAATAAAGCTATGAGTATATCATCATCAGCTATTTTCAAGTCCATACATACATACTTGGACAATTGTGAAAATATGTACATTCATGGAAAATTATGAACTCCTCGGTATGTTGATTTTAGTCAGCAATGGATTGAATATAATACTAGACAGGGTTGATGATGCCTTACAATTTCCTGAATGTACTTTGTTTTCCTGCCTGAATGAAGTTGGAATTTGACAGAATGTTTGTTTGGATGCCAAAAAAATTATGATTTCAAATCTTATAATCCTTATTTATTGCTTCCACTTTGAAATATTATGAGATATCAACTATTGATTGGCTTAAATGCAATTGGTCATCATCATTTTTTAATTACATCATATGATATGATAGTTTGTGAAAGAAACATGTATTGGGGTTGTGTGTGTGTGTGTGTGTGTGTGTATTCTTTCTTCTTTACAAGCTTATCTAATGTAATAACTAAGCATTAGTAGTTCAGTTTCGTTGAACTGTAGTATCCTAAACCCAATGTCTTATGTTCAAATCCTACTTAACATGAGCTCAAATCCACTGGATTTTGATGCTTTGAAATTATATATGTTATTAATTTTCTTTTAAGCATGATATTTTGGCCTTTTGTCTCTGGTGCATCTTGGCATGCTTTGGCAGGAGGGTGATGCTGTCACTACATGCAGCAACCAAATAGACCATTGATATTAGTATTGGACCCAGCTGATCAGAAAGGATTCAGATGGCTAATCTGTTTCTTGGAAATTCCTCAAATCGTGGATTTTATGAAGGTGAACCAGAGGAGGGTGGCTGCTGGTACTTTTCTAGGAAAGAACTTGCAGAAAATTCCCCATCTAAACGAGATGGAATTGACTTGAAAAAGGAGACTTATCTGCGCAAGTCATATTGTTCATTTCTGCAAGACTTGGGCATGAGACTTAAAGTGTGAGTTTATGCATTTCAGTAGGATGGGTTTAACTTTTGTGCTCCTTATCTGATTAATAAATAATTACGTCATTGATGTGACACAAAGAGAGCCAATTTGAGAGGATTTGGTTTGAAATGTCAGGGATGGTTGTCCCTTAAATCTTCTCTCTGGCTTATTAGCACATTGTCAGTTTGCATAATTTATTCTGTTCTCAACTTAAGAGAGTTCTTTTTTCCATAAAAAAGAAAAAGAATAGGAAAGAAAAATATTGATTTTTGTTTCTCAGACAGATTATCGTTAAGGTAAAGTAGCATATTTGTTAAATAGTTATTCAGCCCTGAGGATAAATTGTTCTCCTACTGCATGGTGAATTTGTTGCTGCTCTTCTACTTGTACTGTACTTAAAGTGCTGCTATGTGTAGTGTTCCTCAAATATGTCTTGTGAATTAATAGTTTTCAATTACTGTGATAGTTAATTTGAATTTCTTAAAATGCAGACCCCAGATAACAATTGCTACAGCAATAATATTCTGTCACCGATTCTTCCTTCGTCAATCGCATGCAAAGAATGATAGGAGGGTGAGTTATGTTCATTTAGAAAATATTGGATCTTTGATTGCTCTACTCGAAAAATGTATTATGGTATCAATCTAGCACAGTGTAGCTAGCAACATTTTTTTATGGATGAATATAGAATCCTACTTAATTTAATCTGTCACAAGTTTCATACTATATCTTTTGTGGTATTAGTCACTTCATGTAATGTGATTAGAATTTCCAATATGATAGAACAAGGACTCCAAGGCTTCTTTTGTTTTTTGGGTGCTTTGTTATGTGGAAATTGCTCCGAACTTTCTGTTTCTATTTTGTTTTATTACTCCGTACTCACTTTGCATACCTTTTTCATAATGTGAATGACTTTATACTGATATATTGTTGTTGCCTAAATGGAGAAAAAACCACCCATAACTGTTGTTTTCCTTTATGACACCATTGAGAAACTACGAGATAGTTTTGGACCAAGATTGATGAGCCTTTTGGATGTCTGATTTGGTTTATCCTCCAGAGTGTTCAAGAAAAATGAAGGTTTTCACTTAATAGCGAAGTACAAATGTTAGTTGTGGCTTTGGCATGCAGAACAATTACCATAAATGGAGAGGAAAGAAAGCAGTATTTTAAGATGGAAGGACATACATGAGAACATTTTAATGAATATGTTGCGTTTCACTTTGTATCTATAATTCCATAATGTGTAATTAAGATCGCCAACAGCTGTCCGCAAGTTACACCAGCTTAAACATTGAGTAATCTGACTTTTTTCACAAGTACTGAATTGCTAATTTTATGTGTCCGAAGAGATACCTGGGAGTAAACGAATAAATAATTACT
The DNA here is from genome assembly GCA_019650275.1 of Xylocarpus granatum. Classification (NCBI taxonomy): domain Eukaryota; kingdom Viridiplantae; phylum Streptophyta; class Magnoliopsida; order Sapindales; family Meliaceae; genus Xylocarpus; species Xylocarpus granatum. The sequence continues at coordinate 326,623 of BNST01001785.1, read as the reverse complement.
GCCAGCTTGCTCTATGCATTTGAATTTCCTATAAGTTGAAGAAAATTTTTCTAGTTTTACACTCTCAGCCTCCCTGCCATGACAAAAATAGGTAAAAGAAGAAAGATACTTTTGTGTTTCTCTCTCACTTGCACGTCTCACTTGTAGCATATGCAAGCGAGAGAGAGATTGGTCTTGTACGACTCTCATCTGGGTGATTAAGAGAGGTTTGTAAGGGAATCTAATAGTAGAAATGAAATGGCGAGGCAAAATAATAATATTTTTTAATTCAGTGTTAAATTTGGGAAAAAAAATAGTTTCTTATCATAAGGCTTAAAATTTCAACAAGGATCAATAAAATTGCCCATTTTCCATTAAATATTTTGCAGACCATAGCCACAGTGTGTATGTTTCTTGCTGGGAAGGTTGAAGAGACTCCTCGTCCTCTGAAAGATGTTATCCTTGTTTCATATGAAGTCATTCATAAAAAGGATAAGGATCCCGATGCAGTTCATAGGATCAAGCAAAAGGTATTATCTTTACGATGCTTGTTCTGTAGCATTTCTCCATATTCTATTCATTTCTGTTTGCTTTATATAAACTTGTTCATTTGTCATTATATGCATCTTTTAATCATTTTCTTTTGGTTTCCTTACTAGGAAATGACAATTACATATCCATAAACTGATGACAGCTGGTTTGATCCTCTGGAAAAAATGTTGACCAAGTTTGGATCGTCACATTATTTAATCAAGAGTTAGATCAAAAGTTACTTGTATTATGTTTTTATACTTTTTTTTGATGCTTTTATAACTTATTGACAAAAAACTTTAGTGTTTTAAATTGTATGTCTGATATAGCTAGTGAATTAGGTTTAGAATGATATTATTGGCTCCTTTTTTTTTCCAAAATTGGGGATTTGATGGTTGGATGGGACATGCATTATTTGACATTGGGAATTATTATCACTCATTGTTGTTTTGCTAAAAAAGGTAACAACATTGGGAATTATGATCACTCGTTTGTCTAAAAGAAGTAACGGAAGATTTATTATGTTTGCCTTCCTGTTAATATCAAGTTTGCCGTTCTGTTCTGTTCCATTTTGGTTTATGAAAGAGGAACAATGACTTATTTGTAACAGCGGTAATGACTTTTTTGCTATGCCCTCACTGTCTGATCTGGAAGATTGTGGGATATCTTGCTTTATAATTGATATTATTGATTACTATGTCAGTGTCTGGCATGACATAAGCATTAAATTATGGTCCAAGGATGTGTTACTATTTCAGTGTTCAGCATATTTTAACTGCATAATCATTATATTGATTTTCCAAGGATATCTCAATTCTTGTCTGTTTCTGTTCCATTCCAACCCTTTTCTTTTTAAGTTTTTCTTCACAAGTTGGGTTAATTAATTTATTTGCACGCATCATGCAGGAGATATATGAACAGCAGAAAGAGTTAATTTTACTTGGAGAGAGACTCGTGCTTTCAACTCTTGCTTTTGACCTAAATGTACAGCATCCATACAAACCCCTTGTTGAGGCAATAAAGAAATTTAAGGTTGCTCAGAACGCCCTTGCCCAAGTTGCATGGAACTTTGTAAATGATGGGTATGCTCAATTGTTTTCTTATATGTTGTCATCATTCATGGCCTATTTCCATGGTTTCTTCATGATTGGGGGATGCATGCAGACTGCGGACTTCACTCTGCTTGCAGTTTAAGCCCCACCATGTTGCTGCGGGAGCCATTTTTCTTGCTGCAAAGTTCCTGAAAGTAAAGCTCCCATCAGATGGCGACAAGGTGTGGTGGCAAGAATTTGAAGTCACCCCACGCCAATTGGAGGGTTGGTTTTCTCCTCCCTTTTACTGTCCACTGTCATTTACTGATAACAGGAGATGTTTTTTTTTCTTTTTTTTCCCCTTTATGGTATGTTTAATGTGTTCTCATTTTAATGTTATTTGTTTAAAAATAAATAAGAAAGGTTGATAGGGTTAATTTTAAAAAAAATGTATATGCTGGAATATTACATTAATGTAATTGTAATTAATTATATAATTTCTGTTAGTGTTAATGTTTTTCTTTTCTTTTCTTTTCTTTTTGCTAATGTGATGGATTAATTTTTAATTATTTCTTTCAGAGGTTAGCAATCAGATGTTGGAACTCTATGAACAAAATCGATTGCTGCCTTCGGAGGGTGACGTTGAAGGAAGTACTGCATCAGGAGGTATTCACCGGCCATCATCAAAAGCTCTATCTATTACTGAAGAATATCCAGCGACTAGTAGTTATTCTCAGGCTAGTAATACTACTTCGAGACCTGGACCCTTAAAGCCTGCGGCAGGTAGGCCAGTGGCTGACCAGCAATCAGCAGACAATCATCTTGGACCCCAAAGAACCACCCAAAGTCAGCATAATGACTGTAGAAGTGCTGAGAAAAATGCTGCTGATGACAACACATATGCTGAATCTCAAGATGACATACACCATGAATCGAAGATGTTTCCTTACCAAAACAAGGGCAAATCTCAGAGAGCATTGAGATTTGGGTCAGATGCACCGAGTGAGGAGGATCTAGAAAGGATTGCGGCTAGAAGTGAGGACAAGCGATTTGGTAGAAATCTGGAACATAGACGAAGTACAGTTGGCCAGCCACCCCAAGAAGCTATCAAGAAGCTTGACACGGACAAGTTAAAAGCAGCAGTGGAGAAACGGAGGAAGTCCTGCATGGACAGAACTCAAAAAACTGACTTGATGGACGAGGATGATCTTATAGAGAGGGAAGTTGAAAATGGGATTGAACAAGAATATGACAACTTGTATCAAGAGAGGCATCAAGAGGATGCCGAAGAAGGCCCCCGAGAAATGAGGGGGCAGTCATATGTATCAGATTTGGAGAATGTGGAAGAAGGGGAGGTGTCAGTGGCTGATGATTCTGGTCGGAGTTCTCACTCTCCCAAGTCAAGCAACCGCAAGCGGAAAGTCTGGAACCCATCCGAGAGAGCACCAGAAGGGAGGTTGCGGCACAACCATGGCCCTGGATCCCACCGTCATAATTATGATTGTGTAGGAGATCGAAACTGGGTGAGCCGCCTTGGCTACATGGAGAGGGATCACAAAAGACATGTACCGGAAAATCATGTCTAGATATAATCCAGTCTGTAGTTATTTCTCTGCATACAGTTACAACGCATTGTCGAGAGTCAGGGCGTGCTCTTTTTCGGGCAGCAAAGCTGGCTGACCATAATAAGTAAACGTCAACTGGTATGTCAACTTTTGAGGTCTTTATTCTGAGTTCATTGGTCGGACTATCTTCCATAATTTCTCCTTTTTAACCTTTTTTATCTGGGGAAATTTGTTAGAATGTTAAAAAGTTATAAAAAGGTCTTATTCCACCTCCTCTCTTCAAATAATTGGAATATAAATTCCATGTATAATGATAATCGTGACTATGTGTAGTTAACAATCTGTACGGTATTAGGCAAGAAATTTGGATTGCTGTTAAAATCTTCTAATATATATATATATATATATATTATCAATGTACGGTGGAATTATGAAATTATGAAGTTGAATACTTATGCCCTCTCTTGTGGTTATCATCATCAGCCTCACCATCTCTTCTGTAAGGTGGCTTCTTTCCCTCTTTCACTAACTAGGTTTGATTTCTTCCTGTAATCTCCATCATGCCTCCGGCATAGTGATGGCAAGGAGTTGGGTATTGTTGTCCCAGCTCCTGACTTATTTTTGTAAATAGCTCTATTTTCCGGTCCGAATGGATTGGACTTCACGGTTTTTCGATTCATGTAATATTTTTAAGTTATAATTATTTAGTTTATGGATTAAAAAATGGGTCAAAGTTGGGTAACGGGTCGGGATGGAGGTCGGGGACGAAAGTCCATCCTTGTCTCCCGCCCTTTTATGAAAGGTGGGGGCAAAGACAAGCCCGTTTCTCGCTCCAAACAGGTTGGGCTGGGTTTGGTCAGAAAAAAAGATACCTAATATATTTTAACACACGGCAGATTTTTTTTTAAAAAAATATTTTTAAATATAAAAAATAATAAATTATAAAATATTATTTATATATTTAAAATTTAAAAAATTATTTAATTTATTATATATTAATCACAATATATAATTAAATCTTTTATTTATTATTATTTTTTATATATTATTTTAAAATTACTTAAAATAAAATAAAAAATAATATATTTTTTATTAATTAATTACTCTATGAAAAAAGGAAAAATATCTGGCGGTGGTCTGTAGATTGCAACTTTAAGGCTCCGTTTGGAGGGAAATCGCTTTTAAATTTCAAAATCCTGACAAATTTGCAAACATTAAGCCCAAAAACGCTACTTACCAAACAACCAAAAACGTGCGCCCCAAAGCAATAAATCAATTCCAAAATCTCGTTTCATTTTCTTTATACCCAGAGCAAGCAGTTCTCTGCTCCTTTTTCCCTCACCTAAACTTCTTACCGACGCCCAGAGAGAGAGAGAGGTAGAGTATCAGGTATGTCGCATAGCAGTGGCGGTGGCAGCCGGGGACCGGAATTTCATTTACCCGACGAGATACTGGCGGTCATGCCGACAGACCCGTACGATCAGCTGGATCTGGCGCGTAAGATCACGTCTATGGCAATTGCGTCGCGCGTGTCGAAGATGGAGGCAGAGATGGGGAGGATGCGACAGAAGTTGTACGAGAAAGATCGCATGATATATGAGCTGGAAGAGAGATTGTCGCACGTGCAGAAATCGTATCAGGAGGCTGACTCCAAATTGAAGATTTTCGTTGATGACAACGTAAGATTGTTTAGTTTTGTGAATTAATTGTGCTTTTTGCTGAAAATTGAGGAATTTGATTCAGTTGATCAAATTATTTTCTGGTGGTGGGTCGATGAGAAAATTGGAGAAAAAAAATGAAATATTAGGTATTTGGGAGGGTTTTTTTAGCTACTGAGTTTTTACAAGTAGGTATTTTTGTTGTTTGATAACTTTTGTATCTTCCAATGATGAGGAAGTCGGTAAAGTGAAGAGAAAATTTGAAGTATTCTTTGGATTTTTCTCTTTGAAGAAACGGGGAATTTAGCTTAGTTGGATGAATATGCATTCTAATTTATTTTCTCTGATTTCGGTAATTTGACGATTGATTTGTTGCTATCTTGTTTTTGACTGAAGACGATGCTATCCAAGGAACGAGATTCATTGGCAGTGACAGTAAAGAATCTTAGCCGGGATTTAGCAAAGGTAGGATATTATCTTTGGTATTCCTTTCTTCTGTTCATTTGTAGTACATGATAATCAATTGACTAAAATTGATGCCCAGCTTAGCTTGAATTTGTTAAAGATGTTACTTGCTATACTGCATATATGTAATTGAATGTAAATTTTAACAAACAATTTTGATGTTGATCATTTCTTCTTTTTCTTCAAGGTTTATCTTTTGGTATGGTTTATTGATCCTCTGTTGTGCGCGCACGTGTGATGTGTTAATATTCTCTTTTTCTTGTCTATTTCTCAAAATGACTGATTTTTTAATGGCAGTTGGAAATGTTTAAAAGACAATTGATGCAGTCACTGAATGATGAAAATTCATCAGTAAGATTTTCACATGCCATTTTTCAATTCATATCTTTAAGATATGCATGTATCATACAGACATCTTTCTTTGCCTAGTATCATTCTTTTGTTTTGACCTTTTATTGGAAGGTACTAATTTATTACCATTTTTTTGTCTGTTTATCAGCAGTCTGAAACTGTTGATATTGGTACCTGTGATCAGTTGGTTCCAAGAGCCTATCCTGAAAAAGGTACTATTAATCTGTCTTGACAATGCATTTTATTCAGTATCGCCTTCATTATGAATTAATGACAGTGTTTTCTTCATTCAAAGATGGTATCTTTGTTTTCATGTTGTCTGCCTGGCGATCAAAATCTAATCAATTTCCATGTCTCTGTCTTTGTAGATGAGGGGACCAATGGCCATGCTGCACAACATTCCTTAGTTGGTCCAACAGATATGGGAAACACAATTGATGAAGGTAATTGAAGTCTTTTCTGCTCATTGAATGTAGTTCATGCTTGTTATTAGGTTCTTTCTGCTATTTTCTATTCTTTGCAAATGAATTCCACGTAGTATTTAAGTATGAAAAAGAGACACTAGCAAAATTCTTGTATTAGCATTCAAGAATGGTCAGAATCCTGATATGTGTTCCTGAGAAGTCAAAAGCTTCCAATAACCCCTCGGTGTATCCCTACGCCTTATCGGTTATTCTGCGGCTCTTCTGATTCTTCCGTACCTCGCCCCCTAAATTGGTATCAGAGCAAAAAACTTGAAAACTTTAAATGTTGCTTAAAACTCTTCTTATTATGTTAAAAGACTTAAAGGATGTAATCTTTGAAGGCTTATAAAACATTGACATCCTAATTTACCAGGAAAAAAGGGGAAGATAAATAATTAGTTATATCACCTTTGGTAAGCTGATGTAAAAATTCACATAATTCAAAGTGCACTTTGCTAAATCCTTGATGTTGAAAATCTAAAGCACAAGTTGATAGTTTCATTGCAGTATTTCAGAAAATGATTAATTTTGATGTAAAAGAGCTAGCTTATGTTTTGTAGTGGCAGTTGTTAAGAATTATATATCATTATGTAGAATTTAACAAAAATGAACCTTCTGAGTTTTTTTGGATTATGTTGCTCAATAATTGGATGCATATTTAAACATTCTACAAGTTCACATATATGTTTCAGAGTCATATTATTATATATAGTTGATAAAGAGCAGACGTATTTGTTATTCTGAGCATATTAAGCTTAATTAAGAAAAATAGAAAAGAAGAGGTTTCTGTTAAGCTAATTGTTTGGTTAACAGCTTCAAGAAATACAGTGCAAAGATTTTCTCTGACTCCATATATCACACCACGGCTCACTCCTACTGGAACTCCGAAAATTATTTCCACAAGTGTGTCCCCTAGAGGTTATTCTCTTGCTGGATCTCCCAAGAGAACATCTGGTGCAACATCTCCTACAAAATCTCAATATGATGGGCGGACTTCGCTGTCTTCATGGTATCCATCAAGCCAACAGTCATCTGCAGCAAATTCTCCTCCTCGTGGGCGTCCACTTCCAGGTTTGTAATGCTTAATTTTATATAATTACTGCTTGCGAGTCGTGTCCTGGTATTTGTGCTAGACCACCTTCCTCTTGCACCTGGTAAATGCAAGTATATAATTTGGGTGCACAGTTAGTCCCCTTAGCACATTGTTAGACTACTTTTATTGTCCATTCAAATAATTATTCTATTTTGTGCTAAAAATGGTAGGGCGCACTCCTCGAATTGATGGAAAAGAGTTCTTTCGTCAAGCCAGGTGAATTCTACTATTCAAATTTCTTGTTTATATTTGGTAACTGATGTACTGTAACAGTTTTTAGGTTCTTTCCTGACTGATTAGGATATTTTTGTAATCCAGGAGTCGCTTATCATATGAACAGTTCAGTGCATTTCTGGCTAACATCAAGGAATTAAATGCACAAAAGCAAACCCGAGAGGTAATTGGTTGTTGAATTGTTCCATTATTTTCTACATTGATACTAAACAATATCTTGCAGTTTGACTCATGGACTGTGACTTCTATCTATCATGACTCAGGAAACCTTAAGGAAAGCAGAAGAGATTTTTGGGACAGATAACAAAGATCTTTACTTATATTTTCAAGGATTGCTTAACCGTAACATACACTAGACTGACGAAGTTTCTCTTCATGAGAGGGATTACTATAATTGGTATGTCTTTCCCTAATTACCATGTATGATGTGTTTTTGTGCTTGAGTGTGTGGCTGTCTTCATGCACACTTATGTTCTGTCACAGCAATGGTTATGAGGAATTGTAAAATTGATGAAATACTCTGTGTAATACATTTATAAAAGGGCTGCTATGGTAAACAATGTCAGCTTACCATTAAACCTTTATAATAGTAAATATCTATTGCAATAATTTTAGTTTCTTTTTTAAGAAATAATAAATGTTGGTACTGACCATGCATCTTGCTGGTACACTGGCTGGAACATTTTCAGTAATAAGTACGCATGGACACTCATTCAATCTCTACATGAGTTAGAAGGTATAAGGCTATATGTTGGTATTGCCCAAGGACTTGTATTGTGAATCGGTCATCAGTCAAGACTACTGCTCTGCCCTTATATTTGGTTGAAATTGGGGAGAGTAGAACATATTGTGCAGTTTCATTTAATCTACCTTTGATTAATGTGCTTGTGTTTGAGTTGAAGCTAAAGTCCCATTCTTTCTAGTTGGTTAATTTTTTTAGAAAATATCAAAATTTCCTAACTTATTTGCTTCTTTGATATTTAACTGATTCTATCCATTTTCTGAACAATCTGAATTCTGTTGTTCAGCAGGTTGCAGGTCAAACTGGTTACCAGCTGCTCTGAGTGCATGGTTTGTAATTTGTTCTCTGTGGTCTATGATCTGTCAAAATGCATTCAACATAAGAACTATGATTCCATCTCACTAGGTTTATGAGTTTTTTCTTTCTCCTTATTCTTGAAGGCAAGTCCTGTAAATAGTTGCTTTATCCTCTGCATTTGATACTTCATAAAAAGTACTTATTCCATTGACTTTGCAAGGTCTTGTTTTCTTGAACTGGAATATGAAGAGGAAATTTTTCTTCAATTCAGCTTATGAATAGCTCTCCCTGTCTTTCTGTCCCCTCTGCTTTTGTAGTGGTGTAGGGCCAGTTTTTCCCGGACCCAAACTTCAAAACTATGTGCATCAGATCATATGATCATAACTTTTAAATATACATCTGAAATGGTGTTTTGGTATTCATTCTGTGGCTAAATCTTTGATGCATCAGATGCCACATACAAGTTGCCTAAATACAACCCACAGATACACTTATCTATATAAAGAATGGTGTGTAAACAACACTTTATTTCTCTACATGTTTTTGTCGTATTCTATGTTGAATTGCTAGATTACTTGTTTACCATTAAAAATATTAGGATTAATATTTGTTGAGTATGAGCCAACAATCTGAATGTTTTCAGATTCTTTTACCCTTTCCTGGTCATAGCTTTTATACGTAATGAAAGTCTTATTTATTTGATTTTCTCACAAAACATATAAAAAAATTAAAGGGTAATGTGCAAACTTTGTCTTGCTATAGTTTTATTTCTTTTGTTCTTTGGATTATAAATACATATCATTGATCTGATATGGAGAAAGAAAAGCAATTTCTCAGTTAGCAAGACTAGGAGAGGCATGAAAACTGGAGAGCGTGAAAGAGAAATGAAAGCTGTAGAGAAAAAGCTGAACATATCAATCTTTGGACAAGAATCTCAGGTATTTTTGCTTGCTTAGAGAGAAAAAAAAGAGAGTACGATATATGTAGGACAAGAATACATAAAGGATGCCCAATAAAGAAAAAGAAAATTAGAAAGGTAGGGTTCTGTAGTGATCTTATGCTATTAAAGAAATCAGGCTAAGATTCATTTCAATCCAGGCGACATGCTCCTCATGGGTTTGTTGGACCATATATGAATGAATATCAACCACTTGATTTTCAAGATATAAGGATATATCTTAAGGGAATTATGTCAGATCAATAATGTAAAGAAGCAAAATTTTTAGCTTTAGCAGAATTCTCAAGCTATCGATTTGACCAAAAAGTTTATCATTTGATTGGATTTATTAGTAGACTTATTAGTTGATGAAGTTAAATTTAAGTTATGGTATGATTAAAAAGTTTGGATTAGGTCACACTTCTGATTAATTCTAATGCTAATTGAAAAAATATATATAGGGAAGAGTTTTATTAATAAAATTATTATTTAGGAAAGAGTTCACTGGTAGAATAACTTGATTTTGCAACTGGGAGTGTTGAACTTTGTTGAGAAGCCAAAGTAGTTTTTGATTCTCTTGTGCAGAAGCTAGCTGTATAGACATCCAATGCCAGTCTTGACATGATTTCTTTTTCTAATCTTGTTTAGTTATTATGATCCAAACTCAAAATGACTTAAATATCAAAATAACCACATTAGTACCACATGATTTACTGCTAAATTTTGGTATAAAATTTTAGGAAAAATTAATGGATTTAACTAAAATTTACTCAATATGAAGTATATTAATTTTTTTAAAATTTTTATATTAATTATTTTAAACTTGTTATATTGTATATTTTAAAATTTTTTATTTTATGTTAATAACAATAAAATATATTTTAAAGTAGCCGGGTATAAAATTATAGTAGCAGGATGTATGGCTCGGATGGTAAGTTGGTTGATGGGAAAGGAAGCGGGAGCACCGGATACTGTGTACATTTGCTCTGTCTATTTTTCACAACTTTTCAGGCGAATTTGGCTGCAAAGTTGAAATTTTGAGTCACAAGCTTCATCAAGAATGATAAAATTTAGTGTTCTTCCCCTTTTCAATATATGTCCTATAAGTGTAGGGATACGTATATAATATAATTAGAAGAGGGCATTGAATTAAGAAACATGAAAGCTACAAGAATATTTTAAGATAACTAAAGATAGAACAAAATGTATATATACCAACCCATTCCCATTCCTAAGAAATCTTGCACCAGATACCCACCCCATTCAAACTGATCAAAGTGAAACTTTGCTTTTCAGAAAGTTTTTTTTTGACAAATATATATATATATATTATAATATATATATATATGTATAACATGCTTGGCACTTTTCTTTTTTAAATTTAATCCAAAAGTATTTAATTATTAACACATCTTCAGGTTTTAGCAAAGAGGTATCAACATTGTTATACAATAATAATAATAGGCTTTAATTATTATTGATATCCTTGAAGCTGATATTACCCTACATGCAAATTTGAGATAGTGAAATAGTATTGTATTCAAGAGAATCATTTAAATAATCAATGATCAGTATGAATAGATCATGAAACTTATAGTGAATAAAAATAATACTTTTAATTTAAGCACATGTGCAACTTTTCTTTCTTTTTTTTAAAAAATTTATATCTATATATGAATAAATAAACAGTCCATGTTCCATCATTTTCTCAAGGGAAAAGAGGAGAAACAAAAAAAAATCCAAGTCTTTTGAGAAACAAGACTAATCTTCTAAGGAATCATTTATCTAATCACACAAAAGGGAATTTGTTCAAAGCAGTACTCCCCTCCAAGATACTGTAGCAGCAGCTGCTACAATGGGGATATAATTTGCTATTTCACTTGATTGCACCGATCAAGTAGGAAATTTTACCATAAATACAAATATATTGTACACCTTTCCAATTTTTTGATCACTATATATTTTAAAAATTTATATATTTTTTAAAATTTTAAAATATAATTGATATATTAAAAATCACAACAAAAAAAAATAAAAATCACAATAAAAAGTTCAAAAGAAAGTACGATATGTGCAATTAGACACCATAGTTCTACCCCATTAAATTGGTGGTATTGGAAAAAGAAAGCTGGTTCAATTTGCTCGAAGAAAAAAGATTGGGGGGATATATGATGTACTTGGAATTTGGATGCAAATCTAACAAACCCATGTGTTAGATTCTTTGGCTATTAGTAGGTTGGATCATTAGCAGAAGTACTTATGGTATACAGCTACAGCTTTTTTTGACAATGAAGAATAGTATTCACATGAGGCCCCCTCTATTTTATTTTACCTTTATCCGATCTCCTCCTGCTTTTCTTTTTGGAAGTTGCACGAGTTCTTGTACAATTCTATATCCTTTTGAAAATTAAGAATTATCTAACGAATGTTCTTACATAAATTAAAAGATAAGACAATCCAAATTAAGATGTACTAATATTTATTTGATAATTACTTGAAAACATTCAAAAAAATATACTTTAATTTTAAATTAGAAGTTAGTTTGGTTATACAAAATATAAGTATTTGAGTTACATTTTATAGTAGATTTATTCTTAAATTTTACAATTCATAATGCATATATTTAGTTTAAAAAATCTTAAGTTATATAAATTATAACTGAGAATCATCTATTAGTTATGCGAGATATGACAACTCAAAATTGATAATATATATTTAAATTGTTAGACGTGAAGTGTTATATATTATCTTAAAGTTGTATAAAAATACTGGTGTCCAATTTTCAATCATTTAAATATAATTATAATCTTAATTGAGAAACTCTATCAAATATGGATCATAATTATCAAAGTAATTGAATAATCTTATGGGATGATCAAATTAAGTCGACAGTTTTGCTTTATATGCTTTAATTTGATTGCTAAATATTATAAAAACCATCAAATCCTAACTAAGTTCCCACTAGTAAAACAGCATGGAATGAAAGCAAATAACTTAATAATTTTAGTTATGAAACTGACAAACAGTTAAGCAAAACAAAATCGATAATTAAATATAATATTTCACGCGTTTACAGCAAAATAAATCTGTAATATTAAGAAACCAATGTACAGCATAGTGACAGTCAAGTTGGTTTTGGTAATACAAGCTAATTTCATTGCTAATTACGCCTTAAACAATCAATGTGGGCAGTTTTCGGGGCAGTGTGGGCAGAACAACTTGCAACACTGTTTCCCGTTCCTGTATATGTATATATATGTTCATTCATGGCTTATAAGTTTCCGTAAACACATACAGCAAAGAAAGAACAGAAAACCATTAACTTTCTTTTTGCTCTCTGTTAAATTTCTCTGTAGCTAAGCTAGCTGCAATGGCTTCTATTTCTCAGTTCTGTTCTGATTGCACCTTTTCCAATACAGATTATTCCCAGTTTTCGTATCCGCTGGTGCCAGCGGCAGCTGCTGCCGTAGAGAATAATAATTGCGGGGATGGAACAGTGTCTAGTGGTACAATTTCTAGTGGTGGTGGTGGTGCAGTTTCAAGTTGTGCAAAATCTAGCTGTGATGCAATATGGAATCCTGATGAGAACTTTCCTATCTGTTTCGACAACAGTTTGCCGCCAGAATCCGATGTCGTTTCACCTTCTCCAATGATGTCATTACCGGAGCACCTCGGGATATATGACTCAGTCCTGCCGACATTGGCGCCGGAGTATAACAATATGGGGTTGTGTGGCATTTCCGGAGTTCAGAATTTTGGTGCCAGATTCCCGATTGCCGCAGATGTATGCGAGTTTGGGGATGATTGCTGCGGATTTGTGCGTGATTTGAAGCCTGTTTATCCAGCTGCTGCAGAAAATTGGGTACTTGATTATATATATATATATATATATATATATAGATAGAGAGAGAGAGAGAGAGAGAGAGAGAGAGAGAGAGAGTCAGGATCATACTTTTCATTTAAAGAAAGTGATTTAATATATGTATGCATGTATACATATTTGGTATTTTAGTTGTCATGTTGTGGCAAAATTTTTCTTGTGGGTACTAACTATTTCTGTGAAAATTTCTATTCAGGGAATTCAGAATAATCAAATAATGCCTGCAATCGAAGACGCCAAAATTATTAAGGTGGGTCGCTATTCAGTGGAAGAAAGGAAAGACAGAATTCTCAGATACCTGAAGAAGAAAAACCAAAGGAATTTCAACAAGACAATCAAGGTTTGTTTTCTTTCTTTTTCTCTTAATCTATCACACAAAAGGAAATTAATTTCTTTTTCTGTATATACGTACACAGTATGCATGTCGCAAAACCCTAGCAGACAGAAGGGTTCGTGTCCGTGGGAGATTCGCGAGAAACAATGAACTGTGTGAAGACGAAATGGTGATGAAGAACAATGAAAATTCTGAAAAAGACAAGGAATTATACTGTACTGCTGATTCCATTCAGGTAATTAATTTCCTCAAGATCTTGCTTAGATTATACTGCAAAACATAAGGTTCTGATTGATGTCAATTATTTCTGAATAATGTTTCAGGTCAAACAAGACGAGGAGTGGCTGCAAGAAGCTATGGCAAGCCTTATGTATTTACCATATATTGCTGGATAATGTATAGTTCAGAATCATTAGACATTCTTCGATGTAGGAATTCCTAATGTTTGAAGAAGAAGTGGGCTTTAATTTACTTGATTAGTACTCTCTGACCATTAACAAAAGCTAGCTAGCTAATGCCATCATTGTCTTTTTCATAACAATTCGTTTCAAATTTGGGGCAGTTGTAACTTTGCGAGTCTTAGTTTCTACTTTCTATACAACTTCCAAAACAAAAAGTTTCTTGCATATTTTCCTTCTAATTTCTTAGACAATGACTTGTTTATGACTTTATCAATCAACTATGTAATTTGTTAATTAATGATGAAATCTAATCAGGTATCTTTGAAACTAATCATCATTAAGGGAAATGATGGATGCCCAAAATCAATATTCCATAAAACAATCAACTAATTAAGGCAATGTTTCCATCACTTTTTGTGGGAATGGGAAATAATAACATCTTCATGTGGGTATAAATGTACATGTTGCAAAGCTAGTGCAAGTGGGGGTGCTTTTTAGCTACACTAGCTTGGGGGACCTTTATACTAAACTTTAGCTTAGTTTAATAGAAAATTAACTCTCAATTTTTATTGCTTTTGGGCTAAGAAAGTGAATATTGAACACTGCAAGTATAATTATTCTATTAAATATTATATTAATATAAATTAAATTTTTGATAATTTTTTATATCATTTTAAAAGATTTTTAATAGTTAAACAAAATGAATATTCAAATTGTAAAATATAGATTTAAAAAGTGTTAAAAGTCATTTTAATTCACAGCCTTATTCATAGTGTTTTATCTAGTTAATTCATCTCTAATCATAGGAATAAATGTTCTTTTGAGAAGCACTTTTATAACTTTCGCTTTAAAAAATAAGAGAACCATAATTAACTAGCATAACTGCTATCTAATACCATATGTGTGTACGTGAATAAGCAAATCAATGAAGTTGTACGTACGTAAAGATGAAACAATTGATGGTGAGTGAAGGGTGAATTTTGATGCCGAAATGGGAATATTTGACTGGTCTTACAGCTATTTATTTTTTCTTTCAAGCTTTTAGATGGGTACCTATTTCAAGTCGGAATCACTTTATTATCTTAAGCAAGCCAAATCCAATCTTATGTTATCGGATAAGTTCATGGCATTTTGAAATCTTCTGTCTCCTTTTTCACTGGATCGCCCACATGTTCTTTTGCATAATTTTGTACGTCTACTAGCCACAATGTGTCTCTTCGTTTGTGCTAATAAGCACATATATTTGATTTGACTCAGGATTTCTGATGGAGTACTCCGTCCCCAATATATTTTTGAACATGTTGGCCACAATCCCTTGATTGTGAAGCTTCAGAGTCAGAAGCACTAAATGGGGCAAAGAAAGTCCGTCCAAGTTTTCATTAAAAGAGAAGGCAAAAACACTTTGTTATGTCCTTTCAACCTTATTAATTTTGTATGAAACCGAACATATCATAAAAGATTATAGATTCTTGCCACCACTACACAGGTTCTTCAATAGATTATAGATTAATTTGTTAGTTAATTACGTATGATTACATATAATCAAGAACAAAAAGGTAGCTAGGTTAGGGCTGAGTGGAGGGAACAGGTTCTTTTTTGCCTAAACCTTCGAATTGGATGCCTTTTGTCAGGCTAACCTTAATATTTTGTAAGGCATCTTTGTTTTTGAATAAAGCTTTCTATTTGCTAGCTACCAGGCTTTAGAATCAAATACAAAGTGTAGAGCAAAGCAGCAAGTTATATTAATATTTTTTTTTCTAAAAGAAATTAATAAATAATATAAATTAAATCTCACAAAATATAATGGAGATTCATTTTTCAAAATTTAAAAAATTTTACTAGTTGAATCAATGAACACCCACAAATTAACTTAAATTACAAAAGATTTTACCAGAAATTTCATCCTAAAGATTATTGTGCATCATTTCTAAAGGTTTTAACATTGTTTCATCATCTAGATGTTTGTTATCTACATATATTTATTGAATAAATGTGTTTGAGTTAGATAATCATTTATATTCAATTGGCTTAAGTTGGGCATGCATATATAATATATTACATACAGAAACGAAGTACTAGATCCCACTAAAAGTTATGTGTTGTATTGGTGAGATTGAATCTTGATAGTATTTCAAAATTTTGCTGTATTTCACCGCACTTCTTGGCATCTTAATAAATCCAGGGTAACGTTAGGGTTTCCTGGAATTAGAGGTTGAAAATGAGTGCAGAAGATATTCTTCTAATCTGCGTATGATGATGCTTCGTTTGACAGAATGGAGCAGCAGTCAATGATGCTAGAAGATTTTCCACCCATGGACCCCGAAAAAATTAAGCCAGAACACTCTGAAAGAAGCAATGACTAAATTTGCAATTATTTGAGGCATCCAAAGTCAAGCCAAGAGAAAGACAGCATCGACCAACAATTATTAACGATAATTTATGGTTTCTTTTTTTTTAATTTTTTTCTACAAAAAATAGTCAAGATTTAGATGGTTTTACACTGACAGCAAAGCTTGCAAGGTCAACGTGAACATGAAAAAGCAATGGGAAATGGTCTTCATTCATGCTGCTTTTAAATAATTTGTTCACATTTTTTCTCCTAATAAAGAAGTTGGGAAGGAGAAAAGGCATGCAAATGGGTGCCACAAGCAAGCGTTCTTACAATCGTAAGAAAGCACTATCTAAAAGTGACTTCAAACCAACTTAAATCATGCGCAGAATAAGGAGACCAAACTTAGTTTATTTGTTTTTTCATCTATGGGAAGCTTTATAGTTTGGTTTTCCATTGGATTCATGACCTTTTTTTTTGTTTTTTTTTAAGCATTCAACAGATCATTTCAGAAGTGGGAATAATTTCCCTTAACTAACTAATGGAACTGCAAGGAAAATGAAAGACAGATTGTAGGGTAATGCATGTGTAACTTCTTTTAATATAGGTGACTAGATTTGCTGATTCTTTTCTTCTTTTATGCTTGGTATAAGAAATATAAACCACCCAATCGAATGATTCATCTAGGCTTCCCTATTTTCTGTATTAATTTTATGCATTTCATAAAGATAATATTCATTACATCTCTCTTTAATCGATATTATCTCTTCATTTATAAAACTTGTCTGGTAGGGTGGAGATCGTTCAAAATAGATCATTCATGCACATAGTTTGTACAATGTTTAGCAGAAAAATAATTCTACATGCATTGCAAATACAAGAAGAAGGTTATTATACGAGGCATTTGAGATTGAGGTGGGGTGTGAAGTGTGAGAGTACATAAAATGATAAATATTAAGTAGTGGGAGTGTTTTACTAAACACTTTCAATTATTTTTAATAAGCTAAAGCCCGGCATTTCAAGCACACTCATAATTAGCTTGATTTTATGCTGAGTTTACTCTGTTATAGTTCACGTTTTCGACTGACAATCACATATCTAGACATTTCTTTTCAATTTTGAAGTTGATAATTGGGATGGAGTAGCATTGTATTTGGCAACAATGGAGAAGTCCTTGTCAATACAGATTGACAATGATCACAGAAACATTCCAAAGGCTGCATTATACTCGATAATTCGGAACTCGTATGTGTGTGCCCTTTGAAGTGAAGTTAGGGCTAACAAGTAAAATAAATAGAATAAAATAATAAGTCTGTAGTGGGTGCAAGCCACATAAAATAGTTGATAAAATCAATCATTATCAACTGTGCTTGACCTTCAGAATCAAATTGAAACTCAGATCAATCACAGAATCAACCCGAGAGATTTGTCGGTGTCACGGGGCTTACCTTGTTACCTCTTTATGTACCACTGAACTTGGAATAGGCATTGCTGAAATTTTCAACTACGGTCCCATGGAGATGCAAAAATAACAATGTATAAGTTGTTCTAAATGAATACACTCAATGCTTGAGCTAGAATTTGAGGGCAAAATTTATTTCTTCCAGCAAGGTTGAAAACCAATTCAAGCAATTTAATTAACAATGAGAAAATGATTTTTTCCTTTTTTGGCAAGTGAATTGAGTAGCTACATGGCTATAGGTTAATGGGCACCATAAATATAGGCATATTGAGTCCTTTACTCAAATGGGTTATATGATATGATGCCATTGAACATCAAATTGTAAAATATGCTTGTAACTTTTGCTGAAAATGGCACAAATTTAGATGCCCATAATGCAACCAATTTACTTGAGAAAGACCACACCTGATTGATTTGAATTGAAGATGGCATTGTCCATTTACTCTATATTTTTTCAGGAGTCATGTGGAGACTATGCTAGTTAATGGGTTTTGAAATTGTAAAAAGGAACAATGTTCACATATTCTAGAAGATGGTTACTAGGGTGAACCCATTTGACTCAACATTATATAAGTTTTAAATAGACTATCGAATCAAAATTTCAAGATGCTCAATCAATTCCATTGCGTAGAAGTGAGGAGCATTACTAGTTATACTAACACTTTCACATTGATTTACCATCTCATATAGCTAGTGATATGGGCATAGCAACCTGCTGTTCCTCCGACAATAGTATTTTTCTATAACACATGATGGTTATAATGCAATTAGCGTTAGGGTAAATAATTGGAGACACAAAAGGTTACGATTCAATGGGTGAGCAAGGGCACAGCCCCTCCAGTGGTCTATGTACGTATAGTGACCAAATTCGGCACCTACTAATAACATGTTCACCGTTATTGATCCTGTTTCATTTGAACTCCCAGACGGTTGCTTTCCTTTTCAAAGTAGTCAAGTTCCAACAGAATTTTGGCCATCTACCTGGCATTCTCTTCTTGAATATGAGATGGAACCTTTTCTTGATAACCAGGAATATTGATCTGCTTCTCCAGCTTTTCCCGTTGCCTGGTAAAGAGGGGAAATATATTATACAAATTTGTAACAGAACAATAACTAATTAACCCCAGAAAAAGAACTGAAAACCATGGGTTTAATAGAGCAAGCAAGTATTTACTTCCTTATGTCAGTCAACTTATTTCTTCTCTTTTCGCGCTCTGCATCTAAGTCAAGAGATCCTTGAACCTTAAGGTAAACTTTAAGGTTTTCGTTCACATTCTCAAATGCACAATCTGATGGAGCTTCATCAGTTCCACTCAATAGAACCTACAGAAGTTTACGGAAGAAAATAAGAGACCTCAAACTAACAACACAAAATGCTGCTTCGTAATTTAAATATGAAAAATTTTTGCATTAAAACTAAAAAATGGATGCTGCATTCTCTCCCATAAATTTGAGGTATATGGAGCACAATATAAACCTGACTTAAAAACTTTCAGCTTGAGAGAGAAAGACACCAAGGACCTGAAATATAATACCTTTAAAGATGATAAAGTGGCAAGAGTAGAAATTTCCAATTCACGATTTCTGATAATTTCTGCTACTGCATCAGTTTGGCAAAATGCAAAAGCTGGAAACCTGAAGAAAAATGAAAATAAATACATATATATATATATATATATATATATACATTTCAGCTTGATATCAATGATTTTTCCACTAAAAGGAGTATACAAAAATTAAAAAGTTATTAACTAACTAATTTGAACCTAAGGACAGGCCCCTCCAATGATTAATCCCCTCATTCTTATTCAAATCTTACCCTTCTAACAATATAAATAACAGGATCAGAGCTAAAACTAATAAACAAAGAACACTTGCCATTTCTCTTCAACAAGTTTATTGGGTTGACGAAACTGTTTGAATGATTAATTATCTGTTAACACATTCTTTTTGGGTATAAGCTAAAAAATGATCAATCTAGATTCTTCAACGCATACGAAAATAGATGGAAAAATGGATGTAGTAATATTTTTCCTTCATTGTGCTTGGTAGAAGAAATAGAAGAGGAAGAATGAAGGCAAACTTGTAAATTATTACATTGTTCAAAAACGGATCTTTTTTCTCATGGAAATTGAGAACATTGGAACGAGAATAAGTGTAGGAAATGTAAACCTACTTCCAAACATATTCTCTTATCCTACTTTTCTCTCCAACCGAGAGCAGATGAAAGCTCTTCTAATTCAAAGCTACTCTGCACCAATTTTCAATGTAAACCAACCCCATTCGTTTACTGCTCAAAATTTTAATTGAATTTGGATTTTGAGAAAAAATGAATTCTATAATTTGTAGATGCATATAAAAAGAAAACGTTTGGCTAAAAGGATAATAATCAATCCAGTCTTCACCTTTCATTCTTTGGCTTTCCAAGTACCACTGCCCTCAGTGACCTAAGACATTTGACAGTGGCCTCAACAAGATCCATTTCAAATTCAGCCCTTTCATTTGTCCAGCACTGCAAAGAGTCAAATAAAACAGAGGTTAGACAAAAACTAAATTAAAAAGTTTGAATCAATAGATGTACTAAAACACACTTCTTTTCATCATTAATTGTCAAGTTTTTCTCACTGAAAGTGCATTGAATATCCCTAATTGTACAAAAAGCCAATAGTGAAAACTTTAGAAGCTTTCCCAGTCAAAAAATTTTACATTGAACTTCACCTCAGATATTCTTTTTCAATTACTGACACTAGAATTTACCTCCACAACTGTTGGGTATTCACATAACATTATAGATTCTTTTCTCACACAGCCCCTCAGTGGTGGAAGGCGCTGCCACAATTCTTCAGTGACAAACGGCATAAATGGATGAAGCAACAGCAAGCCAGTTTCCAAGCATACCCAAAGTGCATCACGTGCAGAACGTCTCTTGGAGGCAAATAAAGGATTGTCACCAGCAAAGTAAGGTTTAATTGCTTCAATAAAAACATCACAAAACTGATATTGCCACCATGAATACAATGTGCTGGTTGCATCTGAGAACTCGTATGAATCTAAAGATGCTACAGTTCTGGATATGGCCTTGTTCAGCACTGACAGAATCCACTCGCAGATAAATGGCATGTTTACTGGCTGTACATTCAATGAAGGGTCATAATCCTCTCCAAGTTTGCTCATAGCAAATCGAACAGCATTCCACAATTTGTTACACCATTGTCGATATCCAACTACTCTTTGGATATCTAAATTTATTTTATCAGACTGAAAAGAGGAGTTGGAAGAAAAATATTAACTTAGAGGCATGTATTCAAGTACTGCAAAGAGAAAATATAATGATTTTGGTTGCAGACCTAAATCATCAAGAATGCAGTAGCTAGAACATGAACCTGAGCTGTGTATGAAACAAGGGCAAATCGAAGAGCATCTGCACCGCATTCAGCGATACCATTAGAAAAGTCACTCTTCTGTCCTTTTTTAGCAATGTCCAACTCTTTAGGATCCAAATTACCCTCCAACCTCTTGTGAAGACCATCAAGAGTAATCCCATTGATAACTTCAAGGGGGTCCACAACATTTCCCAAGGATTTGACATTTTACGCCCATGTGCATTGTGGATCATTGGATGCAGATAAACCTGCATGGTACAAAATCCATAAAGATCACCAAGCAAGCTATAAAGATGTATTTTTTTCCTTATTTGCAACAGTTAAAATAGAAAACGTAACAGAATCTTAGAAATGAACAACCTTATCAATCCCTCATTTAATCACATCAAGTTACACGTATAGTTTTGGCATGTGATAATTCCATATTTTGTATGAGTTCAGAGGATACTTGTGTCATCAGTCCAAATATTACATTGTATGGTATAAAACTATGGCAGCCTCTCTGCAACACTTTGTGGCCAATAAATACCTCAATAAAGTATAATAAATGAACAAGCAAATAAGTCAATCTTTCTTAGCAGAGAAATTTGATGAATTAACACAACTGTACAAGCACACAACAACATGTATTAATTGGAATAACCATGGAAAAGCACAAATTAACACCATGTATTTGCTTGCTATGTCTTAAGCAAGAAAAAAGAAAAACAACAAATAAAGCAGTGATTGTCATTGAATACAATTTTTCATATTTTACCTCCAACACATCAACAATTAAAACAATTTATATTTCTGTAACAAAGTAAATTTAAAAGCTAAAAGCATAATTCAACCACTTTCTTCCCAGCCTTGGACAGTTGAAAAATGTGAAACCAAGTTATTTATGAGAAGGAAAGATTGAAAAGATATCACCAAACAACTAAAGTCTATAATAAGACGCTCATTCTTGGTAAATAGTACAGAAGTTATAAAGGGTACATTTAGTAGTAATCAGCATTAAAACTCACTTACCTTCCTGAAAGGTACATCTCCTCCCAGTTGAATTCCTAACATCACCATCCGAGCAACCCAGAAAAAGAGAATGTCATGTCCTGTTTCAAGAACAGAAGTTGGATAAAATGCCTTTAAATCATCTGTATCATCTGGCCATCCCAACACTGATAATGGAAAGAGACCAGAAGAAAACCAAGTGTCGAGTACATCAGGATCTTGACACATTTCAAACTTCTTCCCAGCAAATTGTTTACTAGCCTCATCTAGTGCTTCTTTCTCATCCCTAGCAACAATCCAGTGGTCATTGTATGACCCAAGTTCCTTTAATTCATCATCTTCCAATGTCACATACCATGCAGGAATTTGGTGACCCCACCAGAGCTGCCTTGAGATACACCAGTCATGAATGGCCTCAAGCCATCTGCAACATTCAAAACTCGGAATCAGCAATACTGATCATGAAGTCATATGAATATAAAACATAAAAAGGTAAGATATCAAGACAAAATTCCTATGATAAAAATCACACACAAAAGTGATTAGAGCCACTACCTCATGGATAAAAGCTAAATTTCACTAAGTTCAGGCTGGTGAAATTTATTACTCATTAATCTTGACAGACCATTGTTGAAGTCAATACACTAGGAATGAAAATATTGTCAGGAAAGAATAGACCCACAGACTCCAACTGGAAAGAACATGGAAAAGCAAAACCTAAAGAGCTGAATTCTCTTCCAATAGCCTGGTCACATCATTATAAATGTAGAAGAAGAGTAAATGACAACAGAGAACCTTTTCCATTCAGCAGTATATTGTCTAGGGATGATCTCGAGCTTCCTATTTTGAGTATCAATAACTGCATCAAGAGCCTGAGTTGCCATGCTTTTGCAGTTAACATACCGCTGGGGCTTTATCATTGGCTCAATAACATCATTGCTTCTCGAGCAAACGCCAAGGCGCATCTCATTGTCTTTAGCACCTCTATATAACCCCTATGTGTAAAAAATAAATTGTATCACAAAATAAAGGTAACAGGCTATAATACTTGGTGAAGCAATGATACCTGCTTCTGTAATGCTTCAGTCACAGCCTCACGAGCCTGAAATCGTGGCATCCCCTCAAATTCAGGACCACCATTGCTGTTTATTTTCCCATCATCAGTAAAAATGTTAATAAATTCAAGATTATGCCGCTTGCCAACTTCAAAATCATTTGGATCATGGGCTGGAGTTATCTGCAAAAGCACATAGGCAAGGACTGTAAAATATTGGGTTAACTAAAGGAGCACCAAGAATAACAATTTGCCACTAGAAAGTCTTAGCTAAACACCAGAATTCTTACCTTAACAGCTCCAGTCCCAAAATTTGGATCAACAAGAATTGCATCACAAATTATAGGGAGTTTTCTCCCATTAAGTGGATGAATAGCAGATTTTCCATGCAGATGACTGTACCTTGTATCATCAGGATGTATAGCAATGGCAGTGTCACCAAGCATTGTTTCCACCCTAGTAGTGGCAACAATAATCTCACCTAGTCCTCCTTCCAGAGGGTAAGCAAATGATGTTAAAACACCAAATTCTACTTGTTTTTCATAACCAGGAACATTTCTCAGTGTCTTCTTTTGGATGTCAATATAATCTACCTACAAACACAAAGTGACTTCCAACTTAAGCAGGACACAATCCAGAAAACAGTACATCACTTAAAGGAAATGACTCACCTCAATATCAGATATAGCTGTCCGTAAGACACAATCTGATGTGCTCAATCATGGGCATATCACAATCCCAGTTCACTAGCCGAAGATCCCTGCAAAAGATATGGTAAAAACCTTAAAGCAATCCTCATCAAACTGGACCACTGTATAAACAATCAGAGAAAATAAAGATTTTGCTCGTACAAGTGTATAAAAGAGTTTACAGAGCCATCTTCCATTTAACATAAGAACCTTTTCTACAAACTTGAAGTAATCCAAGGCATTATAGAGTCAGTCAAAGTTGCAACTATTTCCAAATTACTTATCAAAAAAATAAAAGAATATAAACAAAAAGCTTGACATTGACAAATTAGTTGAAATACCTAGAATTTTTAACACCCAACCAATCTTCCTGCAAAAATGATACTATTATCATCCAGATCTTATCATAACTAATGCAGAGAAGGAGAATCCTAATAACATGTGAAAGAATTTCAGGAAAAGGAAAACCGTATATAAGCTCTAACTGTAAAAGCATACAGACAATATTACAAATGGAAGACACAAAAGTTGCAAAATACAATATAGCCACTGAAAAAATTGACACCATGTGTCAATAAAAAGCAACCAATGTGTTATTCTATACATCCTTAGAACAATCAATCAACTTTTCAACAGCATAAATGACTGAAATTTTACAAATATCAGAAGTACTTTTCTGCCAAACTTACCTATATATGAGACCTTCCTTGTATAACTGCACAAAGGCGGCCTCTATCACAGCCTTTGACCTTTGGTCATCCATTGTAAAGCACTGGAAAGTTGAAGAAAAGTAGGACAGAACAAAAAATCTTAATAATGCTTAAACAAAAATCCAAAGAAGGAACCAAACAAGAACACAGACTCCATTGCCGTAGAGCAAAGATGGTTATATTTTCACCTCTCGAGACCAGTCAAGAGAAGCACACAAGCGGCGTTGTTGTCTTAAAATGGTGCCCCCATACTCATCCTTCCATTTCCATACCTTTTTACCACAGCATCAACAAAACCACATATGATTAGACTGCTATATGAATTTCATACAGAACAGTCAGTATCTCAATAAGCTTAAACTAGGAATAAGCATATGATAATCAAAATTCACCTCAGATACAAATGCCTCACGACCAAGGTCATGCCTGGTTAATTTCTGTTCACGCATAAGCTTCTTCTCCACAACCACCTATGAGATGGCAAACAAATATTCCAGTCAGACAGCAATGTGTATTTGAAGACAAAACATATTGAACAGAACAATGATATTAATAACAACAAGGATCACAATGTCAATAAAAAAATACCATAAATTTAAAAGAGAAAATGGTTGGATCATAATAGTTTGGGATTTTGATTTTATTCATAGCACATGGTACAAATTTGGTCATGTAATGAATACAGGGCTACTAAGTAGCTGCAGACGCCTGTGCAACTACATTACAGCATAACATTAGCAAGGTAATTCATTAAAGAAAGAATATCAGACTCAGTTGGCTAGCAGACAATATAACTAAACATACTGCACAATCTTATTGTAAGAGCTTTAAAATATCCAATACGTCATAAGGGTATTAACAGTTTTCATAGGGAGGACTTTAAAGCTAGAGACAATATACTGAGCAGCGATTTTGGCTTCACAGTAGGTCAATCAAACGGCCACCAAATCCTAAATACTCAACCTACATCAAGCAGTTTATTCAATGGATAGCAAGTTCTAACATCTACATGCTCATACAGGTCATAGATATTTGGCACATTTAAAGGGTCTGATAAGATTAACTAGTCTAGGGTAAAGTCTGCATGGAATAATCAGATACACTGCATAACAGATCAGAAACCAGACCATTAGTGGGATGCCACAAGCAAAAGTTCACACATTTATGATGGACACACCGATAGCATAGCAAGTATGTGATGAAATGGAAAAATGACTTTATCATTGCCACGTAACCAGTCTTTGAGGGTATGAGGCATATATGACTAGAGCCCTTATCAGAATACATGTAAGACGGTAGAGTTCACACTATTATGATGGAAATGCTGTAAAAAAATATGAACTTAATTTTAGTATGAGTCACTAAATTGACCAATCAAATAAAAATAACCTGTGTTGCTATCCCAGCATGGTCCATGCCAGGTACCCACAAGGCATTATATCCAGACATTCTCCTCCAACGTATGATTGTATCCTACATTGGGCAAAATCAAAGGTCAAAGACATATATAGTATAGAAGCAAAAGCCTCAGCAAAACAGAAAAGAATATGTTATTACAAAACCTGAAGGGCAGTAGTAAGGGCATGTCCTATATGTAGGGCCCCGGTCACGTTTGGTGGGGGAAGAACCTGAAGAAGAAAGACAAAACATTAAAGAAGAGAAGAAAAAGGAAAAAAAAACTAAGCTGCACACCAGAAGCATCAAAAACAAAAAAGCATCAAGTTCAAGATATGTTAAATGCAAAATGGCAATGTTTCACAATATACATTGAATTTCCTCTGTTCATGCTGTACACATGGCAGTTTGAAACTATAACGGCCGGTAAACTTGGTTGATGAAGCTAATTTCGAAAGGAGGGATAAAACCTACATTTCAAATCTAGTACATAATTACAAAGATACAAGGTTCTATTTCACCTTCTGCCAACAAACATTACCATTACAACTTAATGGCATCTATACTAGCTAATTCTATAGTCAATAATAAGAAATGTGCAATACGGTAAAAGATCACAGTCAGAACTCGTATGCCTCATTTTCACAGCTATTTCTTCTTTTTTCATTCTCATAGTGCTCCATTAGCTGTCCATGATAATTTATTATTTACATCAATATTAAACTTTTCAACATATGAAAAACAGCATAAACAAATCAGTGC
This sequence comes from Xylocarpus granatum, assembly GCA_019650275.1. Taxonomy (NCBI): domain Eukaryota; kingdom Viridiplantae; phylum Streptophyta; class Magnoliopsida; order Sapindales; family Meliaceae; genus Xylocarpus; species Xylocarpus granatum. The sequence goes on along the minus strand of BNST01001785.1, from coordinate 299,887 downwards.
ATTCAATTAAGACAACAAAACTAAACACTTACAATCACAAAAGGGGGCTTCAAGTTTTTGTCATCAGTCACAAAATATCCCGATTTCTCCCACCAATCATACCGCCTTAAAACAAAGCAGTAATAGAATCAACAGCGAAATTTCAAATTCATTCATTCAATTTTTAGTCTAAGGTGCAGACAGAATGACACTCGCGACTTCTCAACAGCACTTGGATTATACTCCTTAGCCATTTGCTTAGACATCCTCTTTTTCTCACCAGACTTCGTCTCTGGATCAACAAAATCCTCCGGATTGTCTTTTCCATCATCTCGTTTGGCATTCTTCTTCACACTCCTCTTCGTCGCTCCCTGATCTTGCTTTTGTTGCGCCTTCAAATGCAAAATACAAAATCAGCTCATTCAACAATCAGCAGAACCAACAACACAAAACAACGCAAATTCCAAAAACGAACAACAAAAAGAAAATCACCTTAAGTTTCGCTTGCTCCGCTTTTTCTTACGCCTTTAGTTTCTTCATTCCCTTCTCCTTTGCCTACCACCAAAATAAATAAATAAATAAATAATCAGCAAGCATAAAACCATGCATGCATAAATGAATAAAGAAAGAAAAATACTTTTTCCTCTTTCTTCTTCTTTCGTTCGAGGTCTTCAGCTGTTTCAATCTTCTTCTCAGGTTCTGCCTACAAATTCAGGAACAAAAATTTTTCAAAAAATAAATTAAGAATACAAAAAGAAAACGAAGTAAATGTGATTTGAACGGCCAGATGAATGCAGTGAATTTGGTTACCATGATTGACGATCCGTAAGAAGAAGCCCGAATGTGAAGATGCTAAAGGAATTACGAAAGACACTGATGCACAGTGTCAATGAAGTGATAAGAGCAGACTACGAGTCGCCTTCGAAACGACAACAGCATAATAAAGCCATCTGCGTTTCGTTTGGAAGAGGTCTAAAACCCTTCTTTTTCTCTTTCTAATGCGTATAAACTTTTCCGTTATGGATTACAATATTATCTACAAACAAAACTGTAGTAATACAATAATCGTTACTTAATTAATTATTTTTTATTTTAATTAAGATATTTGGAATAATTTAAAATAATTATTTTTTTACAAAATAATTTATACAAATTAAAATGGTAATTTTAAAAGTATAAAGAGTGAAAATTTTATTTTTCAATTAATAAATAAATATAATTAAATAATTGGGTGTTCACAGTAATTTTCTGGGTCTATATAGACTCACCCGAAAAGAGACACAAACAGAGAGAGAGAGAGAGGCACAGGTTCTGCATGACATAGTTAATCCAGCGCAAAGCGTTGTGGGCTAATTTGGGCCATTTGTAGTAAATCGTTCCATGTCAAGGCCCGTCTAGCGGCCCACCTTTTTATTCCCCGATGTTTAGCTAGGGAAGGGAAACTTAGCAGTGCATGCATGCGAGCAACTGGAAATAACAGTCAAAGAAGGGAGGGAGAAAGAAAGAAGATAATCAAAACCCATTTGGCCACGTATTTTTGATCAAGTATTCAAAGTACCCGCAAACTAATCTCTTCGTGTGTCTATCAGAATATCACCGTAGAGCATCTGAATACACACACCGATTATTTTTTCTTGGCTCGTGGATGGAGGCATGGATTATGGAGATAAACAAGAGTTTTTCAATGGGTTTTGTGAAGATTATGGCTATCCAAATGGTCCGAAGAGCATTAACGAAATCCGAGCTGGGGCCACTGAATTCAAGCGATTTGAAAATAATCAGCTTTTACTCTGTTTTTTGGTTGCTATATAAATTAAATTGTGTTTGCTTTGCTTTGGACTGGTAATTGTATGTCACCACTTGTATGTCATTAAACTGAAAAGTACTTCGTCCTTAATTATCCTGTGAATTTGTCAGGTCTGTTACATGAATGATCGAGAATGGCTGAGGAAAAGTCTAACTGTTGAAATTATTTTACATGTATGTCGATAACTATAAGCCCAATTTAGCATTAATATATATATATATATATATATAGTTGTTATCTTTTGCATGGAATGGTACGCATTTTGTGTGTTGAACTTGAACATGAAGATTAAATTAAGCCGCAGTACTATACAGCAAACTCGGGTTATAGCCTTCTCTCTATTACACCTATAATTGGAAACAGTTGTTCGTCGTATGCACTGCAGTATAATAAAAGATTGGTAAGCACATGCCACTGTATATGTGTAAAGAAAACAACTTCTTTTTCTGAGAGGATCTTCCGAACATATTTTTCACTAGCTTCAGCTAGTGCTTCTTTCTTGGCTCGAGCAACAATCAGATGGTCATCGTATGACCCAAGTTCCTTTAATTCATCATCTTCCAATGTCACATACCATGCAGGAATTCGGTGGCCCCACCAGAGCTGCCTTGAGGTACACCAGTCAAGAATGGCCTCAATCCATCTGCGACATTCAAAACTCTGAATCAGCAAGACTGATCATGCAGCCATATGAATATAAAGTATAATTGGGTAAGAGATCAGGAAAAAATTCCTATGATAAAAATGACGCAAACAAAATTGATTAGACCCACTACGCATGGATCATAGCTAAATTTCACTAAAGTTTCAGACTGATGAAATCTATCACTCGCCAATCTTGACAAACCATTGTTGAAGTCAAATACACTAGGTAAACGAAAATATCTTCAGGAAATCATTTTAACCACAGACTTCAACCAGAAGAACATGCAGAGGGCAAAATCAGAAGTGCAAAATCCTCATCCAATAGCCCGATCTCATCATTATTAATGCGGAAGAATTTAAGATGACAACGGATAACTTTCTTCATTCAGCAGCATATTGTTTAGGGATAATCTCTTGCTTCCTAATTTCAGTATCCATAACTACATCAAGAGCCTGAGTTGCCATGCTTTTGCAGTTAACGTACCACTGGGGTTTCACCATTTACTCAATAACATCATTGCTTCTTGAACAAACGCCAAGGCGCATCTCATTGTCTTTAACCCCTATCTGTAAGAAAGAATACTTAAGAAAAGTTGTATCACAAAATATAGGTAAACAGACTATAATACATGGTGCAGCAATAATACCTTCTTTTGTAATGCTTCAGTCACAGCCTCACGAGCCTGAAATTGTGGCATCCCCTCAAATTTAGGACTGCCATCACTATTTATTTTCCCATCATCTGTAAAAATGTCTATAAATTCAAGATTATGCCGCTTTGTCAACATCAGAATCATTTGGCTCATGGGCTGGAGTTATCCGCAAAAACACATAGGCAAGGACTGTATGATGTTGGTTTAACTAAAGGAGCACTGAGAATAACAATTTGCTTATAGAAGTCTTAGCTAAACGAGAGAATTCTTGGCTATAACCTTTGTGTCATCAGGATGTATAGCGATGGCAGTGTCACCAAGCAAATTTGGTCATGTAATGAATACAGAACTACTTAGTTGCCGCAGAGACCCACAGAACTACATTACACTAATTTTAAGAGTAGAAAATCACCCTGGAGTAGATCCCTAGATTATGTTATGAATAAAATTTTCCTTTTAATTCAACCAAGGAAAGCAATAGACAGGGTATCCAAAAAATTTGAAATATTCATTAAATTTCGTATATCCGATACCTTTTCTATTAAACATCATGAAATATCCATATATCTAAACAAACTGCCATCTCTAAATTTAACATTAATTCTGTGTTTAAATTGCTGGGTCATTGACGACTCATTAAATTTACTTTTTCCTTGGACAAATGTTTCGTGTTCAAAATATTTTATATTTACGATTAAGTCTTGAATTTGGGCTTCCCTCCATATGTTTTGTTTTAGGAAGCTTAGTCGACCTCATACGGATAGTACAGTATTCATATCAAATCATGATGGGCCAAAAGTGGTAGCAGTTTGCATGATCGAAAGAGAATTTGACGGTACAAGTTTCCTGCGAAAAATGGAATGAAATTATAAGGCTGGAAAAGAACATTGGCAGTACAATTGTTAACACAAGTTAGTCTTGTAATTTAACTTGTATATCTGAACACATACGAGTGTATTTTAATTTGTGTAAACCCCATTTCACACAAACTTCTTGAAAGTTTAGCGCTCTTATTAGATCAGTTCAAGCCTTCAATTGAGTGACATTTAAATTCTAAATCTCTTTAGACAATGAAGAAAAAAATTCATCAGTTCAATTAAATACTAAGGCTTGGGTAAGAGAACGTAGAGGTGAAATGTGTTGCTCAAGAGATTTTTCTTTTCTGTTTATTTCTAGAATTATCTCTTGCATTTAGGAAAGTATTTGTCACGTTCTCTTAGCTCAAACAACATTGTATTCACTATGTAATTTTAAAATTTATATAAACCTGTACACTTCACAGCTGAATAATAGTGCCTAATTACTACTTGTCTCAAATCTTACCTTCTTTTCTTTTCTTTTACAATGTTTGCCTGCTCATGAGCTTGACTGACGAATCTACGGCAGGATTTAGGCTTTCTTAGGATCCTATTTCTGGTGTTTCGACCTCGCACGGCTGTTCTTTCTGTTCAAACCCAATATTTTAACTACTACATGGCATTGTTAAGTAAATACATTGTTGTAGAATATGTAATTTGATAAGACATCCATAGGTACAATTTCGCACGTCATACGGGTAGCTGTTAACAAAGATAAGTCATAACCTCATAATTAGAGATCACTAATTAAGTTTTAAGTACAAGCTTGTAAATTATTGCAGGAGTTTCAATGCGTTTGCATGTGAGGTTTAATCAAGAACTGCTTGCAGGCTTTCGGTGGATTGAGACAGAAGAAATGCCCAATGGAACCCACACGTCGGCAAACTTTGACTCCAGGCGAGTTGATAAGACCTTTAAATTGTATCCAACCTTTTGCAATACTCCCTTCATAAGTACTGAAAGCCTCATATTCAGTTCAACATGAAACTTGGCATAATTTGCTGGTGTGAATAAAGCAAAAGTAGGATAGCAAGAACAGTTTTCGAAGGAAAAACAGTTTAAAAGAAAGATTTAAGAAATTAATGCTTCTTATTGTGGATTTACTGAAGATGGGCGCATGGCATTATAGTTTAGTTTGGCAAAACTTCTCTTCTCTAAAGAGAAGTTATCTTCCATTTCCAATTATTGACTCATAATTACAGCAAGAATAAGTTTTGTGTCGTTTGGCATAAGAGTTAAGAAATTTCTTATCACACCTTCTAATCTCTAGGCTTGTGCGACGAAATATATCAAAAAAAAGACAAACAAATTTCTGTTATGTTAATTCGGTCCAATCACTCATCGTTGATAGATAGGTCTCAACGTAACCTGGGAAATTACTTGATGTGGGACAATAAAGAAAGAAGAAAGTTTCGTCCTCTCTTAATTTTTTCTTCTTCGGACTTTAGGGCTGTGGCTGAATAATTTTTGAAGCATCCAGAAGCAAACGCGTCTTTCTTGTTGTCAACTTTGTACTGAATTCACTCGAGAAAATCTGCAAATTTTTCCAACCCTATATTGATTAATCGATCCATGATTAACTTTCTTTTGTTCCATATGTTTGTGCATGTTTTACTTAGTCTTGGGGTTCATGTTTACTTAGGTTTTATGTATGAGCTCAGGCAGATGGTCAAATTTGTCACACTATCCTTGTTTTCTTGCATGGAAATCTCTAGGCAAGATCTTATCTCAATCTCCAAGATGACACAAAGCCCATGATCAAAAAAATAAAATCCTTTTGCAGTGGAAGTCATGTAAGAAAGAGCATTTGGGGGTTACTTCATTATGCTCCCCACTTTTGCAGACATGATAGTACATTTGCTTTAATTTTGATATCGCAAGTTCTAGAATTAGAAGAGTTATTCTTCATTTAAGCCCTAATTTGGCAAAGGGCGGATAGTCAAACTTTGAACTTTTTGAGAAAAATTTCGTTTTTCCCTCAAGAATTAATATAGACTTAAAGGACATAAATTAAAATTATCATAATGAAGGTGATCAAAGCCTTGTTATTGCATTATTACACATTATAATGAAAAGACATTTGAAGTATTATCGAAAAGAAATCAGATCATTATTAGCTTAATATTACTATTTTTGTCATTGCTCGTAGACTTAAATTTTTGTGTTAAATAGTATCTCAATATGGTATCAAAACGAGTTCTTTAAGTGATTTCGTATTTGAGTTTTTTTTTAAAAAAAATTATTAGAACTTTTTTTTTCTTTTATATTTTATTTCAATTTATTCATGTGCCCAGATAGATACTAAATGATACCAAATGAGCTTTTGTATGTGTGTATTTCAAATTGGCTCATATGACGAACTTAGTAAAGGAGCCTGTTAAAGTTGAAAACTATTATTTAAGTTTGTACCAATAAATTTAAACTTTTAGGTCAAACAATAACTTAAGTAATTATATGGATTATTTATTGTCATAATCTGTTCTAGCCATATTAGAACAAGTCATTGTACTGTGCAATGTGTAAGCAGAAGTTAATTACTGACTACTCTCCATTTATGTATAGAATTAAAAGAGCATTCTCGTATACTTCTTGTCCAAAACAAGTATTGAATACAGTGTATGGACAGTCCTTTTCACTTGTATAAATGAAATATATACTCAACAAAGACATAATCACTTGTTTATGTTAGGGTAAGGATTCATTTCAGATTGATTCTCAAATCTCAATCATTTTACGACATAACAGATGTTGGTCAATGAAATTCCTGAATCTAAAATATATGTTGTGAACCCACCTAGCTGCATACACGTGCAAGTAGCAGCAGATGATCTCAATAATATATGTAAATGATTTTGGAACTGCTTGCGAATACAAGCTTCATACGATAAAGCCAATAGCTAAGCTAACGTGGGTGGGCTCAACGATGGAATTTTGTTTTTAATGAATTTATTTGGATTATATTTTGTATATTTTATGTATAAATCTGATCCACTTAATGGAAAGAGAGGATCCCTTACACTTTGACAATTGAATTAATCTTAAACACGTAATTAATTAATAAAATTGTGCATGCAATAGAATTAGTGGAGCCTAGTTAATAATGCATAATAATATAAACCAATGTCAAAGCACTCACTCTCGTTGATGTTACCTGCCTGCTCCCAAAGCATCGATCATTGGATATATATATATATCTTTTTGAAATGAAAATACACAAGATTTCTATTTGCCAACACAAGATTTCTGTTCGTGTGTTGCTCTTATAAATTAATTTGATTCCCGTCTTGTCAAGAATGGTGTGTATCATCGTATCAATTGGGATTAATTAGTACTTAGAGTGTTGCTCAACATAGAAATTAATACGAAAGTGAAATGAAGCAATCAAATTATCTTGCAAACTCTCAACTCCACTTGTTTCAAGGGCTAATCCATATTCTTATCTAACTATTATATATGACATTTGATTAATTATTATTATCAATTTTTGTCTGAACACTTCAAATAAAAGCTTTGTATACATGAACAAAATGATCCAACCTCGTGTGGTTTTGAACGAGCTACGTCTTTCTATTTACCTCACTGAGTTGGGGATTTTGTTTCTAAGCATCTTTTATATTCTATAATTCTTATTTTTGATTGATATGATTGCTTTGTATCTGTCAATAATCATGCGTTTGGTGCACTATAAGTACATGGGATAAAAATAGAGGATCAATAACTTATCTTTTCATTAATTAATTCTTTCAACAAAGGATCTATCTACTAAAAATCAGTCACACTAGGAATGATTAACTCCACTATCTAGAATTAAGTTTTAAGCTTGAAATTATGATTAATATGTTTGACAAAAACAAAGTCTAGTACTATCATAATAATATAAGTACGAATAACACAATGAAATCATGTTTACTAATTGTGTTAGTCAAAAGATGAACACGAAGATTAATGTCAATTTTTTTAATTAATTAGTGTAAACAATATGGCATCGAGATAAAAAAAAATTTTAAATAATAACACGAACATTTGATATGGAACAAATAGATATAACTTAGACTTGTATTTATATGATGTAAAACTTAATCAAATTTGTTATTTAAAGCCTTCAAATTACAAGTCATTTTCTTAAATTTAAATTTTAATTGTTAAATTTTTATGAATCAATGGTCTAAAATTGATATTATTAATCTAAGTTAAGACTTTATTAATTATTTTTAAAAAAAATTCAATTCAATGGACAAAATTTTGACATTAATTTTTTTAAATATTATATAAATACAAAAGGAATATATATAGCAGACTAAGATGAAATGAGCAAAACATGTTGCTCATAGCATATAATTAAAATAAAAATTTTGTGAATAGAAAGATCAAGTGAGCCGCCCATGATGTTAATTTGATAAAATTAAAATTTGATAAATATGCTCATTATAACTGTAATCATTACATTAATGTCCCCAAATAATTTTCGTGGCCAAATTCATTTCTAAATTCTAATGCTTCTTGGCAACCACAAAAAGTATAAAATGAAAATGAAATCGACTGCTAACCTTTTGACTTTGAAGGTCCCAGATCCGTATGCATTTCAACTATCTTAAATAAGTTGTATTTGTTTATTAAATATATATATATATATGTATGTATGTATGTATCATTCAATCAATTACCAAAAATCAAGACATATATAACATAAATATAGATCGAAGAAGATGCAATGCTCCGAGAACACTCCGGACTCTCCTAACTATCATAAAATTTTAATCGATAATAGTACTATATTTATAAAATTAAAATATAAAATTTATACTTTAAGTTATTGTTCACTTTTTAAATTTGTCATGACGCTTCCTAATGTAAATATGACATAGATATGTCGATAATATTATTTTTTTTTGTCCCATCAGTTTAAAATAAAAAATGTTATACATTATTTTTTTAAGTTCTAAGAAATTGTAAATAACTTTATATAAGTATAGAATCACTATCATAACAGCTAGCAAATCTAATAAATAAAAACAAAATGAAGAAGAAGAAGAAAGAACAATATTTAACTATTCGTTTGAACTTTTGTTACTAAGTTGATCCCGAGAAGCAATCAAATTATTTTTTTTTCCTTTGGTCCCTGTTCATTCTATCAACTAACAATCACCTAGAAATACAATGAAGCTACCTGATTCATCAGTTTTGAATAATTTAATTTACACTAATTCATTATTAAAGTGTTAACTACATCTTAACCTACTAAAAGATTGCTTGAGATTCTTAATTAAGTGTTAGAAAAAGAGAGGAAAAAAAAAGTTAGACAAAATATCAAATTGAGGTGGGCCAAAAGATCTCTTATAAAACGACGTATTTGTCAGCAAAATCTAATGGCTCTTCTTTGGTGGAACCCTCTAAGATTCGATGCAAATACGGCATTTTTACTTCTCTATATAACAACCCCCACTCTTCTCTTTTAGCCCCCTTCCCCTCTCAAACTTCTCATCAATTAAACTTCTCTTTTGTTCTCTCGTCCAATCAACGGACTCTTCACTTTCTCTGAGTCTTAACACCAAACTGATACTTGTATACATATAATATTGATTGTTAATTGAAAGTATGAAGGAGAGTGGAAGGAAACAAGGAGCACTGTCGCCATGCGCGGCATGCAAACTTCTTCGAAGAAGATGTGCACAAGACTGTGTTTTTGCCCCATATTTTCCAGCCGATGAGCCTCAGAAATTTGCCAGTGTGCACAAAGTTTTTGGTGCCAGCAATGTGAACAAGATGTTGCAGGTTCCATTTCCCTCTGATCTCTCTTAATTCTCTTTTCAAATAGTAAACTGTAGAAGGGTTTTGTTTTACTCACTTTCTTCAGTTTTTCATGGGGGAGAAGTGGGCTACCACTTTTAGGAACCTAAAAAAGTAATGTGTTTAGGGTTTCTGTCTCTCTCTTTTTTCATTTTGGCCTAATTCATAAACTCATTTTGAAAATATTTTAGGTTTTAGGTTTTCTCACTGCTCCTAGCAAAACATTACAAGGGAAAGCAAGACAAATTCTACCATTGTGGAACTACCACAGTTAGAGAAAACTTCCTAAACTAGGATCAATTTAGTCTAGAAAGAGAGATAAGTTTATAGATCCACAATACGTTCCAATTATCCGGTGGTTTTTTAACGGTTATCTATGGCGATTATGGTATACAATCCACTCCATAACAGAAGTAAGAATGAACCAAATATTTGAAATTTAATTGCATAGTTTGTCACCTAACTAGAAGCAGCAAGTGGGAAATATTTTTGTGGGTTTCTTGTAGTAATGGACAAATACAATCACGAGTTTAATTATATTTTTTAATATATATATATATATATATACACATACATACATACATATTTACAATTTACTAGTTGAATTGTGAATATAAATTGTTAAAAGTATTGCAAGCGGTGGTTCCAATTCCTTTTTCTCAACTTTTATGTCTGTTACGGTGGTTAATTACAGTTAGTAAGCAGAATAAACATAGTTGACTAGAATTCTTATTCTTTCTTTACAAAAAGCAGGCCATTAACCTTTTTATACCAAGTGACTCTCAGTAAAATTAAAGAGAATAATTAAAGATGATAAATTAGCTTTACCCACCAGAAGCTTTTTCTATAATTTTCTTACGTAGGAAATGGATTAAATATGATACAGGGTTTAGCTTTCTTCTTTATGACCGCAAATAGATTTATGGAATTGAGACAAACTTTTGGTCTAAAAGTGCTCATGGCCAAAGTGATTTTAGAAAAAGAAAGTATGTTTGTGAATCACCTGTGCTTTATGCTTTAAGAAAATATAGAGTACATTGATGGAGACCTTGTCACAAAAAAGAGATGTATTGATGTTATAAGCAAATTGACCATTAATCAACCATTAGTTATGCTAATTAACCATTAATTAATCAGATTATACCTTCCCATGTGTATTTGATGAAATTTGCTACTGTAAAAAAATTCTGCAAACGTGAAATTTAACATTAAATGAGATCAGAATATTAATTAGTATCCAAACATTTTCTTCACTTTCATGTCCTTCTTGACTAGGGAATAAATTCTTAAGAAATTAATGATAAAGTCTAGAATTCCATGCATCAAATTCTATTCTCAAAACTTGGCCTCTCGAAATTGAAGATCATTAACAAGAATGAGAAGCATATCCTGGGGTAATTAACCCTGCCTTGTGCATGGAAAAATCATGCAGGAACTACCAGAACACCAACGCAGCGATGCGGTGAGTTCAATGGTGTATGAAGCCAACGCGAGGGTTCGTGACCCCGTTTACGGCTGCGTCGGTGCAATCTCATCCTTGCAGCAACAGATTGATTCATTGCAAACCCAGTTGGCTATAGCACAAGCTGAAGTTGTGCACATGAGAATGCGTCAATTTTCCCCTTCATCTGCCAATAATTTTCCTGGAAACTCTATGGACATGGTTGATCATCAAGCCAATATTGGAGGCTCTTTGTGGTCATGCTAAGCTAACCTAGGATGCCAATTTGCTGTCACTTTTTTTTTCCTTCTTCTTTTAGTTTCTTATTAACTATAATGAGCTTGCTTTATTGTCTGCTGCATGCGACCCCCTTTTTTTTTCTTGTTTCTTTTCTTTACATCTTTATTTTTACATGTAGCACATCTCTACTTGACCTAGAGACGGTGATGATCATCATTAACCATATTGTAAATAATACTTTATATATATATATATATATAAAATAATTATATATGAGTTTATTATTATTTTTTTCTTTTTTAAAGATGATATAATGAGACCATTTTCAATGGGAGGAAGCTTAGATTATATAATAAATATTTTTTATTTTATTTTTGAAGAGGTATAATCTATAAGGAATTTAGTACAAAGGAATTTGCATGTGTGAATTGCAATTAATAATGTAATTAAATCTCTATATAAACTCTTGGGGTGGTTGAGCTAGACACTTCTTTTGCCCTACTTACTATCATTTTATAATTGTAAGAACATCTGAAAATAACACCATAACAAATAGATCTTTGCTGCTGATTTGAAAACTCAAGTTGAGCTGCTGCTGCCTTCTCTTTCCACAGAATATCCCAGAATCAAATTCAATTCGGCAGATTTTCAGGAGAAATATTTAGAATCCTTGTTGGGAATCTCTCCTTGTTTATAACATAAATTCTTTCTACTCAGAGCTCAAATTAGGGTTGTGGTGACTTTTGATGAAGAAGAACAGACAACAAATATATTGCCACCGCAGAAATAATAATATTTAAGAATATGATTTTAATGCATGATGTATGAACGTTGTCTTGGTATAGGATTTGTTAAGGTTAAATATAATGTAACGTTACAATCATAATATAAAGTCTAAATTTTTTAATATATGATTTGTTATTACAGGTAATAAGTTTCTCTTCAGGACAGGTTAAGCATGGAAACATATGAATGTTGACAATAATCATGAGAATTCTGAAAGGAACCAAAGGAAGCGAGGCTGGAAGGGCAGAGTCAACTTAACTCTCCTGAGTTTGCTTGCTCCTAAACTTGGGAGTGATGTATTGATTAAGTCATGCTTTCGAAATTAACATGCTGCCTTCTTATACTAATAAATCTGGCTCCTTCCATTGCTATACGGGAAAAAAAAATTATTATATTAATATAATAAAATTATTTAATCGATAAAATTTAAAAAAAAATTAAAAATTTTACAATTTAATTAATATAATAAATAATTTTATAATAACTTATTTAATTTTTTAATAATTTTATTACATTAACAATTATGTTATCGTAAAATCTAAAACTTTCTCTTATTCGACAAATTATTTCTTTATCGTAACAATATTTTTTTTACTTTAAAATAAAAATCTTCTGAAAGACAATACCAAATGGAGCCTTCAAGCACAGGTAAACTTTCATTCACCATTCTGCGTACAAACATGGCTTGGCTTGGAAATACAGAAGATCAAAACATGGTACATTCAGGAAAATATCATATCAAACCAGACGTGTGTTTGAACAAAGGTAGTACACAACAAAATCAAAGGTCTCTGGTTCGGGATGCAGACCATTTGTAGATGAGCCAGCCATATGCATTTTTTGTTTTCCCCTTTTTCTTTTTGATCATCCTAGCCCTACACAATCTCTGCGAAGAACGAAACTCGTGCCTTCTCAGATATTGCAAAGTAGGTGGCTTAGAAAAATCAAACCTCAAATACTGTGGGAGTAAACTACAGACCATGCCATTTGCCATATGCATTATCGGCTAGTGCAGAATTTTCCATGTCCGCACTCCCATGGTCATTAATCTGGCTCCAGTGGTCCTCGGAGGGCAAAAAACAACTTTCATCTTAAATTTATGGCTGCTCAACACTGGCTTATAGAAAATGCGAAGTAGTAACACTAGCTGAGAATAACTATCTGTTGCAGGAATCGGAGCTTTTAATGATGTCAAATGTGAGAGAATGCCTTGTTGCAGCACTTCGTTTAACTTCACCAATGTAGGAAGGTTTGGTTTTGTTCATAGAATTCCAACATTTGATTGGGCACTTCTGCAAGAGATAAGGGTCCAACAACAAAACCAAAATCGAAAATGTTAACAAAATGAAAAAAAAATAATAATAATGTTAGCAATTGGAAAGTTTTTCGAATTGTTCATGCATGTCTCAATTTACTAGCAAAATCTGACATACATGAATACAAATTAAACTATTCAAGTGTTTCCCCCTATAGATTATAAAAACTTAACCACATGTAATTTCCCAATCTATGCTCTCCATCAACTAACATGATTGTTGAACAATTCCTATTCAGCACTGAATTACTGATGTGTGATTGGAATTTCATGATACAGAAATAAAAAAGAATAAATTTATAGATAATGAACATGTAAAATGAACGAGTTCATAAAAGGTAAAAACAGAAAAATAAATACAAAAAATAGAAAAGTATTGTAAGGATAATTATAATACCTTTGGCTTGCCCCTATGACCTCCCTTGAGATTCTTATCTGTCCATATGGTTTCATAATAATAGCAGATGGAGAGTCTCCTCAACCTTCTTGACAAGAAGCATACACTGTGGCCAACAAAAGTAGGCATTATAATTTATTATTTCCAAACTTCAAGCTCAATTCAAATAATTAAACTATTTTACCTCTCCAATGCTTTTTATTAAACTGAAAAAAAGACCTTCGATTTTTCTTTCTTCTTTCGGTTTTGGCAAGACCAATTAACTTTGCTATGAAACCTAAAATCAATCACCAATCCAATTTGAGTACCTCTACGGCGGCTTACAAAAAAAAATTAACAAAATAACTCAAGCTACGCCATAGCATAGATGGGTGTCATTGATCTTCAAACATCAAAATAGGGCTCTTGACACAAAACAACAAACATCATAATCATTGAAATTCTCTCAAAGCAAAGAATTCTCATCCCAAAATACTCCATATCCCACCATCTATGGAAACATCCTGCAAATGTTTCATCATCAGTTATTGCATGAAGTGCACAACAGCTATAAGCAGTTTTCACCCTTCTTGTGCAATGATAATATTTCAGCAATTTAAATACAATTTCATCTACAAAATTAAAAAAAAAGGTATAGAACGAGAGTGAACAGTGAAAAAAGACAAACAGAAAGCTTAAGAGCACTACCAAATAACAGAGCATCTAAAACCTTCTTTATTTTCTATCAAATCAAAAGAACTCGTATTAAGTTGCATCATGCTATGATTACCACCAAGCTGTGATAAGAAAAGTACTCATAGATTCAATACAAGTATTACTAGGAAAACCTCTGCCAGAACAATGTTCAGATATATTTGCCAAGCGGAATAATAAGAGAATTTATGCTTAGCTAGAAAAAATAACTAACCAGCTTATCATTCCATCCATATGATCAATGAAGGGAGAACTGATAACAGAATTCTATCGCTGAAGCAATCATTATCTGGGATCTGCATTTTATGAGATTTGCATTTGCCATCAGGGTTAATCATCATTCATAAATTCGCAAAGACAAATTTAAGGCACCATAAATGGCATTAATTTTTAAGTTTACCATGAGGAGAAGGCCAACTTGGAAGATTATTGTGCAGCAGAAGGACAACACAAATATCCATCCTCATAGTCAAAATAACTGCAGAACAATTATGTTATTTTGCTTTATTGCTAATCCTTGCAGAAACTAAAAGTGATTTTAATTTTTTAAAAATTTAAATTTCCTTAAATTGAAAGCAGAATGCAATAGAAAAACATAACAATATGCAAATGAAAGATAGAAAAATTTAAGAGATAAACCTTGAGTGTCTAAGAGTTTCTAAACTGTATGTACTTCATTGAGTGGCATAATACACCTCTGAGCACCTGATTTAAGAGAGGTTTTTGGTCCATCAACCCACCGAGGCTCAACATAGTGCTTAATGCCAATATTACAATCTCACAACCTTCAAGATGCCACGGTGCAACAATGACATGGTATAATCATCGGCTGGTATACCCTTGATTGACATTTCATTAATAAGTGTTAAAGCCCTATCAACATCTCCCTTTGCCAGGTAGCCACATAAAAGAGCCGTGTATGTGACATGATCAGGTTCCAGTCCATTATCAATAATTTTATCAAAGACTCTACTAGCATCTTTAAGGTTGTTTGCCTTGCAAAGGCTTGCAATCAAAACAGTATAACATGCAACATCTGGTCTCATTTCCATTTTCTTCATCTCATTCCAAAAAAATGAAGCATCCACTACCTCTTCTTTACTTTGCACAACATCCGGTGAGGAAGAAGAACTTTTTATATTTATTTTTGAATGAGCATCAAATAAAACTGTGTAAAGTACAACATCAGGTTTGATCCCTCTCTGCTTCATATCATTGAAAATATAACAGGCTTCCTGCAAACAATTTACTTTGCAATAACAATGTATCATCATCGTATAGGTAATCAGATCAGGAGTTAACCCCTTGTCAATCAAAACATCAAACACCAACCGAGCCTTTTTCACTTCTCCTACTCGACATAATGCACCCATGAGTTTCTGGTACATAATTTTGTTGGGTTCAGTATCCAGACCTAACATTGTCTCAAGCAACATGAAAGCTTTGCTGTCATCACCTTGTCTAAGGAGATCGGAGAACAGTTTACAGCAGGAACTTTTTCTCGCTAAGACTCCCCACTCGCACAGCCTCATAAATAGTTGAAAGGCTTTTTCCAAATGATCTGCTTCACAGTAACCTTTTAACATGGCACTATAATTTTCCAAACACTTCTCTTTCAAGCCATTTAAAAATTCTTCAGCTTCCTTCACCTTGCCTCCCACACACAAGCCTTCAATAATCATGTTGTGTGTAATAACATTAGGTTCTAAACCCTCTCTCTTCATGTAATTCAAAAGATCAAACAACTCTCGCACAACACCATATCTAGCAAACCCACTAGCAAGTATGTTACAAGCAAAAATATCAGGTTTATGTCCCATCTCCATCATTTCCTTGAATAAATTGATAGCATCAATAAGTTTACCTTGAAGATAATAACCATAAATCATAGTGGTATAATTGACAACATCTGGAACTATCTTCTTACCCTTCATCTCATTGAAAAGTTCCCTGGCTTCTTCTACTTTCCCAAGTTTGCAAAAAGCATCCACTATTACATCATAACAAACCTCGTCAAGGAAAATCCCTACATCTTTAAACTCCTTAAATTGATTTATAGCTTCCGAAGCCATGCCCATCTGGCATAAGCACTTTAAAATTAAAGTCACGATCACACAATTGGTTTTAATACCCTTCGATGTCATTTCACTGTGAAGAGCCACAGCTTTAATTATGTTCCCAAATTTGCAATACCCAGAAATCAAAGCACGGTATACATACACATCAGGAACAACCCCTTGTTTTTCCATGTGATGTAACACACCTTCAGCTTCTTCAAGTTTATTCTTAGCACAAAAACCATGTATCACAACACTGTAAGCAAAGGCACTCAAATGAACTTTTGCCTCTCCCCATGCCAACAGCAGTTGATAACCCAAATCTAACCTCCCATTCATACAAAGCCCTTCAATATAAGTCGAGTAAGCATATGCATTTGGGGTAACCCCGGCTTTATCCATCTCCTCAAACACCTCCACCGCTTCTTCTATACTACCTTTCTTACAAAGGGCCTTAATCACAATAACATAGGTATATTCGTTTGGGCTCAATCCCAGCCTCTTCAACTGTTGGTAAACAGCCAAAGCCATATCCACTTTCCCACACTCCACTAACTGGTTAATGAAAAAGTTACATGATAATATAGACAAAACAAATCCACGACGATTACTTTGGAATAAAATATCAATAACCTCATCAAACATTTGCACACTAACAAATGCCTTAATCATTGCATCCGAAACACCAACCAACAAATACGACCCTTCTTCACCAAGAGCTTCAAACAAATCAGTAACTTCAAAGTTCCTATTATTCTCATTCCTAATAAGTTCCAAAAGTACAGACTCCAACCTCTTCTGCCAACCACAATAACACAATATTCTCACAATCGCCGCATATGTATAAACAGTATGACTGAACCCACTTTTTTTAAACTGTTCAAACAAAGTTAATGCACTGCTAGGCTGTCTTCTCAGACTATACAACCTTTCAACAACTTCACTAGTCTTTAACCCACAAATTTGGCTTTCGTGCTGGTTATTTACGTAGTTTTCTTCCAATTCAGAATCTGAAGAGATTAGTCTCAACTGGCGAATAGCTGAAACTGAACGCCAGCGAACTAACCGAATGTGTTTGGTGTATAGTCTCAATTGAACTAACTTAATAGCTGATAACCGCATGAAAGTAAACAATATTATACGAAGAGCGTACTGCAACTAAATTCGAATCACAAGTGGACGGAGAAAAAGCTTACTTGACAAAAACCCAACTAAAACGGCGGAACTGTCAACAAGCTGAAGCCGCGTTTTGGGAGGCGGGGGCGCGGTGCTTCGTTCTCGGTCATTTAGTTTCAAACCCACCAGTACCACCAGGCGTGAAGCCTGCCTGCCTAATATTTGAACTAATCATGGGCCGGGCTTCCGGGTTAGGGTGTATTTTTCCTATAAAAACGCACATATATTTTCAATAATCATTAAATCAATATTTTTAATATTTTTTTCTTTGTCAATCAAATGAAATATATTATACGAGAGTGAATCTTTCCACGAGAAACTCCAACAGAATACCATACTTAGACTTTAAGAACCACGACTAACCTTCAACTTTATATGGTTTTGGTTATGTTGAGAGGGCAGATGATCACAAGGTCATTGAAGTTTCTTTCGGACCAGAACCAAATATCTCTGAGTCTTATCTTTTCTTCAAGAAAAAAGTTCTTGGAAAACGGTTCAAGCCTGTGGCAGCTATTAAAATTACAAAGATGCATTCCTCGTTGTTCCCGGAAAATGGGCAAATGGAGCAATCCATTGGACCAAGTACAAACATGGAGGTGGCGTTGTGCCTGCTGTTTTTGATTTGATGGAAGAAAGGTTCACAGAATTGCCCTTACCTGATGATGCACCCTCACCATTTTTCCTCCCAGCGGGAGTTTTGGGAGGTAACGTTTGGTTGATACGTTTCCGAATACAGCAGCTGATAGAGTTTTGGACAACGAAAGAATATGGGGTAAAAGAATCCTGGACTAGGGTTCTTATTCAACATCTAAATCGCGAACCATGCCGTGTGTTGTCACATTGACTCTCGCCATTCTGCTCCTGGAAGAATAGCTTGTTGGGGATACACAACAAGAATTTAATGCTACAAAATTATAATAACGTTGAAGCATCTGAAGTTTTTGCAGTTGCTAATCACCTTCTCGTTTCACCCACCACAGGAAATTAATATTTCAAGGTACCATGATTTATATCATATATATATATATATATATATATATATACGCTTTTAATTTACTGTTTATGCTTCACATGTTCCTGGAGTAATATTATGGTAAATATACAAGCAAATAATACATTAAACAACTCTGTAGAAAGGTTGATAGTTAACCTTCTTCTGTTCTGTTATATGTAAGAATTTAATTTCAACAATTTGTTTTGACTTTCAAGAAGACATTCTCGATCATGCAACAGACCTGACAAATTCACAGGGAAATTAATAAAAGGATAAAATACCTTTTCGGTTCAATGGGCTGGCTCATCCGCAGCTGCTGGTGCCAACCATCTTGTTGGTAAATCTCTTCTTCTACTTCTACCACTTATATCCCGTCATTGAATTAACAATTCTAGTAATTCCCCTCCTTAGAACACCTTTAAACTATGAAAGTTTTGAAGTCAATTTCTATGGTCAGTATTCATCTGCTAGATTAAGAAATTTGCGTGGACTGGAAAATTATTGTCAATTTTGTTTAGAAATTTTGTAGATATCTTCAATTCAAAGTTTTTAAAATTCTATTTCCTAGGCTGCTTTTCTTACTGTTAGATTCTCTACATAAGAAATTGAGTATAAATTTTTTAAATACCAAAACCGGATCGAATTGTTCTGTCTAATTCAATTTTCCGATTCTCTTTTCCTTTCGTCCAGTCCTATTTGTATTAGTTGTTTTATTTATATCAGTTTGTGTCATGACATTATTCTTAATTCCTATTCTTAGTCCTAATTATATCAGCATTTCTATTTATACCAGTTTGTATCGTATTAGCATCGGTCGAGAAGGTCAAGTGGTTGTGGGTGTTTCCGTTCCACAAGAGATGTTGGAGGTCATTTCTTTGTGTTTCCAAGCGATGCCTGGCTCCGATTCTCAGTTTGTCAAGTCTCATCTCCGCCAAAACAAGAAGCATAAAGTCATTCTCTCTTCTCAAACTCGAGGAAGTAGTAGTTCGTGTTGAGCTTGATTTTCCGAAAAAGAATATTACCAATAACAGAAACAATAGTTGGGTCAGCATAATTGGTTCTTGCAATGGATTGTTGCGTGTAAGGACTGTACCTGTGGTTTTCTTTGGGTTTAATCCTTCCACAAGAGAATACAAGGAAATACATGACTTGGAGAAGGATTCTTCTTGTCGTGAGGAGATATATGGGTTCGGTTATGCTGAGAAGGCTGATGATTACAAGTTCATCAAAAGTTTTTTTCGAATCAGAATGAAATATGTCTGCGTCTGACTTTTCTTTAAGAGTGAATTCTTAGAAAACGGTAAGTTCTGGCGGTTACATAAGTGCATTCCCTGGTGCTCCTCCCGGAAAATTTGCAAACGGAGAAATATATTGGATAATGTGTAAACATGGCGGTGTTTATGTTCTCGCTGCGTTTGATTTGGTGGAAGAGAAGTTCACAGAATTGCCCTCGCCAGATCATGCTGCACGCTCTATATGTGCAGCTGAGAGTTTTGGAGAGTTTCCTTGGTGTGGAGAGGATATGTTACCCTGTGCCAGTGTTGAAAGAGTTTTGGATCATGAAAGAATATGGCGTGAAGGGAATCCTGGACAAGGGTTTTTATTCGAGATCTAAATCATGAACCACCTAATCGGTTGCCATGGTGCTCCTGGAAGAAGAAAGAAGAATAGCAAAACAACGCTGTTGGTGATAAAAGATAAGAATTTACTGCTACGTTATTTTGATAATGGTGTATTTGAGGCATGTGAAGATTTTGTTGTTGCTGATCAACTTCCAGATTGGAGACATGCGGTTGTTTACGTGGAGAGGCGCTGTGCAGTAAATAGATAGATAGATAGATAAATAAGAGAATATTATATGGTATGACTAAAACACTTCACATGACGAAAAGAATATAGGTGGACATGCATTACAAATTTTGAAATTAAAATTATGTAGTTAAGATTATCTCTGTGGACAAGCTTGTCAATTTCTTTTATCCCATGCACCATTTCATTAATCTTCATTAGTTTTGATGGGCTCTGAAACGTGTTCCTTGATTCAGGCCAGTCAATATGAGTACTAATGAGACACATTGCAGGAACCTATGAATGATTTAAGAACTTGGATCTTACAGTCTTCCTTTCAGAAGAAGATCCTTTCAGGAAAAGTTTCAGTTTTAGAGCAGAAGTATATATAATGGTAAATTGCTCTTAAAATAATAGGCAAACATGTAAATCAGTTTCACCTCCTCCCACAAAATAATTTCAACGCTTAGACTTTTGCTAAGCCACTTTCGATCATTCATGTACAGAACTGACAAACGAAATATTATTCATCTATAAACCTGACAAATTCCCAGGAAAATTAAGGACGAAATACTTTTCAGTTCAACGCCATACATGTGGCGACATACAATTACCAATCCAAAGCAAAGCACACTCAATTTTATGTAGTAAACCCTTTTCAGTAATCCATCCCGGATCTCGTCAGCCGTAATCTTCCCCCTCCGGTGCTGCTATGACCTCATCTAAAGAGGAGGCAAACAGCTCCCAACCATCTTGTGGGTATATTTGCTGTCCTGAGTCTGTTACGTATTTCACCACAAATCCAGGCATGGGATTATAGATGTCGGGATCTGCGATTTCTGGCATGTTTCTACTCATAGAAAGTTTTTTGTTTATCTCTGCCGCCAATTCCTTAAAATTGTTGCACTCTCTTATGTTAAATGCATCTGCACCAATAGGGTCCGTGGAGAGAATGATAACCCATTTTTGCATTTCATCTGATGGAATGTTAAGGTCAGGGAGATTTGTAACTTGCCCTGTTCCATACAACAACGGAGGTAAGGAAACATTGAGATCAGGAAGATTTGTAATTTTTCCTGTTCCAAACAACACTGGAGGGATGAGATTTGGTTCCCCCATTATAATTCCTGCAAAAAATATATACATATCTATTGATATAATACAATCAAACAACTGAATTTTCTCAACATGCTAAGCATCCTAACAAACTAAGTATTGAAACAAAATTAAAAATGTAAAATCAGAGAGTGTGATTTCAATTATGTATAATTTCTTAGCTTATTAACTTCAAACAAGTGAATTTTCTTAGCTTCCAAACAACCAACAAATTTAGAATATACAAAGCTAAAACGATATCTTGCTGGAAGCTTCAAATTATCGTCATGAACCTGCGGAAGTTTCTCGGCATTCCAACTGAATTTCTCATCATCCAAACAAACTAATAAACTATCAAAAACAAATTTACAAATCTAAAACCAGCAACTAACTGGATTTTCTTAGCTTCCGAACAAGTGAATATTCTCAGCTTCAAAACAACTAACCTATGTAGTATATACAAACAATCGTACAAAGAATAAGCGTGATTTAAATGGATTTTGACAATTAGTTTCCAGCAAGCAGGTAATTAATTTAGAAGCTAAACATGAAACAATTGAGCTTAGTGACAGTGTAGAAAAAAGAAATCTAAAGAATATACGCGATACCTTCTTCAAAGAGATAGGGGAGAGAAGTGAGGATCAACGCTGGATCCGAAGAGGAGAGAGAAGATCTCACTTGCTCAAAAAAGCAAAATGAGAAGAGAGGATCCTGAGAGGAGAGAGAAGAGAGTATACAGAGAAGCGCTATTCCATCTCGAGAACCTGAGAAAGAAAATCCATGTTGAAACGGAGGGAAAAAACAGTCAGTTGGTCAGTGCTTTTAGCAAATTTTCATTTTAATCCCTGACTTAGTATTGAATTCAACAAAATTATTAAAATAATTTAACAATGCTAATTTCCCCTATCTAAATACTAAACTAAATTAAAAACAAATGGCTTAAAAGTTAACACGAAACGATTAGTAAGTAAACGTGATACGGCATGACGTTTATTAATTAAGACGAAAAATCAAAATTAAAAAATGATTAATTAAGAAACACGTATTATTATTATTACAGTTTTATTTGTAAATAGAATAATAGTAATCCATAATGGGAAGTTTATACGCATTAGAGAAGAAGTAGGGTTTTAGACTTTTTTCCAAAGGATACGCAGACGGCCTTTCTATGCTATTGTCGTTTCGCACTTGTCCCCTTTTATCGCCTCGTTTACACTGTGCATCAATCATGGTAACTAACCAAATTCACAGCATTCATCTAACCGTCACTTCGTTTTCCATTTGGATGCTTGTTTTATTTTTCGAAAATATTTTGTTCCTGAATTTGTTACAGAGACTGATAAGAAGATCGGAACAGCGGAGGACCTCGAACGAGAGAAGAAGAAAGAGGAAAAAGTATGTATGTATGTGTTTTATGTGTGCTGATTCTTTTTTTTTGTTGGGCAGGAGGCAAAGGGGAAGGAAATGAAGAAAACTAAAGGCGTTAGAAAAAGCAGAGCAAGCTAAATTTAAGGTGATTTTTGTTTTGTGTTGCTGGTTCTGCTGATTGTTGATTGATCTGATAGTGTAATTTGCATTTGAAGGCGAAAGAAAAGCAAGATCAGGGAGCGACGAAGAAGAGTGTGAAAAAGAATGCAAAGCGAGATGATGGAAAAGACAATCCAGAGGACATTGTCGATCCAGAGACCAAGTCTAGTGAGAAAAAGAGAATGTCTAAGCGAATGGCTGAAGAGTACAATGCAAGTGCGGTTGAGGAGTCGTGAGTGCCCACCTGCTTGAAACTTAGACTTAAAATTGAATCAATTGAATGAATGAATTTGAAATTTTGTGACTGATTCTATTACTGGATTGTTTTAAGGTTGTATGTTTGGTGGGAGAAATTCGGATATTTTGTGGCAGATAACAAAAGCTCGAAGCCGCCTTTTGTGATTGGAAGTGTTTAGTTTTGTTGCCTTTATTGAATGCACTGATTTGCTTGTGCTGTTTTTCATGCGTTGAAAAGTTTAAAATTCGTGAGAATAAGGAACTGTTGCGGACAGCTAATTGTGCAATCTGAGAATGAAAAAGGAAGAAAGTGCCGCGAAAATGACGCATTCGAGCCCGACTGCGAGCTACCACTGTATTCCCCATTTCTTATTATTGACTATAGAATTAGCTGGTATAGATGCCATTAGCTTGTAATGGTAATGTGTGTTTGCAAGGCAAAATAGAACCCTGTATCTTTGTAATTATGTACTAGATTTGAAATGTTGGTTTTATTCCTGCTTTCCAGATTAGCTTCATCGACCAAGTTTGCAGGCCATTATATATTTCAAGCTGCGATGTAGTAGTTGTTCGGCATGAACAGAGGGAATTCAATGTATCCATTTTGCGTTTAACCTATCTTGATCTTGATGCTTTTTTGTTGTTTGATGTGTCTGACGTGCATCATAGTAATTTTTTTTCCTTTTTTTTTAATGTCTTCTTTAATGTTGGTGCCCTACATATAGGACATGCCCTCAATACAGGCCTACAGGTTTTTTAATGACATATAATTTTCTGTTTTGCTGACGCTTTGGCTCCTATACTGTGTATGTCATTGACCTTTGATTTTAGCCAATGCAGGATACAATTATACGTTGAAGGTGAATGTCCGGAAATAATGCCTTGTGGGTATCTTGCATGGACCATTAGCAACACACGTTACTTTTGTTTGATTGGTTAATTTAGTGACACATTTGCTTACCCCATGGAAGGAGGATTAGGTGAGATTATTGTTGCCATTACTAGGGTGAAAATAATGCTTTGTGACAATGCCATTGCTATGCATCCTGATAGTACAAGGTACAGTCATCTGCATGGAAAATCTGCCATCCATCCATTTAATGGAATAAAACTCCCTATAATTTGTGATGCAATTCTTGTCGATCCAAATTTTGGGACTGGAGCTGTTAGGGTAAGAATTCTGGTGTTTAACTAAGACTTTCTAGTGGCAAATTGTTATTCTCAGCGCTCCTTTACTTAAGCCAACATTTTACAGTCTTTCCCTATGTGTTTTTGCAGGTAACTCCGGCCCATGATCCAAATGATTTTGTTGTTGGCAAGCGGCATAATCTTGAATTTATAAACATTTTTACTAATGATGGGAAAATAAATAGTAATGGTGGTCCTGAATTTGAGGGGATGCCACGATTTCAGGCTCGTGAGGCTGTGACTGAAGCATTACAGAAGAAGGTATTATCGTTGCACCATGTATTATAGTCCGTCTACCTATGTTTTATAATACAATTTTTTTGTTACGTACTCTTCTTTCTTGCACATAAAGGTTGTATAGAGGTGCTAAAGACAATAAGATGCGCCTTGGCGTTTGTTCAAGAAGCAATGATAAAGCCCTGGTGGTATGTTAACTGTAAAAGACTGGCAACTAGGCTCTTGATGCAGTTATGGATACTGAAATTAGGAAGCTCGAGATTATGCCTAAACAATATGCTGCTGAATCTCTGTTGTCATCTTAACTTCTGCATTAATAATGATGTGATCAGGCTATTGGAGGAGGATTCTGCTTTTCTGATTTTGCCCTTTGCATGTTCTTTCTGGTTGGAGTCTGGGGTTCAATATGATTTCCTGAAGATATTTTCATATTCCTAGTTTATTGACTTCAACAATGGTCTGTCAGGATTAATGAGTGATAAATTTTATCAGTTTGAAACTTTACTCAAATTTAGCTGTGATCCATGCGGCAGTGGAGCTAATCAATTTTGTGTGTCATTTTTATCATAGGAATTTTTTCTTGATGTCTTACCCTATTATATTTTATATTCATATGACTGCATAATAAGTCTTGCTGATTCCGAGTTTTGAATGTTGCAGATGGCTTGTGGCCATTCGTGACTGGTGTACCTCATGGCAGCTCTGGTGGGGTCACCGAATTCCTGCATGGTATGCGACATTGGAAGATGATGAATTAAAGGAACTTGGGTCATACAATGACCACTGGATTGTTGCTAGAGACGAGAAAGAGGCGCTAGCTGAAGCTAGTAAACAATTTTGCTGGTAAGAAGTTGGAAATGCGTCAACATCCTGATGTACTCGACACATGGTTTTCTTCTGGTCTCTCTCCATTATCATTGTCAGGACGGCCAGATGATTTAAAGGCATTTTATCCTACTTCTGTTCTTGAAACTGGACATTATAGTTTTCTGGGTCGCTCGGATGGTCACGTTAGGAATTCAACTGTGAGGAGATGTACCTGACATTATCACGTTCCAGTCCATTATCACTTATTTCATCTCATGCCAAAAACTGAAGAATAGCATATTTATACGCGGTTTCCCATCACTGAAAAAGTTTTGGATAATGAAAGAACATAGCGTAAAGAAATCATGGAATAGGGTTTTTTTTCAGGACTTCAGTCGTTAACCAGGTCATGTGTTGCCATTGTGCTACATAAAGAAGAAGAATAGCAAAACAACGTTGTTAGTAACGGATAATACAAGTTTACTGCTGCTAAATTTTGATAACAATGGTGTATGTGAAACATCCGAAAGATTTTGTAGCTGCTGATCCAAATAATTATTACCTAATCATTGATGTCTGAGAGATTTGAATACAATATCGTCATATTAAGTTGTGAATAGGTTCTAAGGTTAGATTAGTTCTTATTTTTTGTTGTTTCCTTTTACGTTCGAGAGAAGTAATTAGTTTAGTACACTGAAAAATTAAAATTAATTGAGCATAAAAGTCAAATTGTTAAATTTATTAAATTTTTTATTAAAATTATTCAAAATCATCTTCTCCTTTTTTTTTCATTTATAAGTTTTGCATTTTTATTTTTAATTTTAATTAGTAAATATATTTTTTTGTTTATATTTGACAATCAGTAATTCTTCTCCTTTTCTCAAATCCATGAAGCAAAGTATGAATATTGACTCCTTCAAATGAATTGCTTCTGGTCAGAAATTAGATTTTAACTTTTAATTAACCAAATTCAAGACTTCCTTCTATAAGTAGAGGAGATTGTTAGTTGTTTCATCAGAGTTTATCATCTTCTTTTGAAACTTATGATTTCATTTCATTATCTCTTATGTAAATTATTGATGTTTGAGAGTTTTGAATGCAACACGTTAGTTATTTTACACCTTCCAAATGGTCGCCTTCCTCCTCCCCAGCTTCTCCATAATCTCTTATTTTATCTTCACATCATAGAAGGACTTAGGTGAAGCTAATAATTATAAGTCTAATGTCTTGTTTCTTCATAGCATGGAACATAAATAACAAGTTTTAAACTGGCCTCTTTCATGCTCTAAGCGACTTATGTCATCTTAAATTAATTAAAATACATGTAGAGGAAGATAGATATAAAGTCTCTATCATTTCTGGGAAGGACGTTGATGTAGTCTTCTGTGTCGACATTAGAACGTTTAATTCATTTTAATAACTGTGTTGGTTTTTGGCTAGGAGAAGATTGTTTTTTTATTGAATAATGATCAACTTAAATACATGATTCTATAACAAGAAAAATAGAAATAAAAGGAACAAACTTTCTAATCTTTTGTCACTAGTAGTAACAACTAGTAAATAATAGAAAATTCTCCTGAAAACCTGGTCAAAGAAAACATGCTACTCATAAAGTTTTGAACACTTCAACTACAAACCTAAAAACATGTTCTGAGCTTCCAGCATTAATACCATGTATGCAGCCAACTCTGCTATCCATATCAGCAGCCATATCAACAACTCTGTAGCTACTGATGCACACATTCAACACTCCTCCTTGCATTAGTAGGTGAAGATTCCGAGTTTCTCTTTTAAAAACTCAAATTTGCTTCTAGGAATAGCTTTAGTGAAGATATCTGCTAGTTGATTTTCAGTCTTGCAATACTTCAAACATACTGCATCATTCTTTTGAACATCTCTGAGAAAGAACAATTTTATACTGAAATGCTTAGTTTTTCCATGAAAAACTGAATTATTGGAAATGGCTATGGCTGCATGATTGTCTACCATCACCTCTGTACTCATGTTTTGTTCCAAGTTCAAATTAGTTAGAACTTTTCTTAGCCATAAAGCTTGATTAATAGCTAGTTGTGGCTGCTATAAACTTTACTTCAGCTGTTGATTATGCAACTATTTCCTTTTTTTTGAACACCAAGTGAATACTCTTGATCCAATGCTGAAATAATAACCTAAATTACTTTTCATATCATCTAAGAATCGTGCCCAATCACTGTCAGAGTAACCTTACAACTTGAAATTTTGTGATGAGCAGAATTTGATACCATAATTTAAGGTCCCCTTGATATATCTTAGAACTCTTTTTCCTGCTTTAAAATGAAATTCATTTGCACAATTCATAAATCTTGAAAATACACTTACAACATACAAGATATCTGGTCTTGTTGTTGTGAGATACATCAAGCAGCCAACTAAGCTTCTATAGAATGTCTCATCCACTTGTTCTACTCCATCATCCTTGCACAGTTTCTTTTTTTGACACATAGGAGCACTCATGCTTTTACAGTTCTCCATGTTGAATTTTTTTAAGATCTCTTTTGCATACTTCTTTTGACAAATGAAAATCTCATTCTTTTTTTGCTTAATATTCATTCCAAGGAAGTGAGACATTTCTCCCAAGTCTATCATCTCAAAAATTTGCATCACATCTTCTTTGAACTACTGAATAAGTTCAATATTGCTGCCTGTAAGCAAAAGATCATCAACATACAAGGAGATCACAATAAAGTTAGCTTGATCACCTTGATGTTTTTCTCCTTGGTTGATTTGTAATTTAGCTTGCAATGCTCCTTCCACAAAACTTTTAGCCTTTATTATTCTTCTTTGTTCTTGAGCCTGCAAAGCATTTAAAAGTTCTGCCAAGAGAATTTTTGACAGATCTTTAATATTCTCCCAAAAAAAAATAGTAGCTTCAAATCTTTCAAGAATAGTTACAAGTATTTTCTATACTATTCTAGAATTAGAAAACTCAAAACCAAGTAATCTTACTTTGTTAATAATGCTAAGAAGTTTATTAGCATATTCCTTAATTGTCTCTAACTGTTTCATTTTCTGCATCTCAAATTCTCTTACCAAATTCAGCACTTGCATTCCCTTGATCCTTTCATCTCTTTCATATTCATTCTTAAGAAAATTTCAGATATCAAATGTTGAATTCATGGTGATAATTTTGGTAAAAATTACTGGTGAGACAGCAGCAAACAAAGTAGCTCTTGCCTTTGACTTTCTTGCTTTCTTCTCCTTATGATTTTTGAGCTGACCTAATGTTGGATTATCTAACAATAGAAGAACTTCTTAGTCTTCCTCAATAGGTTCCCAAAAATCATTTGTCTCTAGGTGTGCCTCCATTCTGACTGTCCCAAACATGATAATTATCACCATTAAACACAGATGGTGCTAATGCAGTGAAAGGTGTTTTAGAATCCATATATTGAATGAATGAAAGCAAAGTGTTTAGGCCTTTAATGGGACACACTTGGTTCACTCACAAATCCCTTTAAGAAGACTGCTATGATACCAATTTGTTGGTTTTTGGCTGGGAGAAGATTGTTTTTTATTGAATAATGATTAACTTAAATACATGATTTTGCAACAAGAAAAGTAGAAATAAAAAGAACAAACTTCCTAATCTTTTGCCACTAACAGTAACAACTAATAAATAATAGAAAATGACAGAAAATTCTCCTAAAAACCTGGTCAAAGAAAACATGCTGCTCATGCAACGTTGAACACTTCAACTACAAACCTAAAAACATGTTCTAAGCTTCCAGCATTAATACCATGTATGCAACCAACTTTGCTATCCATATCAGTATTCATATCAGCAACTCTGCAGCTACTGATGCACACATTCAACAAACTGAAACAAATTTCGCAAAATCTATAATTATTTGTGATTATTTTGCTTTTGATTTGATTTTATCCTTTCTTAAAAGCCCTGTATCTTGCTTTCATATTTTAAAACAAGGGAATAAGATTTGAGATAACTGGTAGTTGAAATTGCTTAATTTATTACACGAAACAAAGTCCACCACTGAGTAATATTTATCAGTTGCTAGCCCCAAATGTCAATACTCATCTAGAGTAATTTTCAATTACAGTGTAGTACACCTATAACAATGGCTCCATGTTTTGAAGATGTTGACTCTCTCTTCAACTTTGTCATCCAAGACGGTAATGGCTTAAAAAGGCTGGTGGATAAAGGCTTGACAAATGTACCAGGGTGTTACATACAGCCACCAAAAGAGTGAAATGACCAAAAAAATGCACGCATGTGCGCACAAGTACCCATTGACATGTCTCAGCTCGACAGGCCTAACCATAAGCAAGCTGCAGAGGAAATTGTCAAAGCCACCAAGACTCTAGGATTCTTCCAAGTAGTCAACCATGGCGTACTAGTCAAATTGCATTAGTCGCTTAAGGATGTAATGAACACTTTCTTCGGTCAACCATCAAAAAAGAAGGCTGTTTATCGAAAAGGAGTGAGTCCGAGCCCGTTGGTGTTGTGCTAGAGAAGGAGAAAGTTTTGGAGTGGAAGGACTATATTAGCATGGTTTATAGCAATGATGTTGAAGCCCTTGAACAATGGCCAAAAGAATGCAAGTAAGGATTTCTTTTATATATGATAATATGTTAATCAATTTTTTTTCCTTATTTCGTCAACGTACAATCAATAATACTTCTATACTTAGACACAGTATTAAAGTTCTTTATTTTTCACAGAAAGTACCAGAAAATATCAATGGCAATGGTGAAAAAATTACTTGAGGTTTTAATTGAAAATCTTAAAGTGACACTAGAAGACTGAAGAATTGAAGATTAATGCTCTCATTGGCTTCAAGATGGTTAATATGAATTACTATCCCTAATGCCCTATTACAAGATGGAATTGGTGGCTTATATGTGAAAGCGAAAAGAGACATTGATGAAGTTAGAAACAAAGGAGAATGGATGGAGATTACACCTATAGTAGGCGCTTTAGTCATCAATGTCGGTGACACATTACAGGTGTTGAAGATGATCAGTTATTCCAAGCCAGAACTATCACCAAGAAGCAACTTCTTTAAGACTAGAAAAATTGTAAATTCACAGCAAGAATGTATGAATGAATTTCCAACATTAATTCACTCTGTTTTTGGTATGTTTTTGTATTCAAGAACTGTCTATGAATTACAAGTTTTTAGGCTTTTATTCGTGCTACAACAAGGGTTAAAACACAGAGTTTTATCAGCCATAATAGAAAGTTGTAAACAGCTAAGATACTTGTTCATCATTCCTAACTACCTCTGCTTTTACATTCGGTTTTCTTCCCTTCTGCTTCAACCATCAAGCTTTTCAAAAATGCCCTAGAACCTTGAGAGAATTTAAAGCATAGATCCACAAATCTCCACCTTGATTTAAATTCTCCATGATATTAACTCTGTTTAAGACTTAAGCTTCAATCCAATGTAACCAGAAACTACTTTATCAGTCTTTGTTATCTACATTCGTCAAATTTATCAACTTCAAACAATTTCAAACTTCTTGCTAGTAACTGCCTTGGTCAACATGTCTGCAGGATTCTCAAAGGTGTGAACTTTATACACTTTGACACCACCACTTACCAACACATCTCTGATATAATGAAGTCTTACATCAATATGCTTAGTTCTCTCATGATGAGATTGATGTTTTGCCAATGATATAGCACTCATGCTGTCAAAAAACAATTCTACTAAATCAAGCTTTACTCCAAGTTCAGCAACCATACCTCTTAACCATATTGCTTCCTTAATTGCTTCAGTTAAGGCCATGTATTCTGCTTCAGTTGTTGACAAGGCCACTACATGTTGTAAAGAGGATTTCTAACTAACTACACAACCAAATAGTGTGAAGATGAATCTTGTCAAAGATCCTTTTATCTACATTTGCTGTATAGTCAGCATCCACAAACCCCTTTGATTTTTCCTGTACTTTCTGGTGACTTCTCATAAACCAACATGCAGTTCAAACTCCCTTTTATATACCTTAGTATCCATTTTACTGCTTCCCAATGAGACTTACTAGGATTACACATGAATTTGCTAACTACACTCAATGCATGTGCTAGATTTGGTCTAGTGCTCACCATTGCATACATAATACTTCCCACAGCATTAGCATACGACACCTTAACCATAACCTTCCTTTCTTCATCAGTTTTTGGTACTTGATCAACTAATAAGCTAAAATGTGCAGCAAATGGAACTGACACTGCTTTTGCATCCTCCATGTTAAATTTACTCAAAACTTTCTTTAGATAAGTCCCTTAAGATAATAACAACAAACCATCTAGTATGTTTCTTATTATATCCATTCCTAAGATTCTCTTTGCAATCCCCATGTCTTTCATATCGAACTCTGAGCTTAACTGACTCTTAATCTTATCAATCTCACTCTTCCTTCTTACTGCAATTAGAATGTCATCTACATACACAAGCAAGTAAAGTCTTTCTTCTAGATTGTCTCTTCTGAAATATACACATCCATCATACTTGCTTCTATTAAAACCTTGGTCTAACAAAAAATTGCCAAACCTTGATTCCATTGCCTGGGTGACTGCTTCCGTCCATACAATAACTTCTTAATAAAATAGACTTTCTTTTCATCATTCTTTTTTACAAGCCCTCTGGTTGTGACATATATATTTCTTCATCTAAATTCCATGCATGAAAGGCAGTTTTGACATCCATTTCCTCCAATTCAAAATCAAAAACGGCCACCAGAACCAGAAGCACTCTTATAGATACATGTTTAACCACTAATGCAAAAACTTTATTGAAATCAACACCTTCTCTTTGAGAGAACCCTTTAGCTACAAGTCTTGCTTTGAACTTCAATCTTTGACCAATATTTCCTACCTCCTTTGTTTTGAATATCCATTTGAAGCCAACAATTTTCTTGCCAGTTGACTTAGCTACAAGCTCCCAAGTTTGGTTTTTAAGAAGTGATTTCATTTCATCTGTCATAGCTGAATACCATTCTGCTACTTCAGAAGATTTCATGGCTTCTTCATAAGACTTTGGCTCTAAACTTATGAACTGACTTTCTGTATTAAAGGCATAAGCAATTAAATCAACGTAGCCATATCTCTCAAAAGGCTTTATGTTCCTTTTAACTTCATCTCTAATCACTTCATAATCACGAATATTATGTTCTTCAGTGATTGCATCTGAGACTTCATCTTCTTGGTGTAACTGCTTGAGTTTCCTTTCACCAATCTCCACCTCAAAATCTGTGGTATCAGTCAATGTTTTAAGGCTTGACAGTTTCATAGTAGAAGCTTTCTTACCATTCATGTGTTCTATCTCATGAAACTTTACATCTCTACTTATGATACACTTGTTAGACTTGTCATCACTGCACCATAATTTGTATCCTTTAACCCCTTCTAGATAGCTTATGAACACACCTTTTATTGCCCTTGCATCTAATTTACCTTGATTCACATAGGCATATGCAGTAGATGCAAAAATTCTGAGATAACTAAGATCAAGTTTGTGACCAATCCAAATTTCTTCAAGAGTTTTAAATTCTATTGCTAATCATGGACATCTGTTTAATAGATACACAGTCGTTGAAACTGTTTTTGCCCAAAAATACTTTGATAATCCAACACTTATTAGCATGCATCTTACCCTTTCCATCATTGTTCTATTCAGTCTCTCTACAATACCATTTTGTTGAGGAGTATACCTTACTGTTTTGTGTCTCAAAATGCCTTCATTTTTACAGAACTCATCGAATGATTTACCTCAAAACTCCATGCCATTATCTATTCTTAGAACTTTAATCTTCTTGCAAGTTTGATTTTTAATGAGTCTCACCCATTCTATAAACTTTTCCAGCACTTGATCTTTAGTTTTCAATATGAAAATCCAAGCCTTCCTAGTATAATCATCAATAATTGATAGAAAATACCTAGCACCTCCCAATGAAGTAACTTGTGAGGGTCCCCACAAATCAGAATGAAGATAATTTAACCTTTCTGTAGTATTGTGATTACCAGTCTGAAATTTAATTGTATGATGCTTACTTAAAACACAGCTCTCACAGAATTTAAAAGAACTTAAAGAATTACAACTAAGCAACCCTTGCTTTCTTAATTCCTCCAAGCCTTTTTCACCCAAATGTCTTAGTCTTAGGTGCCACACCATTGCAGAATCCATTTCACTACCATTTATACTTACTATTTCACTAACTATTGCATTCCCTATTAAAACATACGAGCCATTCCTTTTAATTCTCTTTAACAAAACTAAAAAACACTTAATCACTTTAAGAATCCCTCATTCAGCCTTAAATGTACATCCAGCCTCATCAAACTTTAAGACAACAAATTTCTCTTTAGATCCAGTACATATCTTACATTTTCTATGACCTTGTGATTGTTATCATGAAGTTTAAATCTCACTGATCCAATTCCTTGTATCTTACATGACATATTGTTTCCCATCAAAACTTTACCTCCATTAAACATACTCAATGAAATGAACAAGGTTTTATTAGGACACATATGAAATGTACAACCAGAATCCAAGATCCACTCACCTTTATGATCAACATCTGAGGCTGTTAGTAAGGAGGCATTTTTGAAATTATCTCCAATTACCATTGCAACATCTACTTGATTTAATGAATGCCCTTCTTTTTTCTTCTTTTGTCTTTTAGGGCAATTCTTTCAAAAATGACCTTCTTTATGACAAAAAAAGCATTTAAGTTTCCTTCCCTTTGAACTTGATCTTGAATTAAACTTGCCTTTTAGTTCTTTCTTGTCTTGCTTGCCTCTTGTATTTAATACCTCTGGGACTTTAGAATCCTTATGATCTACTTTCTTGCTCAGCTCTTTAGAACTCAGTGCAGACTTCACATCATCCATGGTGACTGTATCTCTACCATAAAGGAGAGTTTCCACAAAATACTCATAACTTGAAGGCAAAGATTTCAACAACATCAAAGCCTAATCCTTATCTTCGAATTTTATGTTACTGGTTTCAAGATCCAAAATAATCTTGTTAAATGCATCAAGATGTTCTTTAAGTGACCCACCTTCCTCTAGATGAAAAACATACAATTGTTTTTTCAAATATAATCTGCAAGCCAAAGATTTCTTCATGTACCTGGACTCAAGCTTTCTCCGAAGACCAATTGCCGTGGTTTCTCTTGACCAGAGCACTGTGAGCTTTCTTTGAGATCTCTTTCTTCTCGTCTTCTGAAAGTTCAGGTGACGTACTTGATTCTTCAAGTAATGCCTCTTCCAACCCTTCATGCACAAGATATACCCTTATCTTCATTTTCCACAGATTAAAATCATTCTCACCTGTGAATTTCTCAATTGAGAACTTAGTTAATCCCATTTCTGATGATTCTTGAACCTTGCTCTGATACCAGTTGTTGAAGATGATTAATTATTTCAAGCCAGAACTATCACCAAAAAGCAACTTCTTTAAGACTAGAAAATTTGTAAATTCGCAGCAAGAATGTATGAATAGAATTTCTAGCATTAATTCACTCTATTTTTGGTGTGTTTTGTTATTCAAGAGCTGTCTACGAATTACAAGTTTTTAGGCTTTTATTTGTGCTACAACAAGGGTTAAAATGCAGAGTTTTATCAGCCACAAGAGAAAGTGATTAAACAGCTAAGATGTCAGCTCATCATTCCTAACTACCCTTGCTTCTGCATTCGGTTTTCTTCCCTTCTGCTTCATCCATCAAGCTTTTCAAAAATGTTCAGAACCTCGAGAGAATTTAAAGCGCAGATCCACAACAGGTCAGATAATTAAATTTTATTTGGAAATTATATAAATTACATCTGCCATCGGAGCCTAATTGTTAAAATGATATTTGCTGCATGGTTTAAGTACTAAGCAACGGAAGGTATAAAAGTGCTGAACATAGAGTTCGCACCACAAACACACAATCAAGAGTATTAATACCAATCTTCACCATTCCAAAACTAACAGAGAAGATTGGGCCGCTGCCTTAGCTGGTGCAGAGAGAAGGGACATGTTTTCGAGAAATTGTATCCCAGGATTACATGACCAACTTCTTCAGCAACGCACAGGATGGGAAGAAGTCCCTTGATTTTGCAAAGCTCCCTTGATGGCACACAATAAAAATATATGCTTTAATGTCTAATGGCCTATCCACCCTCGTCAAAGAAATAGTTTGTGTTTGCACTTATTGTGTAACTAGTACTCCTTATTGAGAAGACAAGAAAGCTTCCAATGAACTGAAACACAGCGGCATTAATCTAAGATCATCGTTGTCCGCAGGAAGATAAACTACATGGGACTCTTGTATCAAAGTATGAGGTCTAAATCTTAGATGGGGTCTCTTGGATCAAAGTAAGAGTTCTAAGTTTTAGATATCACGGACACGAGTTAATTCGTTATCGATATAGATAGAGATACAACCCCTTCAATTAGAAATAGACTTAACACTAAACAAGCTTAAACTTTTAGTTCATGTCACAATTTGTGCTGAATATAAAACAATCAAATTAATGGCTGAAAATTATGATAATCGAACTGTTAACTTCAACCAACACACACACACACACACACACATATATATATATATAGAGAGAGAGAGAGAGAGAGAGCATAAACAGTAAAAGCATAGGGTGAGTTCAATTCGGACTACCTTAAACTTACAGTTGTAAACTGCTATTTGCTGTTACTGGGGAGAAGAAGGCTCTCGACATAAAGCTTCACATATTTCCAAATTAGGATATGTTAGGATTAAGATTTAATCACCAGGAGCGTAAAAAGTAAAATTCAAAGAAGTTTTCTACCGTCTAGAATTAACCAAAATGTTGAATTTACTATTAAACTTGCCACTTGACTTAAAATTTGTTAAATTTATTGTTGAATTTGACATTTGACCTAAAAATGTAAACTTCAAAGTAAGGGTTGAAGATAAGAGCTTAGACAATTACTTTTAACATTCCTGATAAAGTTATGGCCGGCCATTTATATTTAACATTCCCTTAAGTTGTAAGTCCTATTTTATTGCAGTAACCCAAACAATTATATTTAATATTCTCCTCTCGTGCAAGTCTACAGTGATGTAGATTAAAAAAAAATTAAAAATTTTTAGTATTCACAGAGGTTTAAACACTAAATCATTATGTCAAATTAACTCATGTTGAATTAATCCCTTAACTTAAAAATGTAAGCTTAAAGATAAAGATCCAAACAATTATATTTAACACAAACAACATCAAAAACTTTAAAAATTAATTAAGGGTATGAATCACATTCACAAAATGTAAGAAACTATAAAATATTTCGGACCTTCAGATGCATTATATCAATTTTGTAGCTGTAAATTCTTCACATTTATCACCTCAAAATTTCGCCATTCTTCCAGAAGCACAATGGCAACCAATCGTGATTTGGGCTTAGAATGAAAACCCTAGTCAGAATTCCTTTACACCGTACTGTTATGTCATCCAAAACTCTTTCCATATTATAAGGTATCAGACAAAGATAGCCTCCCAGAACCCAAGTTTGAAACATTCTGAAGCCTGTCGAACCTTCGGGTAAGGGCAGTTCTGTTAACCTTTCTCAACCAAATCAAACGCAGCAATAACAAAATCACCCTTTTGTTTACGTACTGCCCAATGGGTAGCTCCACTGAGTAGTGCCCCTATGCCAGAAGTTCCACATCTCTAACCACATTCCAAGAATCGGTTTGTAAAGAGAAAACTGTCACAGATATAGTTGCATTTGATTCAATTTCAATATAGAACGTATGACAATGATATAACCCTGATTTATATGAATGAATTTGTATTAGAATATTCGTTTTTCAGGAGATATATTATTACTTGATAAGAATATATAATATTATGTAATTAAATAGTGATACATTGAGGTAATCGCGGATTGGTATCACATAAAAACTAATAGTCGGCATGATGGTTAGTGCTTTCATGCTTGCATAACCAGTGACTTCGCAGTTGAAACTCTGTGGTAGAAAGATAAAAAGATAAGCATTTAATAGAGTTTACAAAATGTCATTCCTATGGCCAATTCAATGTTTGGTTGAGACAGGCAATTTCGATGGAAATCAACCAAAAACACGCGACGAATTCGTGTAGACAGGTCAACTAGAAAATTTGCTGAACTCCTTGAGAGTCAAAAGAATTGCCCCATGTTAGAAATTCAGTTTTGGGTATTAAGAAAAAATTCAAGTCTCCATTTTCAGCAATATAAACGCTCTAATACTTGAATGTGAAAGAACAAAATGAAACTGCTGCCGTTTTCCTCTTCTTCCTTTTCTTCCATATGCTACCGCAGGTCTCCCACTTAAACAACGGTATGAAAGTATATTTAAATCTACAAACTAGAAGAGTTCTTTAGATTTCAGAAAGGATATATGGAAAACCATGATTCTCAATTTTTTGTTAAAATTATGTATATCTAAATTTTTTATTAATTTTTAAAATCTCCATTTATAAGTATACACGTTTTCAACATGTATATCCTATCACCAGACTGAAAAAAAAATAATACAGCAGTTGTTGGCTAGTAACTCCTGAAATTTTGGGACATTATGATATTGGGATTTATGACATCTTTATGATGAAAGAGTTATTCATGATTTCTTTGAAATTAAAAATTGATGAGAAATCAGATGTAGTTTGCAACAAGGATTGGTATCCGGGAGAAGAATGAAAAGAAAATGGTTAGAAGAAACACTATTAAACCAATTCAACCGGTAAATTACTGATAGCTTAGGTCATTTTACCTAACATTTGAAGAAGAAATGATCTTCCATCCCCACATCATTGATTTCATTTGAAGAAAATTTCTGAGGCCGAACCGACCTCACCACTAAAGAATATTATATTGGAGCACCATCAACCTTTCATATACTGTGAGTTGATTAAATAAAACGTGTCACAGAATTCAGAAATTTTTATGAAGTTTTCTCAATTTATTAGAATTATTCTCCTTTAATTTTGAGTAATATAACACATCAAACTCTTAAAAATTTGTGCACTCAAACGTTAATTTGTACAAAGATCAGTTGGTAAAAGAACAAATTCCAAAGCAGGTGGGAGTAGATGTCCAGTAAAAGATGAACTACGTTATTTTGACCCGAAATTAATAAAAAAATTCGAGATAGTTTGAAAATTTATAGCCAAGTGCTCGATTATTCCCAAGAAATTTGTACAAATTCAAAGATCGAATAAGGGTCTTTATTCTTCCCTTGTCAATAAAATTTTCAATTCCCCACTACC
The DNA here is from genome assembly GCA_019650275.1 of Xylocarpus granatum. Lineage (NCBI taxonomy): Eukaryota > Viridiplantae > Streptophyta > Magnoliopsida > Sapindales > Meliaceae > Xylocarpus > Xylocarpus granatum. Next base: position 260,914 of record BNST01001785.1, on the reverse strand, counting down.
TTCGATGACCTATATAAGAGACCTGGGCTCTCTCCCATTACACAACACCACCTTCCTTTTTCTCTTTGCCAAAGCGCGACTAGCTGGTTCAAGTTTGCAGGTTAGCTTTCTAAGCATTTTAACTTAATTTGTTCTCCCTTTGCAACTGATATTGATATTCATTTTTTATTTAACTCAAATTCCGGCCATTACCATTACCAAATGGCTCCATATATTCTTCTTTGCATATAAGATAATATTTCTCCTTAATTGACACCATGGAAAGAACTTGCTGAGTTCATTGCACGCCTAAGGCCATGCCTTTGAAATCACAAATAGCATGGCATACCAAATTTCAAAGATTTCGAATTGTCCTTTTTCACGCCATCAGAATCACAAATGGCAGGGTTAGGTTTAAAGTCTACATCAATTTCATTCTTTTCAAAAGTGGAAGAGCAAAATCCAGCGTAATCTGGAAAATTATGTAACCCTGATTGCTTTAGTAAACGAATTCTCAGCAAACTGACAGTCCCCCGGACAAAAGGAAACTTAAACAAATGCATTGTTGCATACAACTACAAGACTCGGGTGTTACCATAGCATTTAATTACAGCCACAAGATTGGAAATTAGAACCAAAATGGGTCCAGGACCTTAAGAGTGATTTTGCAACTACATCGAAGAATGCTCAACTAGTAGTCAACCATGTGTGACGCTAGATATTTTAAAGTACGATTTTTTAAATGTTTGACGTTATTGCTCTGTTAATTCGATTTTCTTGTATTATCTCTTCTGTAATGCCCTGCATCTTGCATCAAAAAGGAATAGGAAGTCCAAACCTACCAAGTGGGTAGGTTGCCATCAATAATGATATTCCGGACGAAAAGTCAAATGATCTCATAGTTATATATTGACAACTTTGGCAATGGCAGTTGCATCTGCACTAAGCTAATTAAGTTACTAAACAGCATATCTCAAAATTTTCCCTTTCCACTACGCAGTTATAATTCACCAATGGCTCCAAGTTTGGACGATGGCAATGCTCTTTTCAACTTTGTCGTCCAAAACGGCAATGGCGTAAAAGGCATGGTGGATTTAGGCCTGTCAAAAGTGCCAGCGCCATACATACAGCCACCAAAAGAGCGAATAGACAAGAAAATTGCTCGCATTTGCGCACAGGCGCCCATTGACCTGTCTAAGCTCGATGGGCCGAACCATGACCAAGTTGTGAAGGAAATTGCTGGAGCCGCTGAGACTCTGGGGTTCTTCCAAGTTGTCAACCATGGCGTGCCCGTTGAGTTGCTGGAATCACTAAAGAATACGGCTCACTCTTTCTTCGGTCAGTCGGCGGAAAAGAAGGCCGTTTATCTGAAAGGAGTGAGCCCGAGCCCTTCGGTGAAATATGGAACAAGCTTTGTTCCGGAGAAGGAGAAAGCTCTGGAGTGGAAGGACTATATCAGCATGATTTATACCAATGACGCTGAGGCACTTGAACAATGGCCGAAAGAATGCAAGTAAGATTTTCTCAGTGGGACCCTGCCAATAAATCTGTATTTCATACATGATTATAAATACTTAATTACATGCATTGTTTAACTACTCAGGGAGGTGGCGCTAGAGTACTTGAGAACGTCGCTGGAGATGGTGAGAAAATTAATTGAAGTTTTGTTCGAAAATCTCGAGGTGAAGCTCAATGATTCCGAAATCGATTCATTCATCGGCTTCAAGATGGTAAACATGAACTACTACCCTACATGCCCTAATCCGGAGCTTACCGTCGGTGTTGGGCGCCACTCAGATATAGGCACTCTTACTGTTTTACTACAAGATGGAATCGGTGGTTTGTATGTGAAAGTTGAAGAAGACGCCACAGATGTTGGAAAGAAAGGAGAATGGATGGAAATCCCACCGACTCCCGGTGCTTTAGTCATCAACGTTGGTGACACATTACAGGTGATGAGACATCCTTGTTCAAAAGATTAATGAAGTTGAAATACATAACAGTTAAAATATTTATCACAGCATTCCATGGAGCCTGAATTATAGGCATGTCCCTACAAAAATCAAATCATTATTATATATTTTTAATGGTTCAGATACTAAGCAATGGGAGGTACAAAAGTGCTGAACACAGAGTACGTACAACAAGCAGCCAATCAAGAGTGTCAATCCCAATCTTCACCATGCCAAAGCCGACAGAGAAGATCGGGCCGCTGCCGCAGCTGGCGGAGAGAGAAGGGTCTCGATTTCGGGAGCTTGTTTTCCAGGATTACATGAACAACTTTTTCAGCAATGCGCATGACGGAAAGAAGTCTCTTGATTTTGCGAGAGCTATATAACTTCCTTTGATGTTATGTGTACAATCCATGCATCTGTCTATCCATGCATGTCAAATAAATTTAATTTCTCTGTCACTTTGATGCTGTAAACCTGTCTCAAATCTCCTTGCACATCCGTCATGTTTTGTCCTGTGACTCTACTTTGCTGTGTACAATAAAGAAACTATATATAATAAGAGAGACTCAAATAGTTAACTGAGGAGTGCATTTAGCTTTTATTTGGGTGTACTTAAAGCTTGCCCTTTGGAAAGTAATAAGATTGGATCAGACTCAATAAACACGTGTCCAGCATGACATTGTTTGGAAGAACCCCGCCCATCTTTCGGCCCACCTTTCGCATCCTGGGTTAAGCGAAAAGCTTAATGGGAAGGAAGAACAGGGCGGTGAATGTAACAGAAAATAATATGCCTAAAATGCTTGATTAATCGAAGAATGGAAGAAAAAGAAGAAATCAAAACTCATTTGGCCACGTGTTCTTGACTAACTATTCGAAGAACCCACAAACAAACCACTTAAAGCTCTGTCTGAACGACAGTTTTTTGTGTCTCTCAGAATTTCATTGCAGAGCATCTGAATACGTTCATTGATTCTGTTTCTTAGTTCCTGGATCGAGGCATGGATTACGGCGACAAAGAAGAGTTTTTGAAAGAGTTTGGTGAAGATTACGGGTATCCCAACGGCCCAAAGGGCATTGACGAAATCCGAGCTACTGAATTGAAGGGATTGGATAATGGTCAGCATTTCTTTTTTGGCTTTAGACCAGAAAATTTGCCCTGTTTTGGGTAGCTATAAGTTGTGTGGTAGGAAAACATTAGGTAAGTTCCGTTGAAGCAAACTTGAGTTTTAAATGTTATTGCTTTGCTTTGGATTGGTAAACGTAGGTACTGTTTACTGGGACCGTGCTGGAGCAACTCTGTATTCTGAGTTGCAAATGGAAGCAGTCTTCAAAGATTTAACTACTAATGTCTATCCTTTTTTTCTGTCTTGTTATTTTTGCTGCGTGTTTGTAGAGATTATCCTAACTTGAATATTTTGACACCTTGTTTCGGTAGTTTTAGATTTATATTAAGCTGTATTTATTGGGTGATTGCTAATTTTTGCATCTGATGTTTTTGTCAAATTAGTGGACTAAGATCATTGAGACATTAGCATATTGTTTAATAAGAATTAAAAACAAGAAAAAAAATTATGAATGTTCGTTTTGGTATTAATGAATGATATTACAAATTTATCTAGGCAAGGTTCTGGGATCAATATTACGATCTTAAGTAAAAACAAGAGGATTCTAGGTAGAGGTCTTTTTAAAAGTAGTTGATATGTGGCAAATGGAAGTTAATGCGTGTGATTTTTGGTTACATGTTGGTTATTGTGTTTATGAAGTGAATTAGGACACCAGAATAACGATGACTTTAGCGTGATGAGCATGTAAGTTTTGTGAAAGAGTAACTCATGGTTTACTTGATGATTATACTGTTGTTTGCTTGATTATTTGTGATTGCATATCTTTAATTCAAATTTAGATAGCCAAAGTGATGCTAGTTCAGTCACTTTGGACATTGTAAGGGAAGCACGCCAACAGGCATTGCTTGCTCTTTGTTGAGGTGCTTATTTTCATTCTATTGGGTAGAAATAATTTTTTTTCAAAAAAAAATTTTTACTTCTTTTTGGTTTGTGAATTTGTAAATATTTGGAGGAATGCTTGAAGTAATAATCAAAAATATTCATAACAATTGTGCTCCATTGATACTTGTAAATCATCTATGGTGATTGAAATAGAAGCAGGTGATTCTTTTTTCTCCTGTCTGTAGTTTTAGGGGGACCCATAAAAATTTTTGGTCTTGAGATAGGTCCTTGATTATTTCAATGCATCACCAAAAAACTACAAATGTATTTTCACTTCTGGGGCAACAGCAGTATTGAAGCTGGTTGGAGAGGCATTTCCATGGAGCCAACAGAGTAGCTTTATGTACACAATAGAGAATCACAATAGTGTACTGGGGATCAGAGAGTATCCAGCCATTACAGCACACCCCTTGCTTTACACTTCTGCATAATAATGACAAATTCTTTTTGATGCTATTTTTACAGGAAAAAAAATCATTTTTTCTACTTCCTTTGGCTGACAATATAGTCTCTATGTGTTGTAGAGCTTAACATTTTTCAGTATGATTGTCTTAAGGACTCTGAATCTATAGTGATGTTTACCCTTATTGTTTTCTAGATATGCTCTGAGTCAAGAAGCTGCAGCTTTTGCAATTGATGTTGAAGAGGCTGCCGATAATGGTGGACTATCTAAAAGCCCCAGTCCATGCACCCAATACAAAGAAGAAAAGGTGGACTCAATCGCAATGATTTATGGATAATATAAGAGCTATTCTTTTGACTCATCTTTCTATGAAATTTTTGTTTCTGGGAGGCTTAAATAGTTAGCAATTTTTGGAATGTCCATGACTGTGTTTAGCATGTACTAGTTTGCATATCTTGATTAGTATACATTTGCTCATAAGTTCTTAGGGCCCTTAAGATACCCTAGTTAATACAAGCTTACATTGTAAATGATTCTAACACGGAAAAGAGTTGCTGATAAAATTTTGGGGATTATTTGAATTCAACATTGGAATCTAGTGGTTCTTTTCAGGAGTACTTCTTAAGATTTAAGTTCATTTATTTTTGATCCGGGAAAAGCAATCCTCAGATATATAAAGATGGCTATCTATGGTAAAATAGGATAAGTTTCTCCTTTTGGAGGGAAGAAAATCAAGCTTTAAGACAAAATAGTATCCTTGGATGCTATATTGATACTTCTATGAGGGGGAAAAGCTACACCTTTGTATGCAGCAATGATATCTTTTGGACTTTGTGATTTTACTACAAGTTTTGCTTCATCTTATTGCAGGTGATGCTCAGAACTTATTTGCATTTCCCTGAGTGCAATTTCTCAGGTTCAAGATTCAATCTTGACTTGGTCAACATTATGAAGAAAAACCTTGCAAGAATTTTGGAAAGATCTTCTGTCAACATGTATTTGGACCATCTTGTGCATTTAGTTGTTTAGTATTTGTTCCACTTTCTATTTTTGATATTCCAGTCTAGTACAAAACATAGAATTTTCTGGCCAAACCCATGAAGGCTGGCTCAAATAAACAAGTTTGGGTAGGATAGTTTTGCAAATTTTTCAAATGGTGATTCCCATAATTTAAACAGGTTGCATACTGGGAAATGTATATTATATATTGTCATTTTGATGTAAAGCTTGTGGGAGATATTTTTCAAACACTAGACAAATCCTATTGTCTACGAATCATATTGTGATGCATATAAAGAGTAGTTAAAACATTATCGTTGAATTTTCATTGTTTCTAATTTGTAACATTACCTTTTTATAGTTAATATTTTTTTATTCTTTGTATTAATCATAAGTTTATTGAAATGTTGATGCTTTGCTACTTTTGCAGCATATATTTGACTATCATTGTTTATTTTGGCTATTCTTTTGTCATATATAGGGGTTGCTGGATAGTTCAATGCCACAAAAGGATGCATCACACAACCACCAGATTTGTCAAAGTATCCTGCAGATTTTGTTGCCATGTCATTCTATAAGGTATTAGACGTGGCCTTGGATTCATTCAAGGAAAAATAAATTACTTTTCTGCCTGTTGATTGTTTTCCTTCCGTGTTGTTTTCATCAAGACAATTGGTTACCCAACTGGACTTGGTGCTCTCATCGTGTGAAGTGGTAAGCAATTGATTTTAAACTCTTTAGATTTTCAAAACTATGTCAAGGTGATTTGGGCATTTTTAACCGCTTTAAATATAAATTCTGTCCAATTGCATAATCAAATTGCCATTATATGTAGACTATGATCTTACTAATAGAATAATTAAAAGTTCATAAATGTCGTGCAAATCAATTTTCAGAAAACAAACTAGTTTCTCTTAATACTTTTCCAATTATCGTAATCTGCAGATGCTGCCAAGTTACTTAAGAAGACCTATTTTAGTGGAGGTTTGTACTTCAATTTTTATTTCAGTATAATAAACAATGCCATGCAGGATTTTTGTTTACTTTAAAAACTTAACAGGCACAGTTGCTGCCTCAATTGCGGACATTGATTTTGTTAAAAGAAGACAAGGTTTTGAGGAGCTTTTTGAGGATGGTACTGCTTCATTCCTGAGTATAGCATCTATCTGCCATGGGTTTAACCTAATCAATTCTTTGACTGCATCTGCAGTAAGCCGGTATGATAAACTTGTTTGCTCTAACATTTTTCATGGTCGTGAAATTTTTAAGATCCCATTGTGTTGTGAAATATTGTGTATATTCGTATATTTATCATTCTAACTTGATAGTAATTTAGTGCATTAAATTGTCTTGAAGCAGGTGATTGCAGTGCCTAGCAAATTTGTAAATGTCTCGCGTTAATTTGTTTTGTTATGATTTTGTTTCCCCTGGGGCAGTCTATTTAGCTTATGTAGAAATTAGGAAGTATGATGGTTAATTACTGTTACTGTTTGAATGGTTCTGCTTGGTGCTTTGGATCCTATTTTATGATCAATAATATCAGGAATACGGTTGTAAGTAAACATTAGTAAATTTTTTTTGTGGTGAATCGTGTTATTTTTCCCTGTGGTGAATCATGTTATTTTTCCCTGGACTGATGCAGAAAGTACAATGCTCTCCCTTGATTCTTCAGATGCTTTCAGTACAATTTATAGTAATTTAACATTTATGCTTCAGATTTGTATATTCTTCTCAAAATGTGCTCTTCTTTTTTAACTTTTAGGCATACAGCTTCACTTGCAATGTATGTGAGGAAGATGCTATCAACTTCTAGGCGCAAAAATGGAGCTGCTGTCTGCACACTTTATGGAATTCACACTTCTAAGGTTAGTTTTATGCCTAAAAATAATTTATAACATCTATATTTTCAATGATTGGCTAATGTTTATTGTGAATTATGCCTATTGACCAAAGGAAGCAAGATTGTGACAGTAATGCCTTATTATTTAGAGGCAGACGATAAGTGATTTTTTTTATCTGATTTTTTTCTGCAATATCTGGAAAATTGAATACTGTATCTTAACTCTCCTTTACCAAAAGTTAACCCCTTTCAGTTCTTAATTTTTAACATCGTACAATTAGCTGCTTGGCTCATCCCGTGTCATTTGTCAATTTCCATTTGTCTAGAGATGATATCTTCTTAATAGTTTGTCTGCTTAGCTTTTGACACTCATCTCTTCCAAATTCATGTTCACCAATTGTCCTTCTTGCTTAAACTTTACGCAGTTTGTGTACATTTAATCAAATGTAGAAACTGTTACCAAAAAATTTTCTTCAGTTATTTTTATGGATTTTTGAAAATGTTCCTTGCTTGCCACATTTTATTGTTAAGAGCAATAATTATTGCAAGTTTTAGTATGCGTTTCAACATCCCAAAAATAATTAGTTTCTTGTCTGTGACTATGGAGTAGTCAACCCTGTTGCATTTTCTGTTGCTAAGTAAATATGTTCCATGTTTGCTGCAATTTTCCCCTTTAAGGTTTCTTATAGTGATAATCTCATTTAACTTGACGAGGCTAGATGGTTCTTGGTTTGGATACCGTGAAGTTGAAAAGTTGGCTTCTTTATTAGGAGTTCAATTATGGGTTAATTCAGAAGATGCTACTAAGCGTAGATAACATGTTTAATTTTGTTCAAATAGTTTTCTGATGCTTATGTTGAGAAGCATTTTTTTTTCTTTTAATGATTTTTTCTATATTTTTTTGGTTGCATGCCATATTGGAGAAAAGAAAAAAGAAAGAAAAATGATGTTTTTACTAAACTGAAAATTGCAAGATGAAAACTGTATGAGGCTGCTAACAGGACTTCCTTGGGTTTTTTTTACCTGCTGCGCTTGTGTAGTAAGGATGTTTTTGCAATTCTGGTGCAATATCTTGGCTTATCTTACTCAGATCTTCTTTCGAACATAGGATAGTCTTTAGCCAGTTTCTACATTAAGCTTTTACAATTGCACTGGGGGGGTTCATTTTTTACCTGATTACAGCTTTAAAGATATCATTCAAGGTTGTATTGTTGATTTCAATCTGGACATGTTTGCTGGGATGACAATGACATAATATGAGGAAAACAAACTGGAGCTGTTAGGTTGTCATTTGGTTACGTGTAAAGGTATGAAGAAACCAAGTTAGTAGATGCTCATCCTTTGGTCTTGCAAATTTTAGTCAAATTTTATAACTGTAAAAGGGGTGGAAAAAAGAAAAGAAAATTTTTCTCTTGGTGTTATATTTTCTGTTTGTCAGATTTATGGTGAACAAATGAAGAGAAATTTTATTGCATCACTTTCTATACTTTGATAAAGTGTTTACAAATTCTGTCGATTCCTTGTCATTTCTTAGCTGTTTGGTGGTTATATGTGAATAGATTTATTTTCAGTCTGGCTTCTTCTCTAAATTTTGTTGCTCTGTCACAGAAATTTATTGATTTGATACAAAGTTCCTTTGTTTCATTTCCAAACAAATCTGCAAATGGATATCTGTTAAGGGCAAGTTCCATCCACTTTTCAACTGAAGGTTGTGATTATTATATTTTTACTCATTCCTGCTTTGTAGGCTATCAAATGCTTTTTCTTTTTTCATATTATCTGTGAGCTGTCACTCCCTTTAGTCAAATTCCCCAGTTGAAGATATTTTACTGTCTGTACCAGTAGCTGCTAGTTTATGTTTCCATACAGTAGTCTAGTTCGCTAAAAGGACCAGAAGATAAAGTAAGAATCTGTTTACATATAGACACACTTATCGACATATCACGGTAATATGATACTAGTTTATAATATGCATGATCAACCTTTTGTTTTCGTTGTTTAATTGACCAAAAATGAACATAGAAATTATAATGGGAGTTATGTAGTTACCTTGCTGCATTTTTTGGATTTGGTTTTCTTGTGCATAATTATTTGATTCTACACTCTTCATTGTATGGTTGATCTTGGCTTTGTTCCTGGTTATCATTATGTGTCTGGTGGCATTTCCTAATGAACATTTCGGAATATGAACGGTGATATTTCAGGCACTGAAAGAAGAATCTCAGCTTCCAAATATTTCATCAAGTCTGTTACTGTCTATCTAATTAAACCATGTGCTGGATTTGGCGTAGAACGTTGGCCTCTTTAATGTACTGGTGAATATTTGTCTTCTATGTACCCTTAACATCAAATATGTAGCGCATCGATTTCCAACGTAGACATTCCTAAATTCCTTCTTTGGAGTTGTCTGGCATCAGAAATTTGCAATAAAGTGTTGTCAACAAGAGCAGTGACGATCTTAGTGCCAACTTGTTCAAAGTTTAGTATATAACTTCATGTAATTAGAGGAAAACCTATGGATTTGAAATGTGACCAAGTGGACATTAAAATGAAAATAGAAAGTGTTGGAGAGAAAAGATACAGCTGCAAGATTCGAAGTAATCTCAAAAACTAAATAGCATGCGACCAAAAATAATCTTTTATTGGCTCATGGTAAGCTTGGTGGACGCAGGAGCACGGACAATGGGTGTTTAAAGTTAATCAATCATAAGAGATTGAAAGGAAAACTAATTATGAAAATGAAGAAGTTAAAGATATTGGATCAGCAAATTCTTAATTTAAAAATTTTATATCTTACATACCGTCTGGCAACTGATACAATAGTCTGGGGGAATTTGACTCTTATCTGTTGGAGTGGTGGTACATCACCACATCTATGGCATGTAACTGAAAGTTATTTCATCCTTTCCCGGTGAATTTGTCAGGTCTGTTGCATGATCGGGAATGGCTTCTTAAAAGCGAAACTGATGAAATTCTTACCCAGAAGAAAGTGAATTGCTTACCTTTCTGCAATTCACCATTATAATTCAATTTTTTATTCTAAATTTTCCATTGTTCATCTGTTTTCTTTATTGAACATGAAGATTAATGCGGTAATAGCAAGCTCTGGTTATAATGTTCACATGATTTGATGTGTATACACCATTAAAAGTTGGTAAGCACATGCCACTATGCATGTGCTTTATGAAGAACACTACTGCTTTTCATCTGCAAGGTCAGAGATAATCTTCAACTCATAATTTTTGTTAAATCTTTTTAAGGTGATATGCCCGTCCACATATGTTATCTTCATCAAGTCATAACACGACGGTTGTTTGTTAATAATTATATATGAAGTCCACTGTTACACAAATGAAGTGGACTTATGGTTTAGCAAAGCAATTGATCGACCTTGTACTTTACTCCAATGTTTCAGCCCTAAATCTGGTCATTCCATGAACAAGAGCAGAGGTGAAGGCATGTGCAGAGATTTATATCTGGAGATGAACCATATGCCAAAGATGGATGGAGAATCCTGAAGATTGGAAACAATTATTTTACGGTAAGTCCTAAGGTACCTTAATTGTAGCCACTTTTATTTTGGTTGAATTAAAAACCCAAGGTTTTAGCTTATTTCTGACATAGACATCTTATGATGTAACGAACATTACCATCAGCTGTATGTTTCATCCGCAGCCTGTGTATTATTGAGGTTTCCGGCTTTCTCCGGCAAGAATCTTGCAAACCAAAAAAACGAAAAAAGAAGGAAATGAGTTGACACAAGTTCTTTTTACACATTGACAAAGAACATGGAATCTAATTTCTTTTAAATGACCAACATTTCAAGAAGTCCTTGCGAACAATAGTAGTAAATCATCTGTGTCTGTGTATTTTACCAAGCTTTGCTTCATTGTCCAGCACTTGGGTGGATGCAAATGCTGCCAAATGATCAATTTTTCTCACGAAGATAGAGTAGTGCAGAAGTCAAAACGAACCATTGCCTACTTTAGCATCATACCGGAGATCGAAAGTAAGTGATATTAGTCATCCTACTCAAACGTTCATCGTTCATTACTTAATTTCACTTATTGAAGTACACATCATTTTCTGTTTTCTGGTGTATATGGAATCAGGGAAAGATTTTGTTCGGCATATTGCTGAGACACGATATCACCGAGAAGGACTCAAATTCATATCTTGAAGTTGGACAATAAACGCATGTGAACTTGGAGTAAAGTATACACATGGAACATAAAAAGAGACCAGTTAATTTCAGCAGCAGCAGCAGCAGATACAGACACAAATACAACCCAGAAGAATGGAATATACAGTATACCAGATAAAACTGGGAAGATCCCCACAGCTTGAAAGTCCTTTTTCTTTTCTCTATGGATACTCTATTTTTATTCTCAAGATTGATTTGATCCTATACGAATAACCCAACTACAAAAATCATCTAAAGAATCATTCCATAGTTCAGACTTTAGATTCATGTATATCATCTAAAGAATCATTCCAAGTTATGTAATTTAATAATTAAATTAAATGTTAAAAGTGGCAAGTAAATAAGTGTTGGAGCGGGTGTATTATGGTTCATATAATTTAATTAATTAAAATCTTAATAAAAACATTTGATGTAATAAAAAAGTTCTGAGTCTATTAATTAAGAGTATTCCCTATGATCCCGAAATTTTGGGAAATTATGTGGTTTAAAATACAAATCATTGTCATTTTCTTCAGAAAATAGAATGTTCCAATTTAGGCCTACATATTTCTTGTTTCTTGACCAAAGGACTTGGACTATTTCTCTTCTGCCTTTCTACCTTTACTTGGCTATCATTCCTTTGTGGAATGTTGACCATTTCATTTGAAAGGCTAGCCTTTTTGGGTTAGCACAAATTCTTGACGAGAAGAGAATTAATTTCAAATAAATAATCGTCGTTCCTCTTCTCTTGCTGAAACATTTGACAAGATCCATCCCCAATTATGTAAAACTAATGGGAAGCACGACATGTTTACAGGATTTGTGTGTGACGAGGCTATCATATACTCATACTTTTCTCACAAAATGTTACAGCCAAAATATAAGTAAAAGACATGGATTTGGGGGAAGTCAGTCTTAGTAATTAAAGAGTTGGTTGATCCTCTGACTTGACCAGTTGATACTTCTTGACCCAGTAATACAATGGAGTCAATTCATTCTGGACTGGCAATAAACTTGGTCTATATTGTACATCAACCAGGAGAGAAGAGATCGGTATATGCTCACTGTTAATTATTTGAATATTGCTTCGCATGATGATCAACTTTTGGCTGCAGTCTTTTCTTGTTATATGTATACACAAAACAATGAACCATTATCCTTCCGGTCAAGGAATATGTGCTAGAAACATGGCCTAGAAATCCTCACCAGGGAACAAGAATTTCAAAGTTACATGATGAAATTTTGACGAGAGTGATGATACATAGACAGCCTTAATATACCTCGGATATTGAATTGTGATTAACGCAATGTTAATTAAAGAAATTTTTAGATAATTTTTTTAAATTAAAAAAATATAAATAATATTTTATTATTTTATTATTTTTTTTTATGTTTATTTTAAAGTCTGAGTAAATATTATTTTTCTTTTCTTAATGAAAAATTCATTTTTTTGCAAAATTTTGATAAAAAAAAAGTATTTTTTAATGTTTATGTTGTTACCTTTATTGATAAAGAACTAAACATGGACCGATTCTATCCAGATAAATTCTTCAAACACAGACAATGTTTTAGGTAAGTCAAACTTCGACGAGTCAATAAGATTGAAATGCTAGCCAAAACATGAACCTTTTTGGGTAAACAAAGAAGGCATTAAGAGCACTGCTGCTGGTGAGTGGCCATTTGAGACTGAATCGACGCAGGAGAAGAGTTAGTTTTTCTCCTGGTCAAATATTATACACGACTTCTAGAAAGATTTCGGTTTGTATGAGAGCATGCTTGTATGATTCAATCACAACATCGATTACAGTAGAAAAAATGCTTCATTAGAATAGAATTTTCCTGTTTCAAAGCTTTGAATTTCCTGTAATGTTTTTAAATCAACTGAATTTCACAAGAAAGACAAAAGTTGATGCCAAGATTTTGTCATGGATTGGATACATATTCATGGTTTCTTTTATCTTTGGTGTAAGAAGAAATCTTCCCGTCTCAAGTAAACTAAACATAAAAATAATCCACAAGTTTCGTTGACTTCCTCAACCATCATCAGCCAATTAATAACCACGACACAGCTTCAAGTTTCAAACAACGTGTCTGGTAAGAATTGCACTCCTTTACAGATAACAATGACAGACATAATTATCAAATTGCCATGCATGCACCTAATACAACGATGTGATTATCTTAATTAATAGGAGCTTTCCCTTCAAGAAATAATAAATACTACGTAGAAAACTTTGGTAGGGTGAAAAGAAACTAATAATAATAATATAAAATTAAAAATAATCATAAAATATCATGAAATCAATTATATATTTATTTTCTTCTTAATTAACTACTAATCACACCCTTAAACTAAATTGAGATTCATTTTTTGAAAAAAGAAAATCATAAAGGAAATATTTATTTTTCAAAAATGGCAGCGGCTTCCTATTCTAATTGAATTTTCTTCTGTATACACGTCCATGGTCAACCATAATGTTCCACCGTCTGCCAACAAAACAGATGAAATTGAACTTTGAACTAAAACCCAATTTCTATTTCCAATCAATAATAAATCGAATAGACGTATTGGGGGATAATGCAATGGAGAGAGCAATTGATTGAAATGAAAGCAGCTTTTGAGATCAATATTTATCCATGGACACAGAAAAATAAACAAAGTCGTAAAATCTACTGGTAATAATATTCTGTTAATTGCATTGATTTGGCACCAGGATGAGTTAAGAATGAGATAGGTTTGACAGGATATGTTCTCAGAGTTTTTTTTTAAGTCCTTCAATACCAATTAATACATAGAGCTAACCAGCACTTAGATTTTTTTTCCAATATATTTTTAATGTTTCGGCTCTTCCTGGTCAATCAATTTGATAGCTAGAGTCAAGGCGCACGACTTGACTTGGACAAAAAAAACCAACTCTCCTAAGACTCTTCTTCCTACATAATCAAAGAAGTTACGGTTCAAGACTTCAAGATAGCTGGTGCAATAATACTGCAGAAAAAAAAAGAAAAAAAAACAAGAAAAGAAACGTAGGGTTTGTATCGAGATTTCACGATGAGCAGCCAAAATCCTGCCAGTTACGAGGACGATGAAGCGGATCAACTTCCAGGGTTTCGGTTTCATCCAACAGATGAAGAACTTGTTGGGTTTTATCTTCGCAGAAAAGTTGACAAGAAACCAATCAGTATCGAGCTTATCAATCAGATTGATATCTACAAACATGATCCGTGGGATCTTCCAAGTATGAGCTTACTGATCAGTTTAGCTATATGTTGATTTCGTTTAATTTTCTTCAGTATCTGTGATCCTCAGGCTAATTTAATTTTAGTAATTTATGGATCAAAACGATCTTAAGAGATTGGTTTAAAGGCTTAAATTGTTGTTTATGAATCTCGATTTCGATGAGTTTTTGTTGGTTTTTTTTAATTTTCTATTGGTTTAAAGGCTTAAGTTTGTAATTTTTTTTAAAATTTGTTGTTGTTATTATCAACTTGTTTTCTAAAATTTGCAGAGAATAAGCTCTAGAAGATGCAAACAAATCTGCTTCCTTTTATCAGCTTAGATTATCAACTGAACACCACAACATATACGGGATATTTTCGTGTAAACCTTTCACAATAATTTAAACAAACTATGACGTTACTTAACATAATTAACCCTAATTTCTTTCACATACAAGAACTTAATTAGAGTTTGATCTTCACAAAGACGGGTATAATTTACTTGTCTTTCGGGGCTTAATGTTTTCTAGAAATTCCATGCATACTTTTAGCAATCAAAGCTTAAAGCTAACACTTGCGATCATGCAGAAATCAATACCACACCTGACAAAGAAGGATACTTCTTCTGCAAAAGAGGGAGAAAATACAGAAACAGTATAAGACCAAATCGAGTGACGGGGTCTGGATTTTGGAAAGCGACTGGCATCGACAAACCTGTCTGTTCTGTCGGAGGAGAAGGCCGCGACTGCATTGGACTCAAGAAGACGCTTGTTTACTACCGTGGCAGTGCCGGAAAAGGGACCAAAACTGATTGGATGATGCACGAGTTTCGACTGCCGTCCAACGATAATCTCAACATCAATACAAAAACAACTGGGGAAGAAGCGGTAAGTGAAAGTTTATCAGGATCAACTTTGCAATCAATACTTCTCTAATCGGATTAGTTAACTGCATTTGTATTTGGGAGTGGTTATGATATATGTCGGACTTGGAACATGGAATGTCATACTTTAATTTAAATACAATGCAAACTAAATACATGGAATGTCTACCATGTTAGTATAAGTAATATCATATCATCAATTGTAGAAAATCAATCTAAAATTAAATTATTATCATATATTTTATGTATTTTCTTTTATTTTCGATAAATTTTTAATTTTTTTTTATAAAAAATATAGAATATATAATAATATCAGTCTACTTGTAAAAATAAATTTGTATTTAATTGTAGGAGAGCATAACACCTCAACCCAAATTATCTCCCTTACTTGATAGCAGCCAACCCCCGTTTTGCTGTTGATAACATCTTCATTCTGTATACTACTTCCTTCTTGGAATCGCAGGAAGTATGGACTATTTGTCGAATCTTCAAGCGGAACGTGTCGCACAGAAAGTACACGCCAGATTGGAGAGAGCAGTCGTCTGTTAAACGTCAATCAGCAACGGGAATACCAAGCTCTAACAACAGCCAATATAGAAAGGAATCTAACAAACGGGAAGCATACATCAGTTTTGAAGCACCTGTTATTCATCATCAAAGCAATAAGCTCAACAAAATCGCAACAATCGATCATATCGACGAGATAAACCAGATTACTGTACAGCAGTTGAGCAGCAGAATAGCCAATAATTCCCAATCTGTGGCATCGTCTTCAAACGGTCCAATTCCAAATGCACATGGAAATGATACAGAGTTGTTCACGTACGAGAACTGGGATGAACTCAGGTCGGTAGTAGACTTTGCATTTGATCGTCCTCTTCAGCAGAAATAAATACACACACAGTTGTGCAATAAATATTACATACTATTTTTGAATGAAAGTTTAGCAGGTTTGTTTTTGATAGTATATTAGCTATAGATGTGTAGAAAAATTGTGATAGAATGAAAGTTTTACCATGAAGTGAAAACTATATAGTATGTACACAGTTTGTTTGTATGCCCTTTAATTACATATGGATGTTCCACGAACGTAAATTCTTATGTTATTTATTAAGTTCTCCCTTCTTTATTTTCTTACGACTGAAATATCCTCAAGATCTCCACCATGAGACAGAGATATATTACTATTAATGAAGAAAAACAGAAGTAATTAAGCACGCACCAGCTGAAGAAACAAAAAAATATATTGGACTCGACTGAGGAAGAGGCCCGCGAAGGAAGAAGCGGCGGAATGGCTTACAGAATAGGATTTTCAGAGTTGTACGTACAAGTTTACACTTTAGGCTCAAATTCATGGCGACAAATCTCCCCACCGGTTTGTTTTTGCCCAATAATTGAACAGGAGTTTAAAGAGAATTCTCTTCCGGAATTTGAATACCAACCACATTACAGACGGTCTGTGTTGATTAATTTGAAGGGATTTTTGGTTGTGCTTAGCTTTCCATCTGATAAACACATAGAGATATGACAGTTGAAAGTCTATGACAACAAAGATTGAAAAAGATTTAAAATGCTACGTGGTTTATTGCAACATTGGTTTGATTTTTGAAGCTTAATAGGCGTTGGATATTGTTTGTTGTTGATCTGAAAACGAATGATATTTGCTAGGTGCATTATGCTTGCCAGGATATATGAACAGGAACTTTGCAGGTTGTGCGGGAAGTGTTGGTTTCTCTCAGAAACTTCGGCAGTCCAATTTCGGATAACCGAATTGCAGGAGTGGTATTTTCCAAAGAAGATATTTTTGAAGACAGTCAATAAGGTTTATGTTTTTCCACAGACAAAAACATGGCATTGCCAGTTCTTCTCTCTCCCTTTCAGTTAATTTGATCATATTCACACAGACACACGACCATAAAGTATTTGCATGTTCGGAAAATCGTATGCTCTTTTAGGTCTTAATTTGCCAGTTTAATAAAACTGCCTAATTACAAAAGGCAGAAATGAAGTTAAGGTGTGTCCATAACTCCAAAGCTATCCGGAAACCAGGAATGGATTTTTATTTATTATAGTTAGGAGGGTACATTGGTCATTTTCTGAATACTAAAAAGATCCAAAAATTAATAAGAGTTGGAAATGGAGTCACTCCTCGACTTTTCTCTGTCTTTCTCGTTTCTCTCCGTCTCTAAAATCAAAGAAGGAAATTCTCTCTCTGCGCCATTGCCGGAACCTGGAAGTTTTTGTATTTCTAATAGCCGAAAGGTAAAGTATCTAACCTTGATCTGTTCTTTTTCTATAAACTCATTGATATATTTTTTTTCCTCTATCTTAATCTCATTGAATCAATCCATCTCAAACTCTTGACTTTAAGCTTTTCTCTTCTGTAAAACAAATCAATAACCCCACTTTTACTTACTCAATATCCAAGAATTTCGTAGCATTGCTTGTTAATCAATAACCAGTATCAAATTCCTGCTCAAAATACAAGCTTTGCTTATCCATATCAATGTGATTTACTCAAATTTGATTATACTGAAATATGTTAATATAAGACGTAAAATACATAGTTGAAGTGTTGATATGAACTGGGTAATGTTACTATTATTAGTCATGTAGTTAAAAGTTTCAATTTTTGTATCATTTTGCTGATCAGATGGTGCATCGATATTGCATTGCTTTGTTTGTGGTGTTCTCGTGTCTTGCCGGAGACTTAGATGCCAGTGCTGGTGATGCTGATCCTCATTACCGGTAGATTTGTTGACTTTCTTGTTATTTTTTTGTATAAGGTTTTATAGTTTGTAGCTTTAATTAGAAGGACATTTACTGTGCTTCTTGCGTTGAAATGTTTTTTTAAGAATTTTGTGCTTGTGGCTCTGAGTTTTTCCTTTCGTAATTTCCTCTACATTTCAACACATTTTGATTTGGTAGAATTTGTCTTTCACTTGGGAATTTCCTTATTACCTTGTTTTGCTCTGGATTAACAACCAACATTTCAGACTTCTCATCAATGTATAAAAGCCTACTTATGCCAAGTTAGGCAATTTGATTTGAAGCAGAACATTTAACCAACCAAATAACTTGAATTTTAGCTAAATTGCTAAAGAATTGACGAAATGTTCAGCTGGACTAATCTGATAACTGAAGCATAGGGGGGATCTAGATAATAGATTAATTAGTTGACATGCAAGAATTTTTGTTCATTGTATTCTTGATTTGCTTCACTGATATTAAGCAGGAGCTTTCTGGATATAATTGTTACTCTTTGGGAAGATACATTGATCTCATAAAGGCTTTTTCTTCTGAGTCCCCAGACACATAGTAATTGTACCTCTTGTCTTTGCGTCCTCGTTTCAATGGCTACGTACCAATCTAGCTACTTTGAAAGTAATCCACGGTATAATTCGTATGTGTTCCATCTTGGTTTTACAAATTTATTGTCTGTTTTAAGGTTTAATAGTGGTTGAACTAGTGATGTATTTGTGGGTAACTTGCTCTAGTGACTCTATAATATGCATTTCTAATGAATTATGTTGTTTTATGCTCTTTTCATATTTATAAATTAATTTATTGTACTTCTTGCTGACAATTGCTAATGGATTTATGATAGTCTAACATATGGGGACAATTTGATATTTTGACATATTTCAAAATTTTATAACCTGGCATATTTTCAATTTTAGGGCTTGTGTTAAAACATGTGAAGCAACTGGATGTGTTGGGCCGAGATGCTTTCCACATTGCAAATTATCTTCAAATGGTGCTCCCATTGATGGTCCATGGTACATGCAAGAACCTCTTTACTTGCAGTGGAAACAATGGGATTGTCAAAGTGATTGCCGATACAATTGTATGGTTAACAGAGAAAGAGAGAGAGAGGTACTCGGTCATGGGCCTATTAAATATCATGGAAAATGGCCCTTCAAGCGTGTATATGGGATACAGGTTTGCATCAACCAGCTTTATATGTTATTAAAAACTTACTTTTGGACCTCTTTGACAATTTGTCTTACATTTAAAGTATTTTGGCTTGTTATTTGTTCACTCAGGAGCCTGCTTCAGTGGCTCTCTCTGCTCTCAACCTTGCGATGCATTTCCATGGTTGGCTTTCCTTTTTCATCCTTATGTACTACAAGTTGCCTCTAAAACAAAGCAAGAAACCTTACTATGAATTTTCCACTTTGTGCCATATCTGTGAGTTTTTGTCATTGAACTCCTGGTTCTGGAGTGTCGTTTTCCACAGTCGGTAAGCCTTTTTACTGCTTTATCATTTTGTGTGATGGATTAAATTGAGTGGCAAATGTTTCATCTGAGTGGGTCCATCTTTAAACATAGGCCAGTTAATTTCTAATTGATGTGTACATCAAACCATTAAGGGTTTTATCTTTATTTTCAAGGTCGTAAAGGTAGCAATGTGTCATGGTAGATAATTCATTCTGAAAAAAAAATAAATTAAATTCTAATGCTATATATTATTATTGCTAAGTTGATATAACGGCAAGAAAAATAAATACTTTGTGTTGGTGTGACAACCAAGACAAAACCGAAACTCATGAGATATAGAGTCCAAGATAAATGATGTAAGATGAGGTGTAAAAGTCTCATATTGTCTTGTTAGAAACTTTACTAGGCTCTTCTGGAGGAAAATGCAAAAACTTTTGGTTCGGAAAGGGGGTGAAGAATATTCTACTGTGTAGAGAAATAGGTTGTCACAATTAAAATCATTGTTTAACCTACCACAAGATTTTGGACGGATTTCACATTCTGCACTAGTGTTTGGCAGCCCAAAACTCTCACCACTATACTAGGCACTTCCTTAAATCAGTATAGCAATTTCATTTTTTTGTTAGTTTAGTTCATTGTTTTCCTTTTTCGTTAGCATGTTCATTTTCTAATGATTATGGTAACTTCTAATTGGAATGCAGCGATGTGGACTTAACAGAGAAATTAGACTACTCATCTGCTGTGGCATTTCTTGGGTACTCGCTCATTCTGGCCATACTAAGAACTTTGAATGTGAGAGATGAGGCTGCTAGGGTCATGGTTGCTGCTCCACTCCTCGCCTTTGTGACAACCCATATATTGTACCTCAATTTCTATAAACTAGACTATGGTCTCAGATCTCTACTACTATATCTCTGTTTCTGAGTGATGTTCAAGCTAATCATTAGTGTCAAAGATATCTTCTTTTGTAGTTACATTGCTGCAGGCCTCATAGAGACACCATTAACATAATATTACTTTTACCCTTTATGACTGCAACATTTAGTTTTGTCATGTTAGTGACGTTAATCGACAACTTCCTGTACATTTTACAGGGTGGAACATGAAAGTTTGTGTTGTCATGGGAGTGGCACAGCTTCTCACCTGGGCAATTTGGGCTAGTGTCACTCAACATCCTTTTCGCTGGAAGTTGTGGGTGGTTGTATTTGGAGGTGGCCTGGCGATGCTCCTCGAAATCTACGATTTCCCTCCATATTATGGATTCCTAGATGCTCATTCTGTCTGGCACGCGACGACTGTACCCCTCACCTACATTTGGTGGAGTTTTATCAGGGATGATGCCGAGTTCCGAACGACTAACATGCTTAAGAAAGCAAAGTAGCTAATTACAAATGTAAACTGCGATCTTGTTATGCTTTGACCAGAATAGAAGCTACAGGAATCGCATCAATTTTTCCTTTTTTTCAGTTTGCTTAGTTTGGAACTCCATTTGAGTGAAAGACCGTCACCATGCAGAGATGGAATTTTTATATCAAATTATAGTTTCACCGGGAAACTAACAAGATCCTGAACATCATTGCAGGGTAGACTATGAAAGTTTGCTTCGTAGTAGCTCATCTTCTAATCTGAGCAATTAGGTTTCCTGTCACTTCATGTTGTAAATTCCTCCATGCCGACTCTCCAGTTGGCAGCAATTAAACCCCCTGGCCTACATTTGGTGAGGTTTTTATCAGCCTCTCAAAAATGCAGCAGAGTTTTCACACTCCCCGGGTGACAGCAATTAAGACGCCTAGCCTACATTTGGTGTAGGTTTTATCAGCCTTTCAAAGAGTGAAGCCGAGTTTTGAAGACTTCTTACTGAATAGGTTTTACGCCAATAGAAGCTGCATAAATTACTTTATTTTGGCCTTTTTATATTCCGAGTTTGAACTACCGTTTGCGACCATTTGTCTGCAGAGAACGGCATTACATGCTGGCATGCATGTTTGCACGTCGTTGTTGGGTTAATTTTCTAATATATGTCTGACAAAAATGGCCAATTATCACACTGATCAAAGTCCTAATCAATATTTCTTCCTTGGTTCCGTTCTTTTACATGATGCGACGTAAAAGTTGGCCATGTGCACGGAAGCATCCAAGCCGGCCTTACCTTTGTCTTATGTCACCCGTCCCACCAACTTAACTTTTTTTTCCCTTGTCTTTATTTAATTCTTCCTGCTTCTAGTTCTTTTTCCAGTGTCAAGTTTTCTTCTTCACTTTCTTCTGTTCATTTTGCTCTGATCTCCATGCTTTCCAAGAAGCAAACTGTTACCACTCCATGGATAGAGAAGGAGAAATATTCCAAAATCAAAGAGACACGGACAAAACTCATGGTCAACTCCCACTTCAGATACTCTATCGTCTGTCTTGTCTCTTTGGCTGCATGGTTTCTGGTTCTTTTCTTCTGGCTTCCACCCTCAAACCCTAGACGCATTATTGTCAAAACCCAACAGCAAAATCTCAAACCCGTTAACAAGAATCAACAACAACAGCCATTCTCAGTTTATGTTTACAATTTGCCCTCAGAATTCAACCTCGGCCTTCTCGAAGACTGCAAACACTTAAATGTGTACACCGACATGTGTCCTCACGTGGCAAACAACGGCCTCGGCCAGCCGCTTTCTGATATTGCCTCCGTCGGCTCCAGCTGCTGGTTCGCCACTCACCAGTTCATCGCCGAGATGATCTTCCATGCACGCATGGAAAACCACCCGCTTCGCACGTGGGATCCTTCCCGCGCCAACCTCTTCTACGTTCCTTTCTACGGCGGCCTCCACGCTTCGAGCAAATTCCGGGAGGCTAATCTCACAGCTCGCGATGAGTTAGCGTTCAGATTGGTCAAGTTCCTCCTGTCACAGCCGTGGTGGCAGCGACGTAATGGTGAAGATCATTTTCTTGTCCTGGGGAGAACCGCATGGGATTTCATGAGGTCAGAAACTGGGCCTGACTTTGGAGCCAATTCTCTCCTAAACATGCCACGTATGCAGAACGTGTCGGTGCTGACTGTCGAGAGAAACCCTTGGGGAAGATCTAAGCAGCACGGCATCCCTTACCCGTCTTATTATCACCCGTCCACTTCAGACCAGATGCTTACGTGGCAGCAGAAAATGAGACTATCCGAACGGCCCCACCTTTTCTCTTTCATCGGCGCGCCGAGAAAGGGCGTCGAAAAAGCCGCGATTCGAGACGAGTTAATAAACCAATGCGCTGAGTCAACCCGATGCAAGCTACTAACGTGCAAGAGCGTAGGTGGAGCAAACAATAAGTGTTATTCACCCAGTGAAATCCTCGCAGTCATGTCCGGTTCCCGGTTCTGTCTGCAGGCACCGGGCGATTCATTCACCCGGCGGTCAACGTTCGACTCGGTTCTGGCGGGTTGCATACCCGTGTTCTTCTCGCCGCACACGGCGTACACCCAGTACGCGTGGTATTTGGCGGAGGATCCGAAAGAATATTCGGTTTATATAAATGGGGAGAAGGGGCATGCAAGGAAGAAGATAGAAGAAGAGCTGTTGAAGATTCCTGAAGATCGGGTGGAGAAAATGAGGAATAAAGTAATTGATTTGATTCCGAGAGTAACGTACAAGCATCCAAATGCAAGTGACCAAGCTGAGTTTAAAGACGCTATTGACATTGCACTTGCCGCATTGGCAAATCGTGTTCAGCCCAAATTCGGTAGCCAAATAGTGTAATAATAATGTGAATGTGTACTTTGTTACACGTTTACTGAGGTCAGATCGAGGTTCGTGAATGATTACGACATCGTTTTACTGTTCAATTATATATTTATATACACACACAAAGTGCACACGTCACGTCAGTGTCCCACCAGAATGTGCTAGATACAAAATATTATATGTAACATTTGATTAAAAAAATGACCAATTCTTTTTATGCTATAACAACGCAAATCCTGACTGTCTATGATGCTGCTGTACGTCATTGACTAACGGGAGTACAGGGCAACTCCGCAAGGACAAGTATGCGCCAACTCCCCGCACAAATGTGCACTCTCGACTGACTTTCATCCTTAACGATGTTCTTACGAACATCCACAACCACGTCCATTAAACCATAACACGGTACTTATTATTGTTACCCTTCTTCTCTAGGTATGTAATCAAAGCTAACAGACTTCCCTTCAATCGTCTCACAACCTAAGGGAAAAAAAATAAAAAATAAAACCAACCACAAGTATTTCTTCTTGGATGTTGGCATGCACGAATGTGATACGAGTGCACAAAGATACAGCTATTAATAATTAAGAATTACCTGATGATGTTTGCTCGGACGAAATGTCCTTTCACTCAAGATCCTTGAAGGCAAATGCTACCTGCTGTTGAAAATTAATGCAATAACGTATAGGAAGAATAGCACACAAACAACATAATATGCTAACCCGCAACACAAAGACTCAAATTTAAGCGCAGATTTTCTTTTATTTCATCGGAAATGATTTTGAAAAAAAAACAAAGAAGCAAACAGCAGAATAAGAAAATAGAAAACAAAAATAACCAAAATTCATTAAGAAAAACACTGGATATAGAAATTGTCTCAATGTGTACTTTCAGGAGAATTATGTATCCGACTTAAAATTACCGACTCAGACTCATTTGAACCATGCATCAAAACCCCAGATAGTTTTGTGGAACCATCCGAAAAAATTAATGTACCACTAGTCGCATCAGCACATGCTTGCCTTTCCTTGCCATCATGGACTGAATTATTGCTTTTTGTCTTGCCTATCTCATATACATTTTCCCCATCACTAGGCATAACAGCTGCATACTGTGATGCATTATCAAGAGATGGCGGGTGATCTCCATCTACTGCATCCTCTGACATCACCAGCTCAGAAACCATCTCATCTGTCTTATCCCTATTAAGAACTGGAACAGGTTCCTCGGACCTCTTAGGAGTAGAATCTTGATCACACACTTCCAAATTTTCCTGACAGGTAGGAATGTAATCCTGCACTGACTGAGGAGTTAAAACCAGCTCCTCTAGCATCTGCGTACTATCAGCACGTGAAACTGCTTCAAATTTCTCATGATCTGAACTTAAAATTGGAGCATTCATCATTTCTTTATCAGAAGCCATGACTAACTCCTCTGTTTTCTCCACACTGCAAAGAGAACCGCCTTGCTCCACTTTCTCAAGATTAATTGTCTGCATGATATCTAATGCCCCACTGTTCACAATTGGTAAGCCACTCATCTGTATCCTCTGTTTCTTGTAGTGGTCCATTGCTCTCTGCGGATGAGAAATGACAATGTCAGCAAAAAGGAAAAATAGACAGAGCACTTTCAGATTCTTAAGTTCTGAAGTAAAAAAATGGATTAATTATCTCTTGCATTTTAACATTCAAACCATGTTAAGAAATCAGTTATAATAATACTCGTAGTGATGCACAAAATATGTTACAAAAGAGTGCAAATAGCTAAAAATGGCATGTCTGGCCTGAAGTAGACTTCTTTTAATCCAGTTATAAGTTCAATATTTGTTATTTTGTAATGACAGCACAGAAATATCTTGACAGCAATTGAAAAACAGAATTCAAAGCAGCCAAAAGAGCCTTTTAAAGTAGCAATAATGTAACAATATGATTACCACACAGTAACACATTTGGTGAAGAAGATCAAACATGTCAAATATGTTTTGACCATCATCATCAGGACACAACCACCAATTTAGACTAAAAATCTCCATGCCTCTTCAAATGACTGCAATATTATGTTGACTAAATTGTAAACACACTCAAAAATGTTTCACCTTACACACGCACACGTACACCATTCCGGATCTACATTACTTGTTTACCATAAAATTACCTGAAAAACAGAATCATTTGCTGCAGGGAAAAGAGGACTTAACAAGGTTTTGGAACTTTTTGGAACTGCTCTTCCACCATCCTATAGGAATACAAAAGCAGAAAATTTATCCAAAAAGACCAATAAAACTATAAACTAATGAGTTTGTGTACAGAACGACAGAGAAAAGCAGAGTTGCCTTGGATACTATACCTTCAAATTTACAACTATAGTAGTTTCATCGTCAATGGCTTCAATCTGATCCATGTCAAGTAAGTTCACACACTGGCCATACAACTCTGAACCAGCAAGTTCCAATGAAATGTCAAGCTTAGAAAGATAAGCACGGCAACGGCAAGCAAAATTATCCTCACTTGAAATTTTATAAGGATCAGATGTCTCATCACAGGAAGTTTTGGGTGAAAGTTTCAATGGTTCTTTTGCAGTACTGCTGGGTCTTGTTTCAATGTCTTTTTCCTGAATCCCTTGATTATTTTCATAAGGAGTCTGTTGAACTGTCTGCCCAGACAAAACATCGTCTAAAGGGGCCTGCACAAGATGGTCCTCCTTCTGGGATGTCAAAGGCAAGTCCACATTTACATCACCATTTTCTCCTTTCCACACATCACCACTGGTTTCCCATCCACGTCCATTCATCGGATGCCTATTCTGGTCCCACTCAACCCCCCCATACATGTGTGGTTCATCCCTATAACCACCATTATTGCCATCCCATCCATGCAAGTAAGGAGGGCCTGATCCATCCATCATATTTTGCCACCCAAGAGGGCGCATATGACCAGGGAACCTGTCAGCATCATGCATATGATAAGGAATTCCAGAGTGATTCATTTCCATTGGGGGTCTAACAGTAAAAAGAGGTGGAGAAGGAAATTGTGACATTATTGCTGGATAACCTCCATGAGGTGGCCCATGTTGGAAATGCATGAATCCATTTGGTACTGGTGAGGACCAATTGGGAGTACCTCTCCATGCATTTCCTTGACCTCTTCCGACATTGGGATCACCACTCCTCCGGTAACGGGCACTAATGTTAACCCTACCATCTTCTTCCATTGAACCCATAAAAGAAGGACTGCCAACCCCAGCCCTGAAACCAGATGGGGGAGGTAATGAAGAAGATGAATTGTTCTGACTAGTTCTATTGTAATATAATAGATCCATCGGAGAAGACTCATCCACTGGAGGTTTCTCCAAAGATAAGTCCCGAGTTAGCCTGTCCTCATTAGCAGACAATTCTCTAGAACCAATACTGCTCCTCCGTCCAGTTTCTTCAATGTCAAGACTCCTCTTAGTACTAGTTCTGTTCATGTATCTACGGTCAAGACTTGTTGAAGAAGGAGATCTTTCCACCAAGCCCACAGGTGAAGCCTTTGAACTAGAAAACCTCTCAACTGATAACTCCGCTAAATGGCCATCATCCACTTTAGTGGGTCTTTCCATGGATCTATACTTAGAACCTCTATCCAATGCTACCGAAAGAGAAGTTACCTCCTTTGACAAGATTGCTTTTGACCTCTGTTCTGTCACAGAATCTCTGTATTTCAAGTCTTCCTGCTTTATATGTCTGTAACCCATGTTAAAAAAAGGTTATCCCAAGTTACCATTAAACTCAAGAAAAGTGAACACAAAACAAAAAGTGCAGACTACAAATGCTCACTGTTGAAATCATTTGATAAGCAAAGGATTTGAGAGGTATAACTAATTGAAGTTATATTATTGATTAACATGCCAGTTCTAGCCATACAATTTGATCAAATTAAAAGAAATTGAGAATATAAAAGGACACCTGTACTCATCTGTGCCGCCATGTGAGCTAGTGCTCGGAGAAGTCCTCCGTCTGTTGCTATTAACAGTTGAATCTACATGGGCTTGACGTGACTGAGACCTTCCCCTATCCGCATCTGACTCAACTCTGCCACTGCTCAAAGGTTTATTTTCCAAGTCATAATAGTGTGCTCTGATTCCTCTAGATTTAGTATCAGAACAATCATCACGTTCATCTGGAGATCTCTTTCTTCCCCTGATATCTTTGTATTTGACACTCCGGTCATCAAGGTGTGAACCATCATTGTCAAGATCTCTGTCACGATCATGGTCAAGATCGTGATCTCGACCACGGTTATGGTCCTGCTCTCGATCATGTTCACGATGGTCATGATCTCGATCTAATTCACAATCTCCATCATGGTCATGCTGACGGTCACAATCACGGCTACATTCACAGTCATGATCACAGCTATGCTCACAGTCATGATCACATTCTTGGTCCTTGTCACAGCCATGATCAAAGTCACAATCATGGTCATACTCATGCTCTCGATCGCGGTCACTGTCCAAAAGCTTAGATTTCTTCTGTTTAGTTTCTGCAGGATCTCTTTCATCCCTTGAGTGCTTATCATCAGACCTACTACTAATATAATCTCTAGCAAGGTGTTCATCTCGGTGCCTGCTTTCCCTGTCTGTATCTTCCTGATACTTATCTATATAACTTTCATCTTTATGCTTCTCATCTTTCTGTCTTCCATCATTGGTAAACCTATCCCTCCGTCTAATATTGATGTCTCCAACCTCATCCTCGCGTTTATCCCCATCACCAGGACAATCTCTCTTTCTCCTAGCTCGTCTGTCAAGCTGCTTCCCTGATTCAAGACTAGGAAACTGATCCAGTTCATTGAACTCTGCAACAAAACATCTAACATGGCAGATTGAAAACAAAAAGTAACTCATTGATAATCCTTTCTTCTATACAGCAATTGACTTAACAAGCACCTGGTTGGATACCTCAAGTAAGTTTCAATCGACCAAAGCTAGCATATAAGAATACAGAAGTGTGAGCAACCACATAACTGAGTGGACATACTGTCCTTAATTGAATAACCCAAACAACAAATCAAACAGATTTTTTTTTAATATTCATCAGGAATAAAAACAAACAAACCTCACCATTCAGTATTCAAGATAATGTCAAGTAGATTGATCTACAAAAAACAAACAAACCTCACCATCAAGACAATGCCAAGTAGATTGACCTAAACAAGACCTACAAGATAATAATGACTTTAAATTTTGTTAAAAGCACAATTGTAGTAGATTCAAACACTATGTTTCTCAAAACAGCACTTAGAAAATGATATAGGTCAAGATACATCTAAACATATGCTCAGCGATCAGCAAAGAGAAAGAGAAATTAAGCAAACAAGAGAGACACAGAGAGAGAGAGAGAGAGAGAGAGAGAGAGCAAAAGAGAACATGAGGTGCAAACTCAATTAAAATAAATCCTTACATGATAATTTCCCAGCCTTTCCAACTGCCCATATACTCTCAAGAAAGACTTCAAATCACTCAAACTTACATATACAATATGTCTGCATCAGATTTTGAAGTTGCCACATCAATTGCACCAATTGATATAGGATAGGTAAGACAACCTAAAAAAGCTATGTGGCCTAATACCAACAATTTCTCAATTTAGCCAACCAATTACATCAAACTATTTTAGTCTCTAATTTGGTAACAAGTTATCATATCAATAAAATCACAAAATTCATACCAATTCATGAAATGGGTAGAGTATATCACTGGGTTTAACAGATATTGTTCTATTCAAGCTTGGAATCTTAGTTTCAGACATTTAGTTTGATCTTATAGTCAGCCACCTCAAGCACCAATCCTGATATTAACTCCCTGACTATGTACAGAAAATAACAATCAGGTATAATCAATTAACTTAATTGGACTCCCCAATTCAATTAGCCACTCAAGGCAACCCAAAACTCTTAAAGAAGTCAAGAATCTGACAAGCTAGTAAATTCAGAAGGCTGTATTGTATTTCAGATTATTCATAAAATTATACTCTGTAGACCAGAAAATATCAGACAATTCTATCTCCATGATTTTACGCCACTTAGCAGCAACTTAAGGAAGAAACTATGAACTAATCCTCAACCAACTCTATTTTATCCAAGTAAAACTGTCAAGGGAATGCTTTCTGGGCCAGAGCAGAAATAACAAGTACACATGGAAAAGAAAATTTTCAATGTACAGAGACAACTTGACAATCCAAATTTGTATGCCTCACACGAACCCTTCCTCGTTCAATTAGAAAGTTCACATTTCTCCTCCAATGGTGATCTATCACACCAATTTTGTTCAGAAAGCAGATACAAAAAACATTTTCATTTTTTGATATTTAGCAATTCCCCAGCCAATCTATCTTCTCCAAGTTCCAAACTAAGAACTACTAGCAGACCCTACAAAGCTAAAGATAAACATTCGAACACTTCTAAGCTTCCAACATTGAATAAGTATTAACATGGGGTTTATGATCAAAACAAAACATGAAACTAGACAAACTGGTTCCAAGGGGTGATCTAGATTCTAAATTAGTAGAGGCAAAACTTCATTATAATGAGAAAAAATGCAAGTCTTACCACTTATTTTATTATTTTTGAGGCAAATTTAATCTTCGCTTTATTATAAAAGCTACTGTGTCCAAAGAACAAGAAAAGAGTGATCAAAGAAGGAAAGAGATTTTTTTGGCCAATTAGAAACCATCTAATCTAGGTAAGTAGATGTATCAGTTTTACAAATTAACCAACTGTACAACTACCATTATGTTTTAGCCAATGCAAAATAAGCAATCCAAATAGCATATCATGTTAGTTTGTAGCCAGAGTATCAATCTTCTTCTTTCCTTACTTTTCTTCTTCTTTTTTTTTAAGAAACAGAGAATATTATTAACAAAAACTTTTCTATTCAAGCACTGTATATTATATAACCTCTACAGCCGGGACTTCTGTATCTTCTAGACCCTTCCATAACAAAACTTTTTGTGAACTTCTAACAACTTCAAGTACAAAACATAATACATTTTTTAAGCAACTTCGGGCAACCATCCCAACTCTTAACATAAGAGTAACTTTGGAAATGCAATTAAAGATTGTGCAAATTAGGGTTCCATAAACGAATTTGTGTCCTTTACAGGGAAAAAAAAGAGAGAGAGGCGACACTAGCCAAGGCGCATTAGACATTTTGTGAAATAGGTCCCTCCGATGGCTAAACCAGAGCAACCCAAATACACTATCTACTACAATAAGTCAAATTAAGGTCAGCTTAAGGTAACAAAAAAAAATCACATATGTAAGCATAATACATATACAGACAATACACGAACTCACACACAACACTTACAAGTTACCTTACCAGCTTTTTCATTTACCGCAGATTGCTTCACTGAGGCAAAGCGACTATGCTCTTCATTCTCAACAAACCTCTCATTTTTGCCTTCCTTTCCCTTCCTTTCTCTCTCCCTCTCTCTCTCCACTTCTCTACTCTCCTTTCGGCTAGATTCCCTGTGCTTCCCCTCGCTCTTCGACCGCCGGTCCTCGCTATCATCTCTCCTCTTACTCTTCGACTCACTAGAAGCTTTCGATTTCCTCGAACTTTCAATTCTTTTGTCCTCACCACCGTTCCACCGGTCGTTCACGCCGTAATCTGCAGTACGGTCTTTCCGCCGCTTTGAAGACGAATTATAGTCCTCGGCGTAATCACCATTTCCCGAACCAAACACCTCCTTATTTTCCTTCGAATCGAGCTTCCGTTTGTCGCTTCCAGAGCCCGACTCCTTCGAAACCCTAGCACTGCTGCTGTCGTCTTTTCCTTTGCGGTCCTTCACACTCGAATCCTTTTCCGAATCCGAATAATCTCTAGCATCTCTCGAACTGTGCCTACTCGATTTGTGCCTTGAACTTCGCGTCATCACTGTAAACTGCTTGAATCCCCCAAACAAAAACCAAAAAGAAAAAAGAACTAACCGAAACCCTAATTCTCTCAATCGAACACTCAAATTCAATCAAAAACTGGAGCCCTAACTTCGAATCAAAACCCTAGCATCGATAATCAAAAACAATTGGAAGTCTTTTTTTGTTGAAGAACACGAAAACAAAAACCCTAGCAAGACGGAACACGTTACAGATCACCGGAGATTGGAGCGGCACGGTTGTGAGATTGGGGGATCGAAAATGGGGGGAAATTATGAGTCGGCCACGAATAAAAGAAAGAAGATTTGGCGAAAGAAACGAGGATAAATGTGGAAGAGCACGTGATATTGGAGACAACGGGTTCTTCTTCTCTTTTGTGCCGCGGGGTTTTTTTCGGGTGTTTCTGTTTATCGAGTCAAGAGAAAAAGAGCAAGTTAATCAGACTCGGAGAAGACTTGGGGATGATTCTGGCTTATTTGACGATGTTACCCTTAATAGTTTTACATTATTACGGTGTTGTCCTCCAGGGGTTTGGAGATACTTGGGTTAATATAATAATCATGACCTGCTGATTGGGCTGTTTCCAATGACAATGTGACACGTTAGAGGAAAAAAATGCATATAATAAAAATATATATATTATAGAGCCCAAATTGATCATGTAACCGATATATCGGGCCTAAAACTGGATCCGACATCGAAAATGACCGAAGACCATCTAAATACAATCACCATAATTACTAAATAGCCCCAAATCTCTATTAGCATCGATGATGGGTCGTTTTAGTTAGTTGGTGGGGGTGTTTAGCATTATCCAGGACCGAGTGCCCGCTATTCTGCGAACGTGATTGGTGGCAGTGGCCACGTGGCGTAATCCCACTCTTCACTGGAAGATACGAGCTAAACGCAGACCGGAGAGATACGGAGTACAAAGAAAGAGTGGAGATATTTGTAGAATACGGACGTGGACACGAGGAAAACTCATGAGGCAACACTTCAAGCGTACTTTCTCACGCAACTCTCACACGCTTGCTTCCCTATTAATGCTGCACGCTTCTCCTTCGTTTTTAGCTCCAATTTAGTCCTTCCCTTCATTTCCCATATTTTCAATTGTCATCCTACAACTTCTCCGTTTTTGCATGTAAGTCCCTGTAATTTCACCTATTCAAGTTTACACAGTTTCAATAGGTTGCGTTTATGGATAATATGCCTTAGCTTATTGATCTCTCGAGTGATTGCCTGTTGACCCGAAATAGTTTTAAAATTCGTCATCGTTGGTAAAAATTTTGAGGTATTTTTAGCAATTAAACGGTTTTTCCGACGAATCTGAACGAGTTTAACGTAAATACTTCACAAAGTAAATTAATTTACGCTGTCAAGGCAGCTAAATGGGATTTAAAAGAAGGTAAATTAGTTATTTTTGTTGTCTGTCAGCTTTCATCAATGGCATTATGCGGAATCGGTTCAACTCCTAGTTTGGAGGTTGTTGAAAAATGGTGTTTAAGTGGAAATTTGCCTACGAGACTGATTTACGGACGTTTCGAGGGGAAGTCAGCTGTGACAGTTCAAAGGAGAAATTTTGCTGTGCAATGTTCGTCTTCGAGAAAGGTTAGATCTCGGATTGAATCGGAAGAGAGTGTTCAGAATGCAGAATTTATGGAGGAGGAATCAGATTCACGTCATGTTATAAGGTTCATGATGTCTGATTTCAAGATTCTTGATCGTGTTAGTATCGGGCTTGCTGGGCGAGTATGTATCAAGAATTTAAATTTGTTAGTTAATTATCATGATGAGGTTTAATTGATTTCGTGATTCAGTTGAAATTGGAGTATGTTGCAGGCTAACGAAGCGGCTTTTGAAGCCATTGTGAAGGATTCTAATAGGTTAGCATTTTGTTTTGTTTTGTTTTTTTCTTTTATTTGGTAAAATGTTAGAGATATGAGCTTTAAATAGATATTATAAAAATGCAGCCCTTTGTATAATACAAGAGTTGTGCTTCGGAGACTTACTAGTGCTCAAGCTCAGCGTAGAGGAAGACGTGCAATTGAGGTTTGTGGATTTCTTATTGTGGAATTTGTACTTATTTGCTGAATGTTCAACTTTGCTTTGATCCCTTATTTGTTGGAATGTTTTTAGGTACTGAAGAAGCTAGTTCGTCGTAGGCTTATGTACCATTCTTATTCAATGCAAGTTCACGGTTATGTCTCTTCCAGTACAAGTAGTGGACGTAGTTCATTTACCCTTGTCCATGGAGTAAGTCATTCCCTGTTTAGGATGGATTTTCTTGCTCTCACAGTGAAGCTATATTTAATGCATAATCATGACAAGTCTCATTAAAAGCATTTTAGGGTGAAATGAGGCTTGATTGGAGTATCACAAAATATCAATAGATTTACACTTTTGTTTAACATGCATAGATTTCTGTGAATAGAAACAGAAACTGAGCATTTTTTTTCTCGTTTCTTTTTGTGGCAGTATCATGGTAGTTTTTCTTTGAGACATTGGCTTCGACAAGCTGACTGGCTTCCAACCTTAGAAGCTACTCTTTCTTTGGATGAAGAGTCTGTTCGGAAGGTGGGAGATGACTCAGTTGGAGGACCTGCCGTTTCTCGGCAGTTGCGGCTCATTCGAATACTGATAAGGGACCTTCTTATTGGAGTATGTTTTAAATCATGTGGTCATAGAAGCAGTACTTTTTACTCAGCAGTTGGTTAATTACAGTGTTTTGTGGTTTATCTGCTTCAGGTGAATTACTTGCACAGCCATGGACTTGCCCATACAGAATTGAGGCTGGAGAATGTGCACATAAGCCCTGTAGATAGACATATCAAAGTGAGTGGCAATTTTTCAGGAGTTCTATCTTT
The DNA here is from genome assembly GCA_019650275.1 of Xylocarpus granatum. Taxonomy (NCBI): domain Eukaryota; kingdom Viridiplantae; phylum Streptophyta; class Magnoliopsida; order Sapindales; family Meliaceae; genus Xylocarpus; species Xylocarpus granatum. The sequence goes on along the minus strand of BNST01001785.1, from coordinate 226,730 downwards.
GGACAATTTTAATTCAGATATATGGATTTTAATATTTGAACATGTTCCTTTTTCGGTGTATGGACTACTATTACCTTTATAGTCTCTGAAAATTGACCTTAATAGGTAGGAATACTGGGAAATGCTGCTGACTTTTATGAGGCTAGTCCAAAGAGTTGCACAATGGACAACAACATGGACAGGCGACAGATGATGATTGCATTTGATATGAGGTATGTTGCAAGGCTAATGACTGAGATTTAATATTGTGTTTAATCTGCATGACAAGATCTCTGTGAACTTATTCTATTTCGTACCTATTTCAAGATGTGTTGGATTCATGATGGCAAAAATGGTATTGCGAGAACTTATGGATCCCTTAATCTTCTCAAAGTTCAAAGCATTCCTCACAAAGGTAGTATCCTCTAAACTTTCCTTTTTAATTTGAGCTTTTGAATCATATAGCCCAGAAACCAACTCAATTTTTGAGACTTGATTACATCTGTTCCTTGCTTTCAGCTTGATAAATTTAAGAAATTTCTATCTTGATTTTCAGGACATTACTTTTGATGTATGTAGGCAAGTGGAAGATATATGGGTCACTTTTTCTGACCCTTGTGCAATAATATGAAGTTTAAGGAGTCCCTTTCATTTCATTTCAAATTAAACCATATTTACATCTGTGTGCAAGTACAGGGAAATGACCCTTCATGCTTGCGTGAATTTCTCTTGCAACTCCTCAATAGGAATTCTCCATCTGGAAATACTGGACTTCAGGTACGTATCTATCGCTTGAATATACTGTTGCTCTGTTTCCAGCTGCATGGCAATCCTCCAATGTTTCAGATACTTGATAGGAATTGGGGAGCAGGTTGGAACCTTCTCTCATTATTGCTAGCAACTAAGCCCTCCAAGAGAATAAGGTAAACCATCCATTAGAATGTAGGGAAAGTTTTTCCTGTTTGAATATGGAAACATAAAATTACAAATTGAATGTAGATCTACAAAAACAATTTGAATTAAAAACCAACTTAGAAGTAGATTTTTAGCAGAGACAGTAAGTGGTTGCCAACAAGGCATGTAATCCTAGTTTCTTCGATAGCTAAAGAAGGAATAATTTCGGGGGTAGAAGCAATACGAGTACATGCCTCAAAACTAATGATTGGGATATGGCAGTAAAGTTTTTGTGCTTCTCCTTTTTCCTTTAAATTTATAAATAAGCATATCTGATTAATGATTTCTGTTGTTGAGTGATAATGTCATTGATGACAATCCTCTGCATTCTTTTTGTAGTTGTCTCAATGCTCTTAGACACCCATTTTTATGTGGACCTAGATGGCGAGTAGTCCCATCTATAGATATGATTAGATGGGGTGTTGGGTCAACTGCAGTGAGAATTACAGAGGAGTACATTTATCGCCAGCCTCAGGTATATACATGCTTTTTCTTCTAAATCAGGTTATCTGTTGTCATTTCCAAATGATTTCTTCATCCACACTCAGTCTCTTGTCATTTGCCCAACACTAGTTGCCTCAACCTTAGAACTAATTTGCACTTAGAAAACCTTTTGTTAATTCTTCATTAATTAGTTTCTTTGGCTTTTAATAATTTTAATGTGGTTTTAATAATGTCGCGTTCCTAATTTCCCTTCAATACCAACCTGGTTTCCAGCAATTTATGTTTATTGAAATGTATATATCAGTATAACTTCGTATAATTCAATTACTGGCCGACTGCATCTGCTAAATCAGTGGTACGAGAGGTAGTTTCAATTAGGTGTAATGTTTGCACTTAATATAATTCAGTGCTATCAAGATCCCTTTTGAAACGAGATGTTTGCACTTTAGACTGTAAATTGTTTGGAAGCTACTTAGTATTTGCAGAATGCTGATAATGGGTGGGAATGGCAAACTGATTTTTGATGTTTTTGTGTTTTAGCGTGCTAGGCTTGCCCACTTCGTAGAATTAATGGAGATGCTGAATCCTCACTCAAAGCCAAAGGTAACTGATCTTTCCAATGTTCAGAATTTTTTCATTTATTGGTTCTTCAACAATTTCCAACTAAGTGATTGATTTGATTTCGATTGGCTGCATCTCTATATAGTTTTTGATCAATTGGTCGTGTCATTGCCAATCAAAAAGAACAACACTGGGCTGTATTGGATGCTCTTATCTCATTTAGGAACTAAAATTGATCATCAAGCATCATTAGTAATGCTTGCCAGAACTTACCCTATTGTTACTCTTGTTTGATTGGAATGTGCAGGTTTGGCTGGAATTACTACCAGGAAAATGGCGTCTGTTGTACTGCACTGGGAGGCACATTGGACTGACCCTTCGCCAACCTCCTGCTCGCATCCTAGTCGGTGGCGTGCACCTAACTATTACACGAGCAACAAAGTCAAACACCAATCTTTTGTTCACTTCTGATATTGGCTTCACAGTCATGGTAGGACATGATTGGCCCCTTGATAAAACCGGTATAGCAGGGAAATTGCAAATAAACTCTTTATTTAAGTTAACCGCAGGAAGACGGCTATATCTCAAGGAAGAAAAAACTACACAAAGTTTATCCTCAAGTCAGTCCAATGCTCAAAATTCCTTACTTAAGAAATTGTCCGGTAGAAAGTGGAGGAAAGTGGTTCCCTTCAAGGAGATTCCGTCAAGCCTTCCTGTGGTCAAGCTCATTTCTGGTGATATCGAGGTGACAATGAGTCTTGATCAGTCGTTGAATCAGAATGATGATGCCGCAAGAAATGTAGTTCAAGAAGTTAGGACACAAGTTCCTCCCGAAATGTTTGATTTGTCTAAGTTTGTGTGTGGCACTTGTATCGATTCCCGATTTCTAGTCCTCCGCGGGGTGAATGGATCAGCACTGTTGTTTACTAGATCTTATACTTAGGAAAAGCTGTAAATAAAAACAATTGCCAAGAAGTGTAATTAACAGATGAACTGCCTACTTGTATTTTCTGTAATTTACTCTTCATTTATTGTGATAGTGGAATTAAATGGTTTAACGAAACATCTTCAGCCAAAAACATCAAAATAACACTGCCTTCTCAAGTTGTCGATGTTAAGGAATATAGTTGATTGGAGGAATTATATGATCGGAAAGAAACTAGGATTGAGAAATCCATATCAAGATTCAGTTAGGTCGGGAATATATAGAAACTGCAATTCTGAGTTCTTAAGGCTCCTAAGAGCTTCCTCCTGTACACACTCATAGGTCATAAAATTGCAGCCAAACCAACTACATAAACGAAGGCAGTAACACATCAGAATTTTCATTTTTCTTTTTAAACAAATTGGCAAGGCTACATCTGATGAGAAAAATGCCTTTGACTGCTACAAAATGTGCGCTAAATATAGCAGATCAAAGATTGTTGCCGACCGAGCCAATTGTGTTAATAGGGCTACACTGTTTTACCGGTATTTGCCAGTGCAAGGCTGCACAGCAACTTTCTCCCTCTTCCAGCGGTTGCTTCTCAGAAAAGCATATTTCCTTAAATCAGTCCTTGGCGCTGCAGATCAGTGTATGTTTTCTTGTTGTAGATGTTACCCTCTTTGTCTTCATATTCTTCTTCAAGCTCTGGACGCCACTTGATCCCCCCTTGCCTTTCTTGTATCTTCTTCCAGAGATCTTTGGCTTCCTGCATAATAAAAACACTTGTGGATAACAATGAAAAATTTTATTAATAGATATTATTGCTACTAGTATAAATATAATCTTGCTCATCATTTTTTATCACAAGTCACAATCATTACTGGTATTTTTTTTTACCAAAAAGAGAAATTATGGAAATATGTCCGAGGATCATCAAATAAAATAACCATTGTAACCAGATGAGTTTGAAGGGTAGGTTGAGACAGGAGACAATATTGTGCAAATAAGTTATCAACAGTGAACAAGTCAGTATGAAGAAAGAAGTACCTCAATTGATGTAATCTCATTGAAGTTCTTGGTGTTTGGAATACCAAGGCAACGCATCCCATGCTGATGGCGCCATTCCTTAAAATGCCGCTCAAAAGCCCTACGTCCCCAGTAGCTGTAGTTTCCACATATCTCACACTTAAATTCCTATACTCGTAAGAGAAAGGACAATCAAGTGAGCCACAAAGAGCCTATAACAAATAATAAGGAGAAAGGAGCCTCTCTAATTGTCCTGGATTTATCACAGAAACAGCATTTTAAAAGTCCATAAAGAATCCAAAACAAATTCTTTTGTTTCACATTATCCATGTAAAATTATAGTAACAACCACACCACACACAAAAAAATTTAGGAATACAACATGCAATAAATTTCTTATAGTCAGTAACCTTTTACATTCAAACTACACACAAAAATATTTCTCCGATATTTACTTGATTTTGCTCAAAGTGTATTCGAACATACTCTTCATAAAACACATTCCTCCACTAGATTTCCAAAATCTTGCAGGACATCCTACAATTAAGAGCAGAAAATACCTGTCCAAGACCATGAAGCTTGTACAGCCAGTAAGGTATCGGCTTCCCATCCCAACCCATTGGCAATTTGAGAGGATTGTAAATCTGCTGCTCTTCATCATCACTTTCAGTGTCAACTTGTGTCTCCTCCTGCTAAAAAAGATTCAAAAGCAAACCACCTTGCAATCAGAGATCATAATGACCTAAATATAAATCGGGGAATGCAACTGCATAAAGCATGGTAACAGACAATCCAAGCCCCCACTCCCATAAATAGCATGGGGCTTGACTACTAGCTTGATAAACTAGCCATAAATTTCTTACGTTGCTTAGCTAAAAAATTCGCACAAATTTCACATTATAGAAGTGGGATATGCTGGCAAGAGGCTCAGCTTCAGAACATCCAGAATTTTACCCCTGGATATGAATCACCTTAGTGACCAACCCCATGCATTTTGACACATGAAGTAAACCTCTAGTGAGCTGCATTTGAGGACATGGATGAAGAGGGGAGGAATTTTGCAAGGTGTCCAAAAAGGCTCAATTGTTACTAGTATCCCCCTCGAAAATTTCTAATGGAGTCTACTTGCATTGAGGGAACTTGAAAAGATGTAATTAAAGCTATTAACTTACTTCCTCTCGCTCTGCTTCCATTTCCTCGTACGTCAATGCTTGTTTCTTCTCAATATTCTGTTTTGTTTGCTCAATTGTCTGCACAAGGTCAACATTAATTATAGGAATATTTGTAAATATGCACGTGGATAATATAAGGCAGATTACATTGACACCAAAAGAAAGATGGGTGGTACTTGGGTTGCAATCTATATGTGCATTTGACCAATGAAAAAAGGGACAACTAAATGAGCAATATATGCTAACCTCATCAAGTAAGTCACAAATTTTTTTCATTTTAGCCTCCATGAGGGCAATTTCTTTTAAATTTTCAACTTCTTTGGGCACTGGGGCCACTCCATTGAGTTCCTTTCCACGTGAACCTTTGGCAAAATGTTTCTTGTCCAGCTTTTCCAGAGGAGTGTGCTGCACCCACATTTTAGGAACCAACACATAAAGGAAATAGGTCAACTCAAATATCTAATGCAGAGCCTAAAGGAATTTATTTGGAGAATTGTTTATTTAAAACATAGCTGCTCTGGAAAAATTCTAACCCATTACTGGCATCATCAATATAGTAAGAAATGAAATGCTTAATTTTTAAAAACTTTAAATAAAAGAGCATTTCACCATATACTATTAACTTTCCACATATCAAAATCTTGAGGCAACCTAAAATTATTCAAATTTCAAGATTCATTTGCAAATGCACTTCTATTGAAAATTGGCACTTTAAATCACTTGCCTGTAATAGCATGTTCCATCTTTTGGCAGCAATTACTGATCTCAAGAACATTGATTAAGAAAATGGAGCACAATTGGAAGACATGCTTGCATTTTAGATATTCTCTTTTTTTTCATTTTACAGATTTAAATCTTATACCAGGTAAAAGAGCCCGAACTCTTTACCTTTGTAAGGAAAAGCCTCTCTGCACGTTGCTGTACAGTGCCACCACTCTTCAGTCCTAATGCAGCCAATGCCTGCCAGGCAACAATGCAACAACGAATTAGTAAATTTTCAAAGCATAAAAGAAGCAAAAATATACGAATTGAAATTTTATGGACCATGCATCTTGAATATGAATACGATAAGAAAGAAATTGCAAACTTACATTCTTATTTAATGTGCATTCAAACTGCCTAAGCCCTTAGAAAATTATTTAGCACCAGACAACCACACAAAGAATAGATATCTTCAAACAATCCAAATTTAATTTTCCATTGTCATATTAACTAAATTAAAGTTCAAATAAAATCAGCAGAAACACGTGGATAATAATCACAACAAAGAAAATAAAATTTGCATGCATTGGGAGAACATTACCATAAAGTGGCCAAAGTAGACTTAACCACTATCGGCTTTCACTAAGTATGAAAAAAAGCAGTTTGTGCACTAAAATATCAGTATCACAGCTTACCTCCTTTAACTTGTCAGGACCAACTTCCATTAGCTCTTCAACTGTGCTGTAATAATCAAGATCTATCACTGTATCCTGTGCAGGAACATGTCCATTTTCTTGACCATCATTTTCCCACCCCTGCACAGAGCCATTGATCCATTGTTCTTCAAAATCAGCCACAACCTGCCATGAATCAATCAAACAAAATAAAAGGCTTATGACTAGTACCAAGAGAGCAACATACAAGATAATGCCAATAGAAGATCTTCCTTGCCAACTAATGCAGAATAGAATTGACCTAAAACATCGGTGATATCATAATACAGGCCATGGAAAGCATCAAGGTTAGAAATTTTGAAACACCCAAAAAGGGGAACAAACTATCATTTGAAACCAACCTTTGAGAATATTCTATCAAGATCTTGCAGTGGCTCTGTCCGCTGAAAAAAGTAGATTAAATGCTCCAGCAACTTCTCCATATACTCCCTGTATTGCCTGCGATAAATCATGACATATGGGTCAATTCAGGTGCAAGTAAAGGAAACACCAAAATACTAATCTAAATATCAACAAATATTTCATGAAATATAAAATAGAAAAGTTACCTAGTCATCTTCAATTTACGAGGGATCTCATGTGGTTGTGAAAAAACATCAAGGTAAGCAGAGTATTCAATTTGTTTTCCAAATTTAGAGTTAATGTACTGATTGTACAATTCATGCAAGTCCAAGTACCGTCCATAAGCTTCCTGAAAGAGTAATCCAGCTATATTAATTATAAGGAAGATAGCAATAGCATGATGAAAATCTCAGAATATAAGGGCATCCAGTGAAAAACAAAAATTTCATAACTCACTTTCCACTCTAATGAACCAGCAGCCTCTAAACCAAAAATAAGTTTCTTTGTCATACAAAGAAAAAAAACTTATAACTTCTTACAAATTTTAAGCACTGAACACTAAGCTTATAACACCAAATGTAAAAAACAGTCGTTGAGTTGAGTATCTATAAAATATCATGGACAAATCAACCATTCAGTAATTTAAGACAAGATTCATAGATTACCTCTCCGCTGAACTCAATTAATGGCTCTTCTTTAAGCAAGCTTTCATAATCTTCGTTCGCATCAACAACTCGCGCAGCCGGATGCCTCCTATGGTATTCACGAATCTGCATATATTCGAACATTTCACTAAAACTTCGAGAACATAACTTAATCAATCAAACTTCAGCGACAACTTTATTAATCTTTACAACTCTGATAATTTTAATTGAAAACTTGATTACCTCTTTTAATCTATCATAAAAGGCACTAAACACATTAGTTCCTGTCGCAGTTTGGCCTCCAAGAGCTGCAATCTCATCTTTCCTAGCATTATCATTATCCTCGTAAATCTCAGCCTGAAACCAAAATCCAAAAACGACGTCGTGAATCTCAAGCCTAATTTCGTACTGGAAAAGAAAATTTCCAACAAACAAGTAAATAAACTCTTTGTTTTCGAGAAATTACCAGTCTTTCAGTTGTGGCGGTGATTGTATCGATCATGTTGCGAACGCGGTGGCTTTGAAACAAGCGGTCCTTACTGTTAGCCGGCTCGCTCTGTAGGTCCTTCACAATGAGCCGCTCGAGCCGTTCGACTTCTTCGTGAGCCGCGCGAGTCACCTCCAGCAGAGTCGACGACATTTTCGCTGTTCTGCAAATCGCCGATATGGAGGGGTTAGGGTTTTCCTATTCTATTTTATCACCGGATCTAATCGGTAATGGACGGTACGTTGGAACTACTGTAGCCTCACTTCATTTAAACGACGTCGCATAAATACTGATGTAATTTTTCCTTGCGTGAAAAGGCTTGCATAACTATACTTGTTAAGGTTCCGTTTGGGAGAGAGATGGTGTTTTTGACTGTTGTAAATTGCTTTTGAACGGTTAAAAGTGCTTTTATGCAAAATTCTAGTTCCTGTATTAAAAATGGATAAAAGCACTTTCTGAGATTAAAAAAAAATAAAACACTGTTAAAAGCAGCAGTTGAGTTCAGCTATTTCGGAAAAAAAAATCTTTTATTTTCCTCTCCAGTTCTGAAAAAATTTCAGTGGAGATCAAATGTGGAAGCTGAAGCAGCTGATTCCAGGAGGTGATGAAGATAGGGAAGAAAGTTTTCTGGAAGAAGAATCAGATGGGTTTTGTTCTCTCTCGTACACGCAGGTACTAGTACTACTTTCAACATTTCCCACAATTTCGTTTCGGTTCTCCATTTTGTTTTGTTTTTCAGTTATTTACTTGTTTTATTCTTTAAATTTCATTTTATGATTCATAATTTAAGTGGGATTCCTTTAAAACAGAGAATGTATGCGTTCGCTGCGTGTCTGCTATCTGGTCTGGTTTGTATGTTCCTGGTATGTGTATTCGTTCACCGTTTGTTACTGTCTTAGCTTTCTGAAAGTACGAATTGCAATCATTTTGCCTTGTAAAAGCTTGTGAAGAAGTGAATTGTAATAATTAAGCAACATAGCAGATCATTGACTGCTGTGGATTAAAAATAGTTGATGCCAAAAACTGATGCATTGCATTTGGAAGTTGGGTTTAGCCCTTAGCGAGGATGTTAGAAAGGAAAAATATTTCTGGGTGCATATTACAACTTAGGCAATAAATGTAGTTGCTGCAAACAGCGATGGTTTGACTTTGAGATATCTTATGTCTAACAAAGGGATCATTTTCTGATTTCTTTTATTAGATAGTTATTATTGGAATATACAGTTTTGTTGGGCAGAATTTTGGAGGGATTACAATGATAAGTTTCTCTGATCAAACTAGAAAGTTACCGAATTTCATGGCAAGTGATTTATAAATTTTCAGTGGTGTATGGATACATATGGGAATTTTATCAGTCAGTTGCTATGCGGAACAGAAAATCTAAACCTTGGCAGTTCTGCTACTTATTCTCATTACTTTTGCTTCTTTGCAGTCAATGATTGTGTTTGCCAAACCCATCAAGTTTGCAATATTATTCACCTTTGGGAATTTGTTGGCTGTTGGGAGGTATGTTGACTGCTTTACTAAATTGACTGATGAGTTTTCCATGTTGTTTAATCTTCCCATTGGTGATTCTAATGATCCAATATCTTATGTTACCCCAAGTTTTAGAACCCAACATGTTTCTTGGTCATGGTGATGATGGTGTCTATCATCTCGGAGGAATCATGGTCTTTTGCAATATTGGAAACTGCAGTCCTCTTCTTTTTTTTCTGCTATTTTGCCTCACTTCCAAAATAAAATGGAGTAATTGGTGACAGATTCTCTTTGACATATCATGAGAAAATAAAAAAATAAACAAAAATGAGAGCATTTTTTCCATGTTTGGGATTTAACCAAGTTGATGTATTTTTCTTGTTATCCCGTGACAGTTGTGACTTATTCTGAGCAAATGACTTTATAATATTCAAAAAGGGATTTTCTTCTCATTGTTAGCAATCATCTTTCCCTGTAACGATATTTAATTCATTTCAACTGAATGTTATTCTTCCCTATGTTTATCAGATTCTAATTCTTTTTCCCTGTTTTGGCAGCACAGCTTTCCTTATAGGACCTGCACAACAAATAAATATGATGTTTGATTCTGCCCGTGTTTATGCCACCACTGTTTATCTTGGATGTGTTGTGATAGCTCTCATTTGTGCTCTCTTGGTATGTTTCCACTATTGATCCGGTGATTGAAATACCGATGCCAGTCGCTAGTGAGCTCAAGTGAATTAAATCGCTACACTTGGTAGTTTGGTGCATGCAAAATATTGGGTGATATATAATGTTTCATCGTAGAATTCCCACGTTCTTAGATTGTACAAATTCGCTAGGTCAAATACATCATGGTAGTGTATATCTCCCTCCCCAACAATCATTCCAGTTTCACAGAACTATTTAGAAAATGGAATAAATTGGTTCTGTTGATACTCCAAAACAATACTAAATCTTGAAAGCATTTGAACTTGGAAGCAGTGAAGTTTACCTTCTTCTTTGTGTGTACTCATTTCTGCATTTGTCTCAATCCCCGCAACCATACAGTTTCCTGTGCTAGCAATTTCATCATTTTCAATGTTTATTTCTATGAGCATAGAGGGCAAAAGCAATATTGTCGTCATGCTGAAGTTAATGACTGATTTCACTTTGGTCAAAACAGTTGTAACTATTCGTACCAATTTGTATCTTGCAGATCCGTAGCAAAATTTTGACAATTATTGCAGTCATCTGTGAAATCTGTGCCCTTCTCTGGTAAGTTTGTTGCATCCATCTCAATCCAACTCTCAAGTTTTGTGGAAAACCATATGCCTTGGTTTTTTTCACCAAATTTCCCTACATCATAAATTTTATAGTTTGGTCTTTGGTTTTTGACAAATGAATTCTTTGGTGAGATACTCCTATGATGTTAGGTTACTTTTACATGTTCCATTTTGCATTCTTAATTCTTTACCACACAACTTGTTTTGCTTTGGTTTGAACCATTGCAGGTACTGTTTAAGCTATATTCCATTTGCTCGGAGAATGATTTCTGAATTGATGATCCGATTTTGTGACACGGAGCTTTAGACAATGCAAACTCTCATCAAACTAATCAAATGGAACACTTGAGAATTTTCAAGGATCCACATCGTCTTCTTTCAATTCTCGCTCACATTCAAGTTGGTGGAAAACAGTAATTCATTGAGTTGGTTGTGCAGGTCTGCTGATTGTTATGCTGATTAACTCTGCATATTCTTTGGTTTCTTGTTCTTATTCATTTTCTTTTGCTTTTGGGCTAATTTTATGAAGCTCGAGATTGGTTTGTGAAGCTAAGTTCTATCTTCCAATATCTATTCGCTAAATCTTTGCAGTCGTCCATTTGAGCTATGCTAGTTGAAAGCAAGTATGAAATGAACTTGAAAATAGGCCTTTGTCTTGTACTGAGATCCGGGCCCATTGGGCCAGAAATCTGAGAATAAGTTGCTCACACAACGAGTGGTGCTATTTAACCCCCGGCTTATTATCTAACAAGACCCTATCTCCAAAGTGTTGGACATCCAGCTTTAGCTATGGCAGGTCTGGAAATGAACGGCGCAGGCTTATTTGTTGCCCGTTGAGTCGTCGACCAAAATGGGCTATCAAAAAATTTAAATATAAAAATTAAAATACTTAATATAAAATTTAAAATAAATTTATAAAATGACGAAATGCTACTAACAAAAGCGAAGAACATGTCATGAAAATTAGATGTAACATTGGTGAAGAGTATCTAATTTGTCAGCAATGGCATGACAAAGTCTATGGGAAAGTAAAAGCTCTTATGAAGGCCATGCCCACGCTAGAAATGACAAAAGGAAAGGCAGGCTGTTCATCTACAGTGACAATAACTCCACCAAAAAGGCATAGAAAATTCTTCTGCATTCAACTACTTTTTTAAGCTTAAGCATACCTACCACCACCAGGCTACCACGACAGAAGAGTGCGGGAGAACTGTGTTTGAACTGCCAAAACTTGTCTCCCAAGTTGACGATTGAAATCAGAATCAAACAAGTTAAAAAGTTATCGCATTCAATTCAGGACAAACAATCACTCTTTTGTCTCAAATCTAAATCACCGCACGGCATCCATGGTCCACGCTTACCACTGGCTGAGTTTTATACTTGTGTCCATTTTTCAATTCAATACAAGTTAAGAGAAGTTAACATTTTAAAAAATTCCTAAATTAATTACATTAATTATTTAATATTAACTAAATGTGAAGTTTTGAAATACAAAAGAAAAAGTATTTTATACTAACAGTTTTTTTACAAAATTAACTTGAAAAATATCGATAAATAGTTACTTTTACTCGATAATTTACTCATAATTTGCTTAAATTACAATGCCTAAACGTGAAGCATTTGCTTAATTGAAGCAATTGGAGTATAAACTACAATAACTTTTGCAATCATCGACCATGTTTAAACAAAATCTGTTCATCAGAAGCCTTTTTATACCAACCATGTTGATATAAATTAGGTTCAATTAAGGCGTGCAAATAAGAACAACATTCGCTTGATTGATTAGTCAAATAAATGATAATTAATGAATGGATTTTTGCTACCCAATCGATAGATTTAATTTAATAATAAGGTTGGTGATAAGGGAAATCTTAGCCCGTGCTCCTCATAACATATGCTGAAGATCACAATCATGATCATCAATGATACATGAACCATCCCAAAACACATTCAAACTCCAACTTTTATAAGATCGAATCAATAACTTCAAGAAAGTCGGTGTTGACTATTCAATCTATTGGTATCTTGAAAGCAAAACAACAACGAAGAAGTTTTCTCGGGGTCTAGATTTTCGATCCAGACAAATTTATTAAAAAATTGACAACATATCATACATTCCGATGCACCGTATCCAAACCCTACCCCGCTTAACGATAGTAGTAAAAATATTCTTGCTTATACTTAATTAATATATTTTTTATTTCAGCTAAACAATTGGAGCGTGTGCCGCAAACATTTTGAAAATGCGCGTGAGTGTAGCTGCCAAATTATTAAGTGCTTCCATTGCAGGGGCGTCCGTCAATTTAACTCTTTCAATCTCTAAGGAGTAAAGGTCAGGACTGCTCAATTGATCGAACGGCCAAGCTTTCTTCTATATAATACTAAAATTATTTATTTATTTATTGATATACGAATACGATACAGGCTTTTTATTTTAAATATACTTTTTTTTGGCCGGCAACGTATTTTGTACGCCGCATATTCGTTGGATCATGACCACTTAACTTCCAAATTCGGATCTCACCTGGCTGTCGCATAACTACGTTGTTAATCTATCTTTCTTTCCATCTGCTGCGAGAAGCCGCATTTGATTGCTCTCGGTTATTTCTTACACCGTGATTGACTTTCCAAAGGAGACAACGGGCATGCGTGCTCGCTTGCTTTGTTGTTTTTTATGTTATACAGCATCTCATGATATGTAATCAACCGTTTATTTTTATCAGTATTATTGCCATCCATCACACGTAAATTTGATTATGATACGATTAATTATAATATATTAATTATAATTTAATATTTTTTTGAATAATATAATTATATAATATTATATTTTTAAATATATTTAATTATATTTAAAATAAAATTAATTAATATACGTGTATAAAATATCATAAATATTTTAAAAAATATGACAATATATAAAATATACGTGTGCATATTAAATGAATAATACAATTATATTTTTTTTAATAATTTATATAATTAATTTTTATTCGATACAATACGTTTATGATCTAATACTAATAAATTTTTTTTTCATTTAGGATAATAAAACGCGAAATTAGACAAATTAAAACTATTAATTTGAATTGATTTAAAATTTTATTAAATTAATTTAATTCAAAAAATAAAATTGATAATTATTGATTCTTGATTTAAATTAAATTGAATTAATAAATATTAATTACATTTAATTTTTATTATCTGTTTGATTTGATTTGAATCGGCCAAATTCAAAACCTAAGATGATTGAAATCCAACCATGCCCCACACGTAGCAATGAAATTTGTCATTTTACAACAGAGAAATTTGTTTTTCCTAAGCTTACAAAAATGGTAACTTTCAGAGATAAGACCCAAATGAATCCCAAATTTCTTTTGCCCATTTCGTTTGAATTCATTGGCTTTCCGATCTCCCCAAGGGCACGCTGCCCCTTTCATTGAATTCGAAACAAGGCTGTGTTTGGTTTAGTTTTTGCTTTCATTGTTATTATATTATTTCTGTCAGACTCCAACGGCTATTACAAAAAGCCAATGAAACGCCTGAATTTGTTTCATTAAAAGCACTTACAAAAAAAATAAAATAAAATTCCTTCACTTACTTCCAAAGGATTCTTCGTTCATTTCCCTTCAGTCCCCACCTTCGGAGATTCCAAAGATTCTCTCTCTCCGACACTTAATCAATCAATTAATTAATTCCTTAATTATACTATTAAATAATTCGTAATAAGATTCATGAGTGCAGCAGCTGGACAACCGACCAAAAATATTAATTGTCTCTTCTGGTTATTAATTAATTAAATAAAGCAAGCAACTAAGGCAGAAACTAATACTAATTTAATTACCCATTTTTTTCAAAATTAATCAATACAATTCATCGAGCTTAGTGAGTTAATTAATTAATGCTTTGCTTCTTAAATTAATAAAAACAAAGCACGGCGGAGCTTACTAAAAATGCCGAGAAATTTACTTGCATCGTATGCATAGGGTGTCATAACCTAAGCTTTTGGTTCAAATTAAACGATATTAAATCAACCTCGGACTAAAAGCTTAGGTTTTGTATTTACAATTTTTATAAAAAATAAAGACACGAGCAATGTAAGATGCGAATGTTATTATTTTAAATGGTTAAAATGTATAATCAAATAAATTTTATTATTATAATAAATTTTTAAGATAATAATTTTTTTAAAAAAATATATGTTAAAAATATAAAATTTTAATACAACATTAAAACCACTTTGCAGATCTTCCACCATAAAATACAAAGCGCAGGCTTGTAACATATTTTTTATTAGATTACTTAATAATTGGACCAATCTGACAATCATAAAATAAGATAATATATTTTTTGAAAAAAAAAGATATTACAACATAAACAACAAATTCAATTAAATAAATAAATAAAAATTATTGATTTAGTTTCAAATATTCCAATCACTCCAAACAAGCCCAAAATCTCCAATTTGACCCATTAATGCACCCATTATTTATTTATTAAAATAAATTATTTAAAAATTATTAACATATATTTTTTTTAAAAAATTAAAAATAACTATAAAAGGGTATTACTCTTTAAACATACAATGATCGATTCATAAAAAAATTAAGCCGAGTTAATAATATTCTTGAAGTTTATGCATCCACCAAAGCAATTATTAATAATTAAGCGTGCTAAGAATTATATTATTATCATTATTAAAATATAAAAAATTAATTATCAAATAATTAAATGCGAAGAATAAAGTAGTTAATTTTATTTAACGAAACAAATTAATTATTAATCATAAAAATTATATAATATAAATATATAAGAATCAAATGATAAATAATTTTTTTTAAAAAATTAATTTTATTACAAAATTAAATTAAAAAACAAATAGAAAGGGCATGAATGGGGCCCAAGTGTTAGGTAAATTAGGGGAGTAGATGCAATGATCCATTAATTCAGAGAAGATGCATAAATTCCACGGCAACTGGTTAGGTGGCCACGGAACAGGGGAAAAATAAAATTTATTATTAATTTTCTTAAATTAAAAAAAATATATAAGTGGAGCCACGTGTGGAGCTGGGAAGAGTCCACAATTTTTAACCAATTTAAGGAGTCATGTCATGGACCACTCAATTTCCAATTTATTGATTTTTGAGAGATTTTTTTTATATATATAAAATATTTACTTTTGCTCGTTGAAACTTAAAAAATAGGCAATAAATAAAATTAAATTAAAAATTCGAAATTATAATTTTGGGTGACGTGGTAGTCAAGTTGGTAGTTTGTCGCTTAGTGGTTTTCGTTATGGTTTGGAAATCTCAGCCGACTTCGGTCGGACACGAACCGCACCACACAGATCTTGATTCATTACCATCAACTCTTGCAATTATTGTCGAGCTTCAGCTCCACTCGCTGTCGATGAAATGGGCACATTTGTCTCGGTCTTTTATGGATTGGTTTGCGTTTTGGTCCACTCGTCTGTTGTTTTCATCGCCCACCTTTTCTTTTCTATTGAGGTTTAGTTTATTTTTGCAATTTCGTCCCTAATTTTTGTTTGTACTAAAATGGAAACAAAACTTTAAATTTGCAATAAATTGTTAATATATTATTTTTCTTTGTATATTAATTGAAGAATAGGGTCGCGGTACATGTTATATTATTATTATTATTTTCTAGATAAATCATATAAAAATTTCATTGTGTAAGGGAAATAAATTGGGAACGGACCAATCAAAATGAGATGAGTGTTCTATTCAAAGTCATTATCTCGTGTAGTCCACATGAATTATCCACTAAACACAGAGAAATTCAATTCAATCAAAATTCATGGCCACGATTTCTTTCTAATCTTTTAGTCTTTGCATTGACATTATCTTCACAATACAAGAAGACATTTGGGTCCCTTTTCACGTACCAATATCATTCATAGTTTGGCATCATTAGAAATTTCCAAACACTCACATTATCAGTAGGGTATGCAAGAATTTTTGAAAGTTTGCATCGTGACAAAAATATCATTCCAATGTTCAATATATTTGGTTGAAAATTTTAATATTATCATTGTAATATTAAATTTAATTAATATATATATTTTAATAAAAATTTTAAAATAAAAAATATATAAATTTAATAATAATTATTATAGGAGTTTGAAAAAATATGTGAAAATATATAATAATGTGGGGGACATAACGGTCCACTTTGCTCCCTTGACTATTTGTATCCATCATGCAAGAAAGATGGAGTGTGTTATTCTTCACTGTTTGTTGATACACGTGTCAAGTACTGAGTGGATTAATTATTTTAAACGAACCGCACTGGCTACTGTATCAACGGAACTTAGAATGAAAAGACGTGAAACCAGCTTTTGCTTTGTGAGGTTAACGAGGAAAACTTCAAAAGCCTCCGTACTTTTCGGTAGGTTCGATAATACCGAGGCCTTATAATTTTGTTTGCATTAAAGTACCTCTATTTCTTATTAATATTAATATTTAAGTCTCTTTATTGAATTTTATTTCAAAGGCCCTTTGATTTAAGGTGGGTGCTTGATTGGGATTGGGCAGTAGGTAACACCATGTGATTTACCACTACTATTAAACCCGTGACCATTTACAAAAAAATTAACCAATTTGAAAACTTAAAAGCTAAAAGTCATTTACCAATTTGACCATAAATTTTATGATTTAACCATATATATATATATATTTGAGAAGATTTGAACAAAATATTTCACCATTAAAAATATTGTTTTTATACAAAATAAAAATGAATCAAATTACTTATTCGTTAAGTTGTGGGGACGACAACAGATCAAGGATGGATTAGGTATTGCCATTCTCGTTTCAATCTATTTTATTTCTATAAGTATGGTTAAATGTGATCTTTTGGTGGGGATAGGTCAATTCAGCCCTCGAACCAATAAAAAGCCATAACTCTAGTGGTAGAAGCATAATAAATTTTCAATACGTGCTTTAATAAGATTTTGCCTTTGCTTTACTAGATTAGTGGGACTGTGGCGAAAAATGGTAGTTTGGAGACGCCGTGTAGCTCACGCGATTTCCTTTTTTTAAATAATTTAGGAAAAAGATTTTACCATTGGCGCATAAGGACAATGTGTTCTGGCGATCTATCCTTGGGAAAGTGATTTTAGTGTTGTGTTGAGAGCACCTTTACAGTCATTTCACCAAAAATCACTTTCTAGAAAAAGCACTTGTTGCATTAAATATCAATTTAATGACTCCCTCGATTCAATCCATTGTCGAAAACTACCAAGAAACAAACGGCGCAATTAGTTTAGCGAAAATCTATTGGATAACCAACATAAACAAACTGACGTTAAATGTGTTTTCACACATGACGACGCTAACAAAGAAAGCCGCACGCAAAGTAAAAGACTTGCATGGCAAGTTAATAATGTCAACCCTTGAACTGTTGGCCACAGAAAATCAGCTGGCGCACCAATTAACACATACCATTTGCCGCGTATGGGCGTGAGCGCTCGCGCAATGTGATGCAAGATAATTCAGTAGTTTTTGTGCTGCCTTGCGCATTTCGTCGCGCATAACATCACACATTACGCGGCCAACCATCCCATGCGGCTGCTTCATTTTAGTTCAATTACTAAATTACCCATTTAGTGATACAGAAAGTAGGTATAATGCTATAAGGGCAGATCTGTCATTTCATAAAATTAAAATGGAGCAAATATTACCAAGTTTCGTAATATATCATCATCTCATTATTTTATTGCCTTTTGAGCAAACCACAGTGGCAGATTTGTTATTTTAGAGCAGATTATTTATTAGTAAATGAATGACGTGGGGAATCTACAGTTTTCCATTTTTACGGCGGGCGCCATGCGGTGGCTCGGCGCCGAAGCTAATGCCTAAGCGAAAAGTCACCCGCCTCAATGGGTAGGACATGCCTCCTCTTTCAATTTTTTATTTTTTATTTTTACAGTGCAGCATCATGAGCGGCTGTCGCGTGCCGCGTAGGCTGATAATC
Source organism: Xylocarpus granatum (assembly GCA_019650275.1). Taxonomy (NCBI): domain Eukaryota; kingdom Viridiplantae; phylum Streptophyta; class Magnoliopsida; order Sapindales; family Meliaceae; genus Xylocarpus; species Xylocarpus granatum. The sequence goes on along the minus strand of BNST01001785.1, from coordinate 208,024 downwards.
CACGTGGCAATTTCTGAAATCCTGAGCCGTCTCAGAACCAGAGATGGTGAGATCGAGCTCATGGTCCCCACCAACCCCTCTCATTTTCCCTCTCGAGAAGAAGCTCTCGGTTTCTCGCTCGACATTTCCCTGTATAAATCCAACACTATCTTCCCTTCTCAAACGGACTACGCGAAGGAGCAGCAGCCTCTCAGGTCGGTGCTGTACCCTAACCATTTCCTGCTCTTTCTATTCTTCTTGTCGCTCATTTTTCCTACGAAAACCGGTCCACTTTCCCGGAAAATAGATTTATTCTGCTTTTCTTCGAGTCCTTAAAAAAGCTCAATTCAATCTCGAACAATCCACGCCCGATGAACATATTTTTGTGTTTCCGGAGTACTTCAAGCTGAGAAGATATTCTGTCGTCCTTCTAAATCGAATGCTTTTCTCGGATATAATATTTTGATGTGAAAATCGTTATATTTGTTGGTGCGAGTAAATAGTAGATCTGCTTAGGAGAGTTTGATTTCTAATCAAACTCAAATTTCAATCGATCCGTAACAGAAAACTCCTTATCAGAAAACACTTCTTCTAAAGTTTATCCAAAAAATATATTATTGTCATCGAAATCAAACGTCTGGTAATTCATTTTGATTGACCGGTTTGTTTAAAATGTCGGCGACTTTGAGTTCTCTCATTCAACTACGAGCGAACTCGTGTGCTCTTCCGTCGCTGAACAAAGGATCCGTTATAACTCAACCGAACATTTTTAATTCTCTATCTCGCGGCAAAGCCAGGGTCGCAAGATGCGCAGCGATGAAAAAATCGACGGTCATGGGGAAGGAACTTTTCGGAAACCGTTTGCGGCCTGCCGGATCGGAGCGGGTGCAATTATGGCAATCCGACGGTCCTGGAAAGTCTCCAAAGCTTCGGGTAGTGGTCCGTTCTGCATTATCCGGAGTCCCGGAGAAGCCGCTCGGACTCTACGATCCAGCTTTTGATAAGGATTCGTGCGGTGTCGGCTTTGTCGCAGAATTGTCCGGTGAAAGTAGGCGCAAAACGGTGCGTATGGAATCCATCAAGATATAACTACATGCCCGTGTTTGACCTTTTGATTTATTAAAACATGCGTCTTTCTAATGTGTGTAGATAACGGATGCATTGGAAATGTTAGTTCGGATGGCGCATAGGGGTGCTTGCGGGTGTGAAGCCAATACTGGTGATGGAGCTGGAATTCTCGTTTCACTTCCTCACGATTTCTTCAAGGAGGTATGATAATTTCATTTGTATTTCATTTTGTCATTCTAATTTTGTTAATGATTTATGTTACCAAAAAAAATGGAACAATGGGTTTATATTTAATTGTTAATTCTGTTTATGTATATTTTATTCATTTTGTATTTATATATTTTACGTATAGATAAATACTCCGTATCAACCGAAAACCGCTTTTACTTCTCTGTTGTTTTTATCCGCTACTTTTAAATATTCCCGTGGAAGAGCCTCAAAACTTTTTTTTTATTATTTTGTTTGGTGGGATTTGTGAATAAGTCTTCAGCTCCGTCATTCAATATTCTATATTGAAGATTGAGATCCAGAGACGTGGGTTTTTTTTGGTGAATTACAAGCTCGACTTGTTTGGCTTTTGACTGTTGTGCAATTAGTTACCGTGGCAGCTTGCTACATATTTTTAAGTCTTGATAATGACTGTTGTTGAATTGCATCTCAGGTTGCCAAAGATGGTGGGTTTGAACTTCCCTCACCAGGTGCTTATGCTGTTGGTATGGTCTTTTTGCCCCAGTCTGCGAGTCGAAGGGAAGAAAGCAAAAATGTATTTACCAAGGTAATTTCAGAACATAGATTATTTCTTCATGTATTCATTCCAGCAGAACACGAGTGGGCAATGCGTAGTTAATGCTTTCCTGTTTTTCTGTTATAGCCACCTATGATTTAATTATTTCTTGGATCTACGTGAAAAACTAACTCTCTTACTTCCATATTTTGGAGCTGATGCAAAGAAAATTTTAGGCACTTACAGTTTCTCCCTTCCCTGATCCAACTGATTGGCTTTCTTCTTTTTCTCGTCACCTTGAGTGACTATTGGAACTTATAAGCTCTTTTCATGTGGTTATTATGAGTTCTCCTTTTTAATGGGACTGGATATGTTTTGATATTTTGATAATTGTTTATGAAGGTTGCTGAGTCTCTTGGACATAAGGTTCTTGGCTGGCGATCCGTACCAACGGACAATTCAGGACTGGGCAATGCTGCTTTGCAGACAGAACCTGTGGTGGAGCAAGTGTTCCTCACACCCTCTCCCAGGTCAAAAGTCGATTTTGAGAAACAGGTACTTTTTTGCTATATTCACAAGGATTTTAGACATATATTGAATTGTTTCTCTTTCTTCTTTGAAATAATCTTAACAAAATTATTCAATATAGTATTTGTGCGACTGTTTGAAATCCCTTGAAAAATAAAGAGTCCAACAATCAGCCAATCAATTTTTTTTGATGTCACAGACAGGCAAATCAGATTAATTGCTTTAAATGTGGTTTTCATTCATTTCATTTAATTAATTTATGGAATTTGTCATTTACTCAAGAACACTAGCTTTATAATAATCTTATATGATGCAATTGTTAAGTTACATAATTTTGTTTAAATTGCTAAAGCTTATATGTGCTGCTTTACAGATGTACATACTAAGGAGGGTTTCTATGCTTGCTATAAGAGCTGCACTAAACCTTGAACATGGTGGCGCTAAGGACTTTTATATATGTTCACTTTCCTCACGGTGTGTTTTGCAAAAAGCTGTGTTGTTTGTTTATGAAATAATGTTAATCTGGGCAGATTTATAATCAATGTCATTATTTTATATACCATTATTTGGTTATGCAGGACTGTTGTTTACAAAGGTCAGTTAAAGCCTATTCAGGTGAAGGATTACTATTATGCAGATCTTGGCAATGAAAGGTTTACGAGCTACATGGCCCTGGTAAATATATAATCCATTCACTTCTTTGTCCACTAACTCCTCACTTTAACAAACAGCATGCAATCAACGGTAACTGAAGAGATGCAAGGTTGAGGAATGACTTCTGAGGCATTGAAGTTTGAATGATCTCTTAAGTTCTTCCACTCCCTTGATTACTCTCTGAATTTGGATGCTGGAATGGATGCCTTGGGTGAGTTGGTAAGAAACTTCATTGTCAAGTAAATCGTGTTTGCAGAAACTTTCTGCAATGCTCTCTTTGGGCAGTTGCTTGAGGTTGAAACTTCCAATTTAGTGGTGGAAAGGAAATTGTGTTTGGCCAATATAGCTTAGAGTTTTGATGTGTTTGTTCTTGGAACTGTAGCTTAGTTTATTGAAGTGCCCTGAACACAATTTCATCTCTGCAGTTTCAGACCAGGTTCCCAGATTTGTAAAGAGTGGGTTGAATTGTGTATAACAATCTTCGTTTTTTTAATCGTTGATGCAGATACACTCACGATTTTCTACAAATACGTTTCCTAGCTGGGATCGTGCTCAACCTATGCGTGTCTTGGGTCATAATGGTGAAATTAATACGCTACGAGGCAACGTTAACTGGTAATGAAGAATCTGGTATATTTCCTTAATGAAGAACGTATTAACCATCATAGGTTTTATAATTTTACACTGAATAGTTGAAGATAAAGAGAATGCTTAAAGTATACTTATTTTTTGGAAACCAATTTGGAGTAATTGGATGATGTTTATTGCTACTCTGATATGCAATGCAGGATGAAGGCACGTGAGGGTCTGCTAAAGTGCAAAGAACTTGGTCTGTCTGAGAAGGATTTGAAGAAGCTTTTGCCAATTGTGGATTCTAGTTCATCTGATTCAGGTAAAATTTAACTTGACAATTGGCTTATACTTAACCATATTCAAATACTTGGAATAATGAACTGCAGGGGTACTGTATGTTTTCTTACTCATATCATTTCATCGCAAGTTGTGGAGATGTGAACAAGTAAGCTGCCATTCTTGTTCTAAATGTCATGTATCTTATATTTTTTGTCCCTCTTTTAGGAGCTTTTGATGGTGTACTGGAACTTCTGGTTCGAGCTGGTAGAAGTCTCCCTGAAGCTGTTATGATGATGATCCCTGAAGCATGGCAAAATGATAAGAACATGGATCCTGAGCGGAAGGCATTTTATGAATACTTCTCGGCTCTTATGGAGCCATGGGATGGGCCTGCTCTTATATCATGTAAATTTTTTTTCTTGTTAGTCACTTACTTTTGAAATTTTTTTAATCTTTACTCACGAAAAGTTCATTTGCAGTTACTGATGGCCGTTATCTGGGAGCTACCTTGGATCGCAATGGATTGCGTCCAGGTCGGTTTTACATCACACACAGTGGACGGGTTGTCATGGCTAGCGAAGTTGGTGTGGTGGACATTCCTCCTGAAGATGTGCTCAGGAAAGGAAGGCTTAACCCTGGTATGATGCTTTTGGTAGATTTTGAGAATCATGTTGTTGTGGATGATGAAGCCTTGAAGCAGCAATATTCACTGGCAAGGCCATATGGGGAGTGGCTGAGGAGGCAAAAGATTGAACTCAAGGATATAGTTGGGTCTATTAAAGAATCAGAAAGGGTTGTTACAGGCATAGCTGGGGTTCTACCAGTAAGTCTTGCTTTGACGCATTTTCTATTTTTTTTCTTTCTCACAGCTAATGCTCATGATGGTTTTAAATCCTCTCTAACTGTATAGGCTTCTAGTGATGATGACAACATGGAGAGCATGGGAATTCATGGGTTACTGTCTCCATTAAAAGCTTTTGGGTACATTAATCTCCTGTCTTGCAGTTTGCACAAGTTTTCTTAACTATGATGCTTCGACTGATCTTAGAAAATATTTCAATGTATTTGTCCCTGTGCAGTTACACTGTTGAAGCTCTGGAAATGTTGTTGCTTCCCATGGTAAAAGATGGCACAGAGGCTCTTGGTTCAATGGGCAATGATACACCTTTGGCAGTTATGTCTGGCAGAGAAAAACTCACTTTTGAGTACTTCAAGCAAATGTTTGCTCAAGTAACAAATCCTCCAATTGATCCTATTCGAGAAAAGATAGTTACTTCCATGGAATGCATGATTGGTCCAGAGGGTGATCTGACAGAAACAACAGAAGAGCAATGTCGTCGCCTCTCTCTAAAAGGCCCTCTACTGTCTATTGAAGAGATGGAAGCAATTAAAAAGATGAATTATAGAGGTTGGCGAAGTAAGGTTATTGACATAACTTATTCAAAGGACCGTGGGAGGAAGGGGTTGGAGGAGACCTTGGATAGGATTTGTGCTGAAGCGCAGGATGCAATCAAGGCGGGTTATACATTGTTAGTGCTTTCAGACAGAGGTATCACATTGGTTCTATTACGAGTGAATTTGCATTCTTTTAATCTATAATTAAAAATTAAATTGTTTAGTCAAATTTATTTCATGGATTGCTTTCATTCACCATGTTTATTTTGGGAATCTGTAGCTTTCTCTTCAAAGCGTGTTGCTGTGAGCTCCCTCTTGGCCATAGGTGCTGTCCATCATCATCTGGTCAAAAATCTTGAGCGCACTCAGATAGGATTGATAGTTGAATCAGCTGAACCAAGAGAAGTGCACCATTTCTGTACACTGGTTGGATTTGGTGCTGATGCTATATGCCCATACTTGGCAATAGAGGCAATTTGGAGATTGCAAGTGGACGGAAAAATCCCAGCCAAATCTAATGGGGAGTTCCATTCAAAAGATGAGTTGGTCAAGAAGTACTTCGAAGCAAGCAACTATGGAATGATGAAAGTTCTTGCCAAAATGGGGATTTCCACTTTGGCATCATACAAGGGGGCTCAGATTTTTGAAGCTTTGGGTCTTTCATCAGAGGTGATAGAGAAGTGCTTTGCTGGAACTCCAAGCAGAGTAGAGGGAGCAACATTTGAGGTGCTCGCCAGTGATGCTCTTCATTTGCATGAGTTGGCATTTCCTGCTCGGATTTTCCCTCCTGGAAGTGCAGAAGCTGTAGCACTTCCAAATCCTGGGGACTATCATTGGAGGAAAGGTGGCGAGATACACTTGAATGATCCTCTTGCTATAGCAAAGTTGCAAGAGGCTTCCAGGAGTAACAGTGTGGCTGCTTATAAGGAATATTCCAAGCGTATTCAGGAATTGAACAAATCCTGCAATTTACGTGGGCTGTTAAAATTTAAGGAGGCGGAGGTAAAAGTTCCATTGCAGGAAGTGGAACCAGCCAGTGAAATTGTGAAACGGTTCTGCACAGGGGCCATGAGTTATGGATCAATATCATTGGAGGCACACTCAACTTTGGCTACGGCTATGAATAAACTTGGTGGGAAATCAAACACGGGTATGTTTTGTTACTGGCAGTCTTGCTGTTACTTGTTTTCAAGGTAGTGTAGTGTAACACTTTCATCAAAACCAACTTCCGTGTTTGGTAAAAATATTTTATATTGATTTATAATACAAGCTAATAGCTTCCTGAATTTAAAAAGATTTAATCTTTTACAGAAACTTCTCACAATTAGTGTGGGTATTTTTTTTAAGTTCTGGTTTCAACATTTTTTCTGAGAAGACTTCTTTGGGTCATGAGTTTATTCTCTTTTGCTCTCATTTTAACTATGTCCTTAGAGCTGATTTACAGTACATTATATAATGAAATGTTTTGACTTCTTGCTCTTTAATTGTTTTTAGGCGAGGGAGGTGAGCAGCCTTCTCGTATGGAGCCTCTTCCTGATGGTTCAATGAATCCAAAGAGGAGTGCCATTAAGCAGGTTGCAAGTGGTAGATTCGGCGTGTCAAGCTATTACCTGACAAATGCTGATGAACTACAGATAAAAATGGCTCAGGTATACATATTGAATGATACAAACTTTTGATGATTAAGAGACCCGGTTATGCTGTTGATGACATCCTTTGCTATTTAGCCCCGTATTCCTTTTGGAATAGAGGTTCTCTTGTTTATGAGTTTATGTTCATGGCAGATGATGCTGTCTCTGCAAAAGCACCTAAGCACCTCTGGGTGCTTTTGTATCTTTAACTGATACCTACATTTGGATTTGGTGAGGTTAAATATTAAATGCATTCTTTTATTCTCCATGAATGAAATTTATTTTAACTGCCTTGCCTTGTTAAACAGGGTGCCAAACCTGGTGAAGGTGGTGAACTTCCTGGCCACAAGGTTATAGGAGACATTGCAGTTACCAGAAATTCTACAGCTGGGGTTGGGCTGATCAGTCCACCACCACATCATGATATATATTCAATTGAAGACCTCGCCCAGTTGATTCATGATCTTAAGGTACATGCATATGCTGCTGCATATATTTATCCGTTAGTATATATAGTTGTTTGTCTTGCTGATATGGGCTGTTTAAGCTGTTCAAGTGTTCAATTTTCTATCTTGTCCTTGTATTGCCTTCTTGAAGTTGAAATGCAAGCCTTGTTAGTTACACAGTTTTAATTAATTCAAATGTCGACTCTTCTCATTGAGTTGATCTGTCCACCTGACTCTCTTCGTTCTGCAGAATGCCAATCCAGGGGCTCGAATAAGTGTGAAGCTCGTATCTGAAGCTGGTGTGGGAGTGATTGCCAGTGGAGTTGTAAAGGGGCATGCTGACCATGTCTTGATCTCTGGTCATGATGGAGGTACAGGTGCCTCTCGATGGACAGGAATAAAAAATGCTGGCCTACCATGGGAACTTGGTTTGGCTGAAACACACCAAACTCTGGTTGCTAATGATCTCCGGGGCCGAACAGTTCTTCAGGCGGATGGTCAACTGAAAACTGGGAGAGATGTGGCCATTGCTGCACTTCTAGGTGCAGAAGAGTTTGGATTCAGTACTGCACCTCTCATAACACTTGGCTGCATCATGATGCGGAAGTGTCACAAGAACACCTGCCCTGTTGGCATTGCAACCCAAGATCCAGTCCTTCGTGAAAAGTTTGCTGGAGAACCTGAGCATGTTATTAATTTCTTCTTTATGCTAGCAGAGGAGGCGAGGGAGATTATGTCTCAGCTTGGATTCCGGACATTGAATGAGATGGTTGGCCGTTCTGATATGCTTGAAGTTGACAAGGAAGTCACAAAGGCCAATGAGAAGCTAGAAAATATTGATCTCTCCCTGTTACTTAGACCTGCTGCTGACATACGACCTGAAGCTGCCCAGTATTGTGTCCAAAAACAGGATCACGGCTTGGACATGGCTTTGGACCAAAAGCTTATTGCAATGTCCAAAGCTGCTTTAGAGAAAGGTCTTCCTGTGTACATTGAAACACCAATTTGCAATGTGAACCGTGCTGTTGGGACAATGCTTAGCCATGAAGTGACGAAATGTTACCGCTTGGCAGGGCTTCCTGAAGATACCATCCACATCAAACTTACAGGAAGTGCAGGACAGAGCATCGGTGCTTTCCTTTGCCCTGGCATCTTGTTGGAGCTTGAAGGGGACAGCAATGACTATGTTGGTAAGGGGTTATCAGGTGGCAAGATTGTAGTGTATCCTCCAAAGGGAAGTCTTTTTGATCCAAAGGAAAACATTGTTATTGGCAATGTGGCTCTTTATGGAGCCACAAAAGGGGAGGCATATTTCAATGGCATGGCAGCAGAAAGATTCTGTGTCCGTAACTCTGGGGCAATTGCTGTTGTAGAAGGAGTTGGTGATCATGGATGTGAATACATGACAGGGGGGACAGTTGTTGTGCTCGGAAAGACAGGAAGGAATTTCGCTGCTGGAATGAGTGGTGGTATCGCTTATGTTCTTGATGTGGATGGCAAATTTCAATCTCGATGCAATTTGGAGCTGGTAGATCTTGATAAGGTTGAAGAAGAAGAGGATATTATGACTCTGAGAATGATGATACAGCAACATCAGCGTCATACCAACAGCCAATTGGCCAAAGAAGTACTGGCTGACTTTGAAAATCTTTTGCCTAAATTTATAAAGGTCTTCCCTAGGGATTACAAACGTGTCCTTGCAAACATGAATGCAGTAGAAGCTTCAAAGCAGGAATTGGAACAGGCTTCTGAAGAAGCTGAGAAGCCTGATGAGGCAGAATTAATGAGAAAAGATGCTTTTGAGGAACTCAAGAAGATGGCAGCTGCATCGTTGAATGGAAATTCCATTCAGGTTAGTTTTAATACTGTATCGTTATCTTTCCCTCACTTGTTGGGAATGTGTGAATTTGGACTTTACACATTATATGCTTCTCTTCTGTTATTATCTTGAGAAGGCCATGCTCCTTTCCTCAGTTCTCTTCTTTCTCTTTATTGTGATCAGGGTTATTTTGTCTTATTTTTCTAGAAGGAAATAAGTGGATTTTTGAATAGCAAATTTTCATGGAAGAACCTCCATTCTCTTAATTTGTTTTGTTTTTGTTAAAAGATATGATAGGCGTTAAACCTTATCAGAGCTAATGTCTTTGTTTCTACGAAAAGATTCAGAATTAAATAAGACATTTTCGTGTCGTCTAAAGTGGCTGGTTGTTCAAATTTGATAGCTTGGCGTATTGATATGCTTCTTCTAAATTACCTACCATTGGCTTGTGTAGTTCATACGTTTGTCTAACATGAATATTGAAATTTACAGAAGGTAGAAGAAGCTGAACTAACCGAGAGGCCTAGTCGGGTGCCTGATGCTGTTAAACATCGAGGTTTCATTGCGTATGAGCGTGAGGGTGTTCAATACAGGGACCCTAATGTTCGAATGAATGATTGGGAGGAAGTTACGGAGGAATCAAAACCTGGCCCACTTTTAAAGACTCAGTCAGCTCGTTGTATGGATTGCGGTACTCCTTTTTGCCATCAGGTATGTGTTACAATATTATTACTTCTCTAAATTCAAACTTTCATCACATCTAATTCTCTAAAAACATATTGCAGGAGAACTCCGGTTGTCCACTTGGAAACAAAATACCGGAATTCAATGAGTTAGTGTATCAAAATAGGTGGCGTGAAGCACTAGACCGGCTTCTTGAGACAAATAACTTCCCAGAGTTCACTGGCCGTGTCTGTCCTGCTCCTTGTGAAGGTTCTTGTGTACTAGGTATTATTGAGAATCCTGTTTCTATCAAGAATATTGAATGTGCCATCATAGACAAGGCCTTTGAGGAGGGTTGGATGATGCCACAGCTGCCTCCAAGGAGGACTGGGTATGTCTTCTTCTCCCTGATAGATCAAAGATATTTCTTCATTGTAACATTGCAACTCTTGTTTTTATTTAATTAAACATAATTTCTTTTCATAGTTCATTCATCCACTGAGCAAGTGTCCTTCATAATCGCAGGAAAAGAGTTGCAATTGTTGGAAGTGGACCAGCTGGGTTGGCTGCTGCCGATCAGTTGAATAGGATGGGTCATTTGGTGACTGTATATGAGCGCTCTGATCGTATTGGAGGGCTTATGATGTATGGTGTTCCCAACATGAAAACTGACAAAGTGGATGTAGTACAAAGGAGGGTAAACCTTATGGGTGAGGAAGGCATCAATTTTGTGGTCAATGCTAATGTTGGAATTGATCCTTTGTTCTCTCTTGATCGGCTCCGGGAGGAGAATGATGCAATTGTTTTGGCGGTAGGATCTACAAAACCCAGGTAGGCTGCCTGTTGATTATGATAATCTGTATCATTAGAACATAATTGTCAATCAAATAATTGACTGTCTGAACGTGGTTGTTTTTGTGCAGAGATCTTCCTGTACCAGGAAGGGAGTTATCAGGCGTCCATTTTGCTATGGAGTTCCTTCATGCAAACACTAAAAGCTTGCTTGATAGCAAACTTGAGGATGGTAATTACATCTCTGCCAAGGGCAAGAAAGTAGTTGTCATTGGTGGTGGAGACACTGGCACTGACTGTATAGGGACATCTATTCGGCATGGTTGTACTAGCATTGTAAATCTAGAGCTTCTTCCTCAGCCACCACAAACTAGAGCCGCAGGCAACCCTTGGCCACAGGTATGATTTATTTCATCGCCATCTTATAGCTCACATTTAACAAGTATGGCGACAGATTTATGATTTAGATTTGTCTGGTAAAATTGAAAATTTCAGTTTGTCACACTTCCTATAATTATTTCATTCTGTTTTGGGTTTTGCAGTGGCCTAGAATATTTCGAGTAGACTACGGTCATCAGGAAGCAGCTACCAAATTTGGCAAAGATCCGAGGTCTTACGAGGTATTGACAAAACGGTTTTTGGGGGATGAAAATGGGGTTGTGAAAGGACTCGAGGTAGTTCGTGTCCATTGGGAGAAGGATGCTAGTGGGAAGTTTCAGTTCAAGGCGGTTAAAGGCTCAGAAGAAATAATTGAGGCTGACCTAGTCCTATTGGCCATGGGGTTCCTTGGTCCCGAGTCCGTAAGTATTCTAAATTTCTTACTATTTTCTGCTCTTTGAAACCAACCTAGAGGAAATAAAAAGATTTAAAAAAAAACTGGCTTGTCCATACCATATGAAGAGTTTTGTATCATACTTGAGAGTTCAAATGCAAGTCGAAAGTTCAGGGACTGTCTCATGCTCTTCGATGATTTTTTCCAGACGGTGGCAGAGAAGTTGGGAGTGGAACGCGACAATCGATCAAACTACAAGGCAGATTATGGTCACTTTGCAACCAGTGTGGATGGTGTCTTTGCAGCTGGGGATTGCCGGCGTGGCCAATCCCTTGTCGTGTGGGCAATCTCAGAGGGCCGCCTAGCTGCTGCACAGGTAGACAAATACCTCAGCGCTGCCAGTGACAAACAGGAGGATTTGGTTATGATGCAGCAAGACTTTAGCAAGAGACAGCAGGACTTAAACAAGAGACACAAAGACACTGGCAAACACACGGTTATGACATAGCTGACCTTAATTTCTTTCCTTTCTCATACAGTACTTATAAAGAATCAGAATAGAAAAATTGGTTCAAAATTTGAATTCCGTTGGATTGACTGCCAGATGAATGACTTATATACCACCAATAACTGGCCAAGCCGGGAGAGATTGACTCCGGCCATGGAGGAGATTGCATGGAAAGTGATGGGGCAGTGCATTATATAGATTTTAAGCCTTTTTTTAGGGCACACTACGTTCTTTTCTCTTCATTGTGTTTATAGTTTTGTGTGGCTTTGCTTCGGTTATCTATTGTTTTTGGTTTATCATCAAAGGACATTGTACAGTTTCTTGCTTGTGGGTTGGGAAAGGAAAAATAAGTTGGTTATATTTACGAGTATCTCTCTTAAATTGAAGGGTTAAGGGTTGCCAAACATTTCCTGATCCATCCATTCTTTCGAATTCTTCTTTATTTCATCCTGCTTCATTGAATACACATATCAAATAAAGGATGACAAACATGAATAACATGTGGTCCTTTCATCCCTCCCTTGCGCTTCCGAATCCCGACTGCATATGAGATATTAAAAAAATAAAATAAAAAGGCCGCTCAGTCTGAGAATTTGAATGGTTTTTGCACGTCACGTGATTAGATGTTGCATGTAATGATTGGATGACTCAGGAAAGCTCTTAAATTAGGGCTGCCTTTACCCTTCAACTAGACATGCGTAGTCTGTTTTAAAGCTTTGGCAGCAGAATTTTTTTCCATCAAAATGAAAATTATGAACACTGGGTTCTGATAATAGTAAAAGAGATGTTAGTCTTACCAGAACTGCCTCTATCTCCCTGTTGGTGACAGGTGTACGTTTTGGCTGAAGAGAAGCTTTTCCTCCCACAGCATGGTTTGCGGGTGCTGCTGGGACTTCTGACCTTGACCTCAAAAGGAGATTTTGATTAACTTTCCCAGGAGTTGATGTAGGCTGGGCTTCGGAAACAGAACCTACTACAGACAATCATGATTCTTTAAGATGATTATCGATGTGAGACACGATCCATACAGAACAAGGAAATATAAAACAGAAAACTTGTAGTCTTCAACATCCTATTCTATTTTTATATGCTGCACCCGCCCAAGTAGTTTGGCTTGGAGTTTGCAGAATGGATGAAATATGATTTTCAAGATTTTATATATCAGTACAATGCAGATATTGCTGTTTCTCTTACTGTTTCCTCATGGCAATATAACATAAACAGAACAATTACTAATCAACAATCCACTTCAAAATTAACCAAACTCAATTTCAAAAACATCATATCTTCTAAAGGCATCGGCCGAGGAAGCAGAAGTTATTTTGAAACAAGCTACATAGAAAAAGATGGAAAATCTTTAATTTAGGAATAACAGTAGATGCAAAATCCTCTCTTATCTGTAAATTACTTGATTTCCACACTCATTTTGCCGCCTCTTCCGATGAAGAATCTTTTGTTTGAAGAGTGTTATCGACACTAATGATTCCCAAACATAGATGGTATGCTAAATTCATTATCTTTAACTCAGTCATTTTCTTCAATTCAAAAAGCTTAAAACAATCTTGAACAAGAGAGCAAAGGCCACACTGAATATCATTCAGTCATAACTTTAATGTCAAAACTTGGGAAATACCCCAGCAATTACGTCAACCAAACAGCACAATCAAGCAACCAAAGTCGTAACTTCATCAATACATAAAAGAGTATCGAAAACCCAGTAAGAAGCATGAAACAAATTGTCAAGGAAATCATGCTTAATTTCTATACAATTGGATAACAGATAAAGATGAAAAGCAGCAGAGAAAGAGAGAAATACACCCGACGCTGGTGCCGACGATTTAGGGTGCCTTTGCGGGGATCTAATTCGGGGACTTCTCCTCACTCGTACCGTTTCGCGCTCTGCTGCTTCTAGTGGCCAGAAAAGGAAAGGTATTTATAAGCAATGGGATATTAACGAATAGGCCCCTAAGATTTAAACAAACAACAAATAAGGATATACATTGTTAATTATTACCATTAGATCTCTTGAAGGCTTTAAAGGTTGCGTCTAATATTGGGGCCCTATTCGTTAAAAATGGCCAAATATATCGAAATTTTGTTTTTTTTGTAAAAGTTAGTGACCTATCCGTTGTTTCCCTGCAGCAATTTGCACAAACTATGCCCCGGGGAAAAACAGGATTCTCCCAACTGTCCCTCCCTCTTTAAACTTTGCAATTCTATCCCAATTTGATAAAAGGAAATACCAAAATAACCCATAATATATTTTGGAAGCCATACCATAATTTCAAGAATTTTTTGACCTAGTACGAACACTAGGAGGACTTTAAAAAGCATGTGGCAATACAGCACTAATTGATTTAATTATTAAATTTCAAAAATTATTTAAAAACATTGTAGAATTTGATCCCACCAGTGTAATTTGGCAGCTTCCATATGATTATGAAAGGGTTTTTACTTCTCTATTTGTATAATAACGACCATTAACATGGCAGATTCCGGTGGCAACACCTTTCAAAATTGGGACACCGGCTGATGTCATGTCAACACGGTTATTGCAAATGAGAACTTCGCAATGACTTGTTCAATTCACGATATGACCTCAGAGTGGAGCCATAATTGCACAACTTCGAGCAGCTTCCATATTAATTTAATGGTCAGTCTGTCAATAGCAATCCGCTACCAGGTCCATTTCCAAAATCAGCACCAACATTCTCTCCGCCCCAGGAAAGAATGCAAATTCTCAAACTTTTCTTCTTCTTCTTCTTCTTCTGCATAGCAACAAGCATGGAAATCTGTAGAACCGCCGTCTGTCGCCGCAACGAGCCCGGGATTCGTTTCCCCTTTCGGATTCGAACCCGGCAGCCGAAATCCTGTGGCTTTTCAGGTTTTGATGTATCCTGTGATCGTTCAAAGCGAACAGAACTTCAGCTTCCTTCAGGAATATTTTATCTCCAGGCTGTAAATTACGCAAGGCAGGAAATTTGGGTCAACGATAAAAACAACTGCCTGCCTCAACGCATTCTGTCACTAAATCTCTCAGGCTCTCGGTTCAGAGCTGTTTACAGTCAGCAATTCACCTTCTTCAACTGCTCTTTGGATTACTTACAGTATCATTTGAACCCGATAGCCTGTATGAGTGGTGCAAACTACACGGTTTTCGCCACTTCGTCGTTGAGAGATGTCAGTTCTCTCTCGTCGTCGTGTAGTTCAATTGCGACGGTTGATGTTCCGGTTGCGTGGCCGTTTTACGAGCAGATTATGTCGTCGGACCTGAGTGATAATCTAAGGCTGACTTGGGCCGAACCCAAGTGCGGAAAGTGTGAAAGAAGAGGCGGACGGTGTGGATTCAAGAACAATTATAGCCTCGAAATTGGCTGCTCGTATGCATCTCAACGAGGTAGTTTAATTAATTTATTAAATTTCTTAATGCATTAATTATAAAACCATGTCTCTGTATTAGCATTAGACTCAATGTTAGAACAGGACAAGTTGTCAGTTATTCTCAATCCCACATGAGAACGTAGAAGTTCTGACCAAGTGCTAGATTTAAGAACTTCTTACACGATTACCATGTTAACTTAGTCTTATTATATATATATATATATATAATTTTTAATTTATATTATAAAATATAAATAATTTATAAATTTTATTAAAATATAATTTTATTAACATATATTATGTGTTATTAAATTATTAAAAATTAAAAAAAAATTTAATAATCGATAATTGAAGATTAATTGTGCTATCATAAATTATTTAGGAAAAGTGGGTAAATCCATTGATTTAATTGCTTATATTATACCAAGTTATTATATAATCTGTATTTGACTTTGAGCCTGTCTTGTGGTTTTTCTGGTGGCTTACGTTTTATTATTATTATTATTATTTTATGGTTAGTGATTGGAAATTAGAGGAGACAAGACTTGACAAAATACTTATTTTAATACATTAAAATATTCTAAATATGAAAGATGAGACAACTTAGGAATTTTGGATCATCATTTCATCAAGCTTAAGTGGGTTATATACTTTCCAAACTGCAATCATGGCTTGCAGCTAAGTTGACTTTTGGACAAAAGAAAAAATCATTAGATCCGAGGCTGGATTTGGTCTGGTCAATGGCTTGAACTGAAACACTGAAACTGCGAACTAATTAAATGGAGTTTCACCCCATCTTAAGGAGGACTTGATTATCCCATATGGTTTGGTGTCATTATTTGTTTAAGCATGCTTTTAAGTTCTTGGCAAGACGGACAGACGGCAGATGCATTAATTGTGCGTCTCTTGTTGGGCTTTTTATTTGTTTATTTTCACTTAATCATGAACAAATAGAAGAATGAATCGGTTGCTGAACATTTAATCCATTAATTCTCAGGAATTCCCAACAGTGCACGTTATGCAGTAATGGTGGGAGCAGGAGTGCCAACAATTCTATGTCTTCTCGGTCTGCTATGCGTCCTTGTTGCCAGGCTCAAATACCATGCCGCCCGCAGACGCAACCATGCTCAACAAGAATCCAACGTCACAGTTGCTCCACAAACCACAACGGTCGCTGGCCTCGACTCGCAGACAATCGAGTCTTACCCGAAAATTGTTCTCGGTGAGAGCCGGCGGCTGCCGAAGCCGGATGACAACACTTGCCCTATTTGCTTATGCGAATACAAGGCCAAGGAGACGTTGAAGACAATTCCTGAATGCATGCATTGTTTCCATGCAGAATGTATCGATGAATGGCTTACACTGAATGCTAGCTGCCCAATTTGCAGGAATTCTCCTGGGTGATTATCACCAGAACCAGTTCAAGATTCATGATTTTAGGCTCAAATTAATCACTTTGTGTTTTCTTTTGTGGAATTAAAACTTTGTACATAACAGTTTTTGAAAGTAGTTTTTGTATTCAACTGTACTTTATTAGTGCCATGGTTGGGCGCGCGCGCGCAAACGCATATATATAATCCAATAAAAAAGGAGAAGGAAACGGTTTTAGCCGTTAATGACGATGACACTCTCACTTCCCTCTCCCGCCAAAATCCATCCGCCGTTTATCAAACTCTCAAACCCTTCCGGCAAAAAGCTTCCGTCGTCATCGTCCATCAAGCAACCCATCCCTTTAGAACCTCTTAACGCCCGTCTGATAAGCCACATGAATGAAGGCAACCTCCGAAGGGCAATTTTCACCCTTGATCTCATGGCCCAACAAGGCAGCTACCCAGATCTCCGCACGTACTCCCTCCTCCTCAAATCCTGCATCCGCGAACGAGATTTCCACCTCGGAAAACTTGTTCACTCCCACTTTGTTCAGTCAGAAGTCGAACCCAACTCAATTGTTCTGAACTCTTTGATTAGCTTGTATACGAAATGCGGTGATTTGAACAAAGCCAAAATGATTTTTGAAACAATGGGAAATAAACGGGACTTGGTTTCGTGGAGTTCCATGATTTCTTGTTATGCAAACAACGGGAACCAATTGGATGCGATTCTTATGTTTGTTGAAATGCTTGAATATGGCCTTTACCCTAACGAGTATTGCTTTACGGCAGTGATTAGGGCTTGTTCAAATGCGGAAAATTTTTCAATGGGGAAGATAATTTTTGGGTTTTTGCTAAAATGTGGGTATTTTGATAGTGATGTGTGCGTTGGGTGTGGTTTGATTGATATGTTTGTGAAGGGTAATCGTGATTTGGATTCAGCATATAAGGTGTTCAATAAAATGACTGACAGAAATGTTGTTGCGTGGACTTTGATGATAACTAGATCCACACAACTGGGCTTTCCAAGAGATGCTATTGGTTTATTTTTTGATATGATATTAAATGGGTTTGCACCGGATAGGTTTACACTGAGTGGGGTTGTTTCGGCTTCTGCCGAGTTAGAGTTGTTAACTTTAGGGCAACAATTGCATTCTTGGGTTATACGGACAGGATTGTTATTGGATGTTTGTGTTGGTTGTAGCTTGGTAGACATGTATGCAAAGTGTACAGCAGATGGATGTGTGGATAATTGTAGGAAGGTCTTTGATCAAATGACTGATCATAATGTTATGTCTTGGACTGCAATTATTACAGCATATGTTCAAAGTGGAGGGCGTGATAAGGAGGCTATTAAACTGTTCTATGACATGATACAGGGACACATCTCACCAAATCATTTCACATTTGCTAGTGTGCTGAAAGCGTGTGGAAATCTTTTTGATTCATGTATGGGTGAACAGGTTTACACCCATGCTGTGAAAAGGGGTCTTGCTTTGGATGATTGTGTGGGAAATTCGCTTATCAGCATGTATGCTAGGTCTGGTAGGATGGAAGATGCTCGGAAGGCTTTTGTATCTCTATTTGAGAAGGATTTGGTTTCTTACAACACGATGGTTGATGCCTATGCCAAGAATTTGGATTCTGAAGAGGCTTTTGAACTTTTTAATGAAATTGAAGATACACGAGTTGGGATTAGTGCTTACACCTTTGCTAGTCTCTTGAGCGGAGCTTCAAATATTGGTGCAATTGGTAAGGGCGAGCAAATCCATGCCCGGATAATAAAATCTGGCTCCGAGTCAAACCTCTGCATTTGTAATGCTTTGATTTCCATGTACTCTAGGTGCGGAAACATTGAAGCTGCTTTTCAAGTTTTTGAGGAGATGGAAGAAAGGAATGTTATATCTTGGACTTCCATGATTACAGGTTTTGCAAAACATGGATTTGCAGCAAGAGCTTTACAAATATTCCATGAAATGCTAGCGGATGGTGTAAAGCCAAATGGGATCACCTATGTTGCTGTTTTGTCAGCTTGTAGCCACGTGGGTTTAATTTCTGAGGGATGGAAACAATTCAGGTCAATGTATGAAGAACACGGTATTGCACAGAGAATGGAACACTATGCATGTATGGTCGATTTACTGGGCCGGTCAGGTTCTCTCGCAGATGCCCTTGACTTTATTACGTCAATGCCCTTCAAGGCTGATGTTCTTGTGTGGCGTACTTTTCTTGGAGCCTGTCGAGTTCATAGCGATATAGAGCTTGGGAAACATGCTGCAAAAATGATTCTTGAGCAGGATCCCCACGATCCAGCAGCATATATCTTACTTTCAAACTTGCACGCTTCTGCAGGGCATTGGCAAGATGTGGCAAAAATTAGAAAGACCATGAAAGAGAGAAATTTGATCAAAGAAGCGGGTAGTAGCTGGATAGAGGTGGAAAATAAGGTACACAAGTTCCATGTGGGAGAAACTTCACATCCACAAGCCCCCGAAATTTATGGCGAACTGGATCAGTTGGCTTTAAAGATAAAGGAATTAGGCTATGTCCCCGATACGAACTTTGTTCTTCATGAATTAGACGAGGAACAAAAGGTACGATATTTGTTTCAACACAGTGAGAAAATTGCTGTTGCATTTGGCCTTATTAGCACATCAAAATCGAAACCCATCCGGGTTTTCAAGAATCTTCGCGTTTGTGGGGATTGTCACACTGCAATCAAATACATCTCAATGGTTACAGGGAGAGAAATAGTGTTAAGGGATTCCAATCGGTTTCACCATATCAAGGATGGAGCATGCTCTTGCAATGATTACTGGTGATATGCTAATGACTAAAAAAAATTGTCTTCGTATTCAACTTCTCTACCAGAGTTATTTATGAATCGGATGGCACTCTTCACTGTCAGACATAGAACACTGCTGGTAGCTGTGATTTATCATCGATTAACAAGTAATTTTACTCTCAAATTCTTTTGAGTTTTGGAGAATCTGTTGCTTGTTTTGCGTGTTCATATCTTCTTTTGATCTGTGAGTAAATGTAATAATGTATTTTTCCCAGTTTACTTTAGCCAGCTGCTCAAAAATTTCGGCCTTCCCATTCACACTCTTTACTGGTAATGTGATTATATTTCCAAGTGCTTTCGGATTCAATCCCAATTTCTGTCCATTTTTCTTGGATTCTTTTTCTTTGTTCTTTTTTTGACTCTACATTTCCCCCCGTGATCATTATATTTATATAAATCAAATCTTTCACTTTTTAAAGTCATGCAAAGCATTTGAATACATGCAACTTCATCACATGCATTCCACATGCGTCTACAAAGACAAGGGACAATATTGCCACGCACCAGCCAACCAGCCATTCAGAGAATTCCATTTGTGACAAGTTTCAAACTGATTTAATGGACTTTAAGATTTATCCCATATCGAATCGAAGCTTCATTCTAACCAAATCCTGCAAGTGACACATGTCTACTTTACTTTTCAAGGGTAATCACCAATTTCATGATTATAATAACATTTAATCTCTCTCTCTCTCTCATATATATATATATTATAATCTACCAACCAATCAGTTTCGAAAACGAGTCGGTCAGCCTTGACATCTTTCAACTGATCAGATCTGTTTAGATATTTTTATGATGCTTTCACCGTCGACAGGGAGACAAAATATTAACGACTCACCGCCGAACACGAAATATCAGGGTCGACTACAATTACGAGGTACACGTGACCTCCTTTGTCCGACACGTGTCATCCGAATGCGACAACTGAACATTCCTTGTGAGAGAAAAAAACACAGCAAAAAGAAGTAAAAGGCAAAAAGACTTTTAAAGCAACATGACAGCACGAGAAACCACGTAAGCACATTCTAGATTCGCCAGGCGCGGCCCCACCGGATCGAATCACTAACAACTATATCCCGACTCCACCTGTCCATCAGGAATTCTAACCGTCCACGTCTCCGTTGAAAAATCCAAGCCAGTGGCTGATAGAGGCCCATGTGGCAACTACCCACTGGACCACAGCAATCACACAGCCTAGATTTAATGCTTTTTAATCGTTGGCTACTTCTTCGTTATTAATGAATTTATTGCTTTCGTTGTAAAAAAGTTGATGACTTGTTTGCTTCTCCTTTATTTCATGCAATGATGCAAATCAAGGCGAAGATGAAGAAGAACGGCACAATGAAAATACAACTCATCTCTCCGCCGGAGAATGGCGTTCGGAGAGTAACGTCAGGTTCGGGAGAAATGAGTCAACTGAGTTTGATCAGAACGAAGAATAATGCTCGTCGGAAAAGATTGCAAATCAGGCGACTGAATTACACCTGTGTTGATCATCGTTCTGTAGACAAGAGAGAACATGATAGGAAAGAGATTACCGGATCTCGTGAAGAACTGAATGAGAGTTTAACGGAGATGTCGTTGTCTTTATCGTTATCTTCTTCTTCAGATCATTCGTCAGAAAACTACGACGTTTTTTCTGGCTCTGAACGCAGAACGTGCAAAGAGAAAGACAGTTTAAGAATTTTTCCGTGTCTGTCACATGGGTTAGTGTCTATAATAGGAAGAAGAAGAGAGATGGAAGATGCTGTGAGTGCTGAAGTAGGGTTTATGGTGAAAGATGACCATCGCGGTGATCATCAAAAGTATGATTTTTTTGCTGTGTATGATGGGCACGGTGGGTCCCGGGTGGCGGAGGCGTGCAAGGAGAGGCTGCATAGAGTGTTGGTGGAGATGATAGCAGAGGAATGTGGAAAGGAAGGAAATGATCGCAGAAAGAACATTGTTTGGGAGACTGTGATGGAAGATTGTTTTGAGAAGATGGATGAAGAAGTGAATAGAGGAACGTTAACAGAAGAAATGGTGGGGTCGACGGCGGTGGTGGCGGTGATCGGAAGGGATGAGTTGGTGGTTGCTAATTGCGGGGATTCAAGGGCCGTCCTTTCGAGGGGAGGTGGTGTTGTTCCTTTGTCTACAGATCATAAGGTACTTAACCACTTTTGATCCATCTGGGCTAGAAATGCTTATAATTAAGTACATTAATTCCTTTTTGTTATTGTTGTTTGTTGTAATTGTTGCAAGTTTATTAATAGATTCTTCCTGGACTTGAATTTTGTGGAAGTGCTTTTGGTTAAAGTAGTTAACTTTGCACAAATTTGAAGGACGAGCATAAAATACCAATTTTTAAAGGGATTATAAGGTTTAATGTGAAGCAACCATGAGTTTTAGTAATTTACTGTCATTTGCCCATTTAAACTCAATCCAATATAGCAAAATGGGTGGCATTTGGAATTGAGATCTTGGAATGTTGAACTGAGTCCCAATTGTTATGTTCTTGATGGTTATACATAGAAGGATGCATTTGGAAAAGAAGGTTTTGCACGACTCAACCGGATGTTATAACCTATGAGGTGAAAAAGAGGCTCTGAAGAGGAGAGTAGACGCTGCAAATTTTTGTGTGAGGGGTGAGAAATTCATTGATCCGAATAATAGTTATGCCACAAGAGGCCAATTTCAAGTTTTCGGCATAATTTTGGTGTGAGAACGCTCAGAATTGGCTAGCCTCTCCTCTGCTAGGATCATAAGTTTTGCGACACTAAGCTGCTAGGTCGAAGTACAGGACATCATATAAGTTCTAGTAATTTTGGTGCAGTATGCATGAAAAATCTCCTTTGCTTTTGTATCCGTAAATTGATTGCTGCTGTTATTCCAGCTATAATCTCTTTATGTATCATCAAATTTATATCAGTAAGCTTATTGGTTTGTTTGTTTTTACCAATATATTGACATACATTTTGTGCAAAGCCTGACAGAACTGATGAATTAAAAAGAGTGGAAGACGCCGGCGGAAGAGTCATAAACTGGAATGGACCACGAATACTGGGAGTTCTTGCCACGTCCAGATCTATAGGTATGTCGAAATTCCTCTGCCCCTGGTTCAGTATTTGAAACTCTACAAGCTCTTGCCCTGGAATTGGGTACCGTGATTTCTTTTTCTTCAGTGGTCGAAATTAATTAATTAAATGGGTTTATAAGAAATCTTTGATTGATGTAGGGGATCAATACCTGAAGCCATTCGTGATATCAAAGCCAGAAGTCATGGTGATTGACCGAACTGACGGCGATGAGTTTCTCATCCTAGCAAGTGATGGCTTGTGGGATGTTGTATCAAATGAAGTTGCATGTCAAATTGTGAGAAGATGTTTCAGTGGCCAGATAAAATGGGAAACATCTGTCAAAGCCGGGAATGAAAATCCTGCTGCCAGGGCTGCAGCAGTGCTGGCCGAGCTAGCCATGGATCGCGGAAGCAGTGATAATATAAGTGTGGTAGTAGTTGAGCTAAACAAACCTGCCAAGTTTCTTTGACAGTATGTTATAAAATCTATCAACAATCAACAAAGAGTTCCTGTAAGGATTTAACCATTGTTTTGTTGAGCTTAGCAAACAAACAAGTTTTATCTGTCTGGACAATGAGAAGGAATTCAGTTGATTAAGACAAAATTGAAGGTTCATCTCGGTCAGACAAATGCCGATCAGTTCAGTAACTTTTTGATGAGTTATTGTAGTAACGTTCCATTCAATGGATCTGTTATATTGTTTTTGTAACAACAATGAATTCTCTTAATAAATTCTTTGTTTCTCGCATGTGATTCATGCCTGGTGTGATGGGCCTATGTAGACACCAAAGTTCATCAAGCTAAGCACAGACTAGTGGTGTAATTAGGCCTTCAATTCCAATCATGACCTGAGGAAACTTGGGGCGTCAGCGCAATCCAACAAACAAGACAATACTGTATTTCTCCATGGCATTTACTGAGAGATTACAAACAGTCCACGTTCGTAGTGAGGAATCGCTCTCCTCGTAGCTACCATTCCACCCACCTAATTCAAGTTTCAAGTGGTTGATGCTTTGTTCTTTGTTCCAAGTGGTTAAACAACTTCCCCCGGTTTTCTCTGGACTTCCATTAATGGGAAAAACTGCTCGTATGGTAGCACATAGAAACAACGAAATCCGCTAACACAAGAAATTGAGGTTGTGACACGAGTACCAACTAAGCTGTCAAGTTCAGGAAACGTGCCTGAAGTGAACTTTGTTTGCCAGAGACAGAGAGCTTCCTTATATCCAAACGTAGATAGAATTGTCGTTTTTGTTAATTTCCATGGCTGTAATAAAAGCAAGCAACAGAGCCAAAGTTTGATAGGACAGACGCATACATCTTCAGACCGGACCTCTATACACGAGAGAAATAGAATAGAATAAATCTTCAGAAACTTTTACCAATATGTTCAAAAACACTAGCTACCAGGAAATAATGTTGTCTTTTTACTGTCTTATCTAATAACTACTAATCACAAACTCACATCTCTGTGTCCAAATTATGTGATCGGACAAGATTTTTGTGCAGCCATTCGGTGATTTTGACAAGCACAACTACCTAACTCCCCCGTACATTTCCTACATGAGAAAGGATGTGTGTAAATTAATTTTATATAATTTTTAATTATTATATTAATATATTTTTAATAATTAAAATTAATTCTAACACATATATTAATTATGATATATTTAAAATATTACGTCTTAATTAATTTTAAAATAATTTAAATTAAAATATTTGATAAATATTTATTTTTATTTTTATAATTATTTTACTCGTATTTATTAATTATTTATACTACGAGAGTTATTTGATTATATTCTTTTGTAGTTATAAAGATTCGATTACAAATTTTCTCAATATTTATTAACGAAATTACTCCGTACAAATTTGGCAAAAATCACAATTAGTTTTATTTTTATAAAGTATTTATCCTCAAAATCATGGGAGAAATTATTTTTTTTACCATAAATAGTGTTGGTATTATCAACTTTGTATGATGTAAAGGAAATCCAATATTCTTTTCCATTTATAATTTTAAATATATTTAGGCCATCATTATTAATATATATATATATATTAAAGTTAAAGATGTTTCACATGAATTAATTAATTATTATGAATGTATTAAACACGTGATTTATTATAATGTAATAATTTCTCCTTGCAATAATTTAAAAGTGACGGCATGATTCATATGAAAATAAAATTTTTACAACGGTAAATAAATAATTAAAAAAATTGATAAATTTAAGCGCGCCTCTCTCTCTATCTCTATCTCTATATCTATGTGTATGTGTATATATAAAAACGGGATGTTACGAGTCTAAAAGAAAAGGCTCAAGCGAAAGCCTGCCTGGGAGATAGTAAATTGAAAAACGAAAACAGTTTTCTTCGTTCTCTTGTTTCTGCTTCCCGCTCTCTCCTCTGCTATTTTCTCTCCTCTCATCGTACTGTCATCGCTTCGTCATACTCTCACAGCCGTTAACGCCTGGCAAGCTTTTCTTTCTCGCAGTCTTCTCCTTTTATTGGAAGCTCGGTTTTCTCTATTTATTTGTATTTCTGTATCGCGTTTTGTTTCTTTTGAATGTATTCGCTCTCGGATGCGGAATGTGATTTCTTCTCTCTTGTTACTTGTTGTTTGATTTTGTTTTACTGATTTTTTATGCGGTTGATTATGGCAGTTTATCGAGCGTGTTTTGTTTATTTATTTATTTTGTTCTGGATATGTTTATGATAAACCCTAGGTTGTCTGTTTGGTTGCCG
The DNA here is from genome assembly GCA_019650275.1 of Xylocarpus granatum. NCBI lineage: Eukaryota > Viridiplantae > Streptophyta > Magnoliopsida > Sapindales > Meliaceae > Xylocarpus > Xylocarpus granatum. The sequence goes on along the minus strand of BNST01001785.1, from coordinate 182,790 downwards.
AGAAAAATTTTTCGAACAGAAAATGTTTTTAGAAAACTGTAGTTGCGCACAATAACTGAGGAAATATAACATTTTGATTTCAATGGTCTGAGTTAATGTTATCTCTGTTTTGTCTTTGTCTCCTTTGCTTTTCATTTCCTGCAGTTTCTGAGTAAACAAATGGATTTAAGAATTCTTTTATTTAGTTTCCTTTTACTTTACATAAGCTAGTGGAATTTGACTTATTTTTTTTTAGGTAAAATATTATAAACTCTGCTTTGTGCGATGATAAATGAAACTTGGTAAATTCGTAGTTACTTTTTTTTCTTTTTTTTGCCGAGGTTATTCAAAGCTTCAGAAAATTTATAATTTTTTATTTTTCTTGGTTGGACAAAGGTAATGTTGTCACTTTCTAAATGAAGATGCTTATCTTCTTTGATTAGCAAGTGTTTGTTATCCTTAAGCAAGGATTCTTGGTTTTTAGATAATTTAATGGGAGATTTAGTTTTTAATTTTTTTCACCATTTTTGTTGTTGAAGATTTTTGAATATGTTATTTATTTCCTAAATCACTTGTGTGCTGATAAGCCAACTTTCAGTTGAATGTGATTGGTTTGATGACTTTAGTTATAAACTAAAGGCTTTTGTTTGAAGTTTTGTGTGTCAGTTGTTCTGATAGTTTCACTGGGAACATTTTCACTATTCTATTTCTCAGTTTTGTATCTATCTTCACTTATATTTTATGAATCTTTTAACTGGTGGATATGAATTCTTCAGCTTACTGCCAAAGCAGGAAGGAAAAAACAGAGTTTTTGTCTGTCTATGCTGACCAGTCTTTTAATCATTCAATTTGTTCTTTTTTGAACTTTTTGTTTATAGTGTTGGTATGGATTGTCAGAAGTTTTTTGTTTTTAGTTTTCTCTTAACAGTTCCTATGAATATATATTGAAATGCAGAGACTGGAGCTGGAGAAGAAAAAGATAATATATGGAGGGCGGCGAAGGAAGAGATTTGGGATGCCAGAAGATTATGGATGGGAAGGAGAGTAACGAGAATGGTTCTATGAAGGCAATTCCATCTTGTTGCTTGAAAGCTAGGGCTTCAGCCCCGGTGCTTGAGGCAAAATGCCACTCTACTGTTGTTTCTGGGTGGTTTTCAGAATCTCAGTGTTGCTCTGGTCAATATCTACAATCTTATGTCTTGTCCAGTTGTTTTGTTTAGTTTGTTATTATCATATAAGCACTTTGCTTGGTCAATACATGTTGATGGTATCATCGATTCAATTTCTTTCGCATAATCTTTTCTGTTTCAGATAAAGCTGGTAAAACAATGTATTTCAACAATCCAATGTGGTCAGGTTGGTCTTATTCTCATAGACTGATTTTCTCTGTCGTCCATTCTTTCTATATTGGCAGCAATACAAAGATTGATTTTTCTGTCATCCATTCTTTCTATATTGGTAGCAATACAAAGTTATGTTGGCATCCAGGTGCTTAACCACTTTATAATTATTTGTTTTAAATTATAAGACGTTGCATGTCTGATAAACCCTGCGGCAACTGTATGCACTTTTCTCTACAAGGAATAAGGAATTCAGGTCCTATGTGATGCAACCTTAGTAGACATTATGTATTTTTCTCTAATTAAATGAGGAAAATTGCTGGCCATATATCTCTTCACAAGAGAACTCTTTTCGTTGTAAGCCTTGGCCTATCAGATTGATACAGATCTTTTCTTTTCTTTTTTCTTTAATTTTTGGGCATATTGCCTACTGCACCACATTTGTGCCTCACGTTGTGATTATGCTTTTCTAGGAGAAGCACATTCATTGAAAGTGAAAGAAATTTTATTCAAGGGAAAGTCAGAGTATCAAGAAGTCCTGGTTTTTGAGGTTTGTCATTCTCAACTTAGTGCTAGATTGTTAACCTGAAGTTGGCTTATTATCAGCTTTTTACCTTGCCTTTCTTTGTTCTCACACAATTTGTTTGTTTATTTACATTGTTTCTGTCTATGTGCTATAAATGAGGAGGTTTTTTTTTCACCTCCAATTTTTTGTATATCCAGTCATTAGCATATGGGAAAGTGCTTGTTCTTGATGGAATTGTTCAACTAACTGAGAAAGATGAATGTGCCTACCAGGAGATGATAGCTCATCTTCCCCTTTGTTCGATTCCATCTCCGAAAAATGTAATCTCCAAATACTTTTGCATTATTGTCTTTTTATTTTTGACTCTTAGTAACTTTTGTTTGGTGTTGGCTGCAGTTCATTTTTATTTTGTTTTATCAATACTCTGTTTACTAATGATGCCTGTATTGTTTTTTTTGTACTTCTAGAAGCTTGCAAAAAATGAATATAAGTTTGGTGAAAAAATTTACTTTGCTAATTCTTTACTCTTACTTTCACTTGTTACAGAAGAAAAGAAGTAGAAAGTGTGCAAATTGCATTTCTTATGGTGCATTATGAAAGTTGTGTAATGCTTCTGAATTGGTGGAAATGTAATTCTGCATATCAACCTGCATATCGAAACTCTAGGAGAAATTTTGAGAGAGAAACATTTAGTATTGAAGCCATCTTGTATCCCAGGAGAATAATTTTCTGATAGTTTGGGTGTAGATCTAAGGAATTAGTCCTTCTGTCTCACAAGGTGTGAGATAGTGATGCATGAAAGAAAGATGGGGTTGGTGAGAGTTCCTTCTTCATGTTCATCAGATGCTGCCTCCCTTCTTGTCACACTGTTCATTTTTTAGCTTTGAAACATCAGGAAATCTCAAGTAACCCAGTATAATTTGTTCTGTTGTCATCAGATGGTGACAACAGTGGAAGATTGTGTAACTTTAGGTAGTAGAACTGACCAAATTTGTGGTCGGACCTGAGTTAGGTGTGGCACTCTGTGTTTTTGGGGCATTGGAAGCTGATTATTGTGATTGAGATAGCATTAGGAGTGGTGAGAAGAGCCCATTATGATTACAACTGAAAGTAGATAGTGGATATTGATATAGTACAAGGATGTGAATTATCTTCCCCTTGAAGAGATAGGAGTTGGGTAGTTTTGATTCACCAATCTTCTGCTTCCCAATGTGCTGAGCTAAGTAATAACATGCCAGTTCTTAAGGACACAAAATAGAAAGTGATGTTCAAGAATGGTCTAGGAAATTTTATGTTTTGGATGTGAGTCAGCTTCTTTGCTGGCTCTGCATCTAATGGTTTTATAGTATCTTTTTTTTCAACCAAATTAGATTGCTTGCTCCACTGTATAACAAATCCGTGTTCATGTTGATTTTGTTCTCCTTGCTTTTTTTTTCCTCCCTCCTTTCTTCCATGGTTAAAAAAGAGATTTCATATAACATACATTAAGCTGGTAGACTGGCATGGTAAGTGTCTTTTCTGTTCTCATAAATTTGCACAACAATGTTGATGCTCAGCTTAAACTATTGCCATGCACAATGCAGGTTCTAGTTGTTGGTGGTGGTGATGGTGGTGTTCTTAGGGAGATTTCTCGTCACAGATCTGTTGAGCTTATTGATATATGTGAGATAGATAAAATGGTTATAGATGTAAGTATTTGATTTAATATTACTTTTCCGATTATTAACTATAAATAAGGTTTTCTTTTAAATTTTTATTGCCATAATTTTTTTAATTCCAGGTTTCTAAAAAGTATTTTCCTGAGCTAGCTGTTGGATTTGAGGACCCTCGTGTCCAACTGCACATTGGTGATGGTATGTATGAGCAAAATATCTTTCCCATATTTGCAGTTAGTTCTCTAATGATCATTTATGGATTTCTATTGACTTGCTTGAATTGAAGCACATGGCTGTTTGTTGATCTCATTTCCATTGTCTTGACAGCTGTTGAATTCCTCCGGCATGTGCCCAGAGGGAAGTATGATGCAATTATTGTTGATTCATCAGACCCCGTAGGTATATTTGCATTATCTGCTCCATTATGGATCCATTTTCTCTCAGAAGGGTTTTGTGTTGCTAAAGTCAGTGCTTGTTAGCGGTTGGCTTTTTTATTATTTTTTCCCCCATATTTTTTCTGTCTTAGCAAGTGATATTTACATCACCTTTATCTGAAATGTGCAGCCCATTAGGTTATGCTTAGTATTTATATTGTACTCAACCAACTTTTACTGACTCTTAATGCACTACTTTGAATGTTGCTGATAAACTAATTTGTTCTGTTTGTTTTAGTATGTCATACTTGATTGATCATAGAATTTTTTGAAATTCACGTTAAGGCTTATTACTGATTATCATTTCACATTTACCCTTCCTGATCTAGGTCCTGCTCAAGAGCTTGTAGAGAAGCCATTTTTCGAGACAATTGCTAGAGCATTAAGGCCTGGTGGTGTCCTCTGTAATATGGCAGAAAGTATGTGGCTCCATACACACCTTATTGAAGATATGATCTCTATATGTCGTGAAACGTTTAAGGGTTCTGTACATTATGCTTGGGCAAGTGTACCGACATACCCAAGGTAATGATTTACTCTATTCTGATGGCATCTTCAATATTAGTTTCATTCTCTTGATAATCATTTTCTTGCAAGTTTGACAGCTTCAGAAGTCTATCATTTCAAGCTCAGCACTAATCTTAATATTAGACATTGCTTTAGTTGTCTTCTTATTATTCTTGTTAAATGGTGCATTTATTGGGACGAGGCAAATTTGTTGTTTATGCCTAGGATTATATAGTTTCCAATTTAATATTTGATTAGAATTGGTGGATTCTGTAACATGCTGCGGATTTTTTTATTTATTTTGTTGAGGGTTCTCTTGTTGGCTGCAGTGGTGTCATTGGGTTTCTAATATGTTCAACGGAGGGTCCTAATGTTGATTTTGTGAACCCCATCAATCCTATTGAGAAGTTAGACGGAGCTGTTGAGCATAAAAGAGAACTTAGGTTCTACAACTCTGAGGTAAAAACTCATTCTTGATTATTGCTTCCTCGTTCTTTTGCTTAGAAAACCTAAATTTGATGTGATGTATTGCTCCAACGAGTATATCTATTGACGTAACATCTTAAATGCGGTATTAACTTTGCCTTAGCTAATTAAGCTATTTCGAAATTGTTGATGAAATTTTCTGTTTCACTCTGACAGCAAGCTAATATATTGTGTCATTTCATTCTGTTGACAGCTTCACTCTGCTGCCTTTGCATTGCCTGCATTTATGAAGAGGGAGGTGAAGTTACTTCGTCAGTCTCCTATGACGTGAATTTGTGAGCGAATTCATAGTGGTCCTCTTCTGATACTTCTGAAAAAGGGTGTTTTCTACTTGGGAGACAAGTCTATATGGTTAATTACCATATACGTGGATGACAGGATTGGACCTTTAGGTCTGCTTTGAGGCTTTGGTGGTGATATAATTATAACATTTATCTTGGTCTGATTTGACAAATAGTATTGGATGACGGCGTATTATTATTATTATTATTATTCATACAGCATCATTGGAGCTATTACCATTTAAACAGTGCAATGATTTGTATGATGTTTGAATATTTCGATGATTTGATTGATTTTCAGTTAGCATCCGATGTTTAGACGATGTTGTGCACTTTTTATTGGCAATAAGCATTGCCAATACTCGATGCTTCTTTCTGTAATCTAGGATTGTCTTCGTATGGTAGCAAATGGACTTGATACTCTTGAGAGCTTGATAGTTATATCCATTCGGTATGTGCAGTAGCCGGGATTGGTGAAATTTCTCCCAATTCACTTGATAACTTGATTTTCCTCGTTACAAAATATTTAGAGAGATTGAAAAGAGACCCACGGAAATACGTTCTGCTAAGAACAATGGGGAGATCTCTTCACAATGGTAGGACGCTATCATGTTATTACGCTCGAAATAGGCTTGTTACATTTTTATTCAAATTGGCTCTGGCAATAACTCAAGAAGTTCGTGAAGTATTGTTGAAAATCTGATAAAAGAAACTAGCCAATTACAGAAAATTATGAAGAAGCATTTAACACAATGTCTAGAATATAAATGTCGGCGGTGAGTGTTCTTAATGCACAAAAGAACTTGCAGGACGAAGAGCATTTGATCGATTGTGTCTCCCTTGCGGACGATGTAAGAACGCTCCCTGTAGAAAGCTGGCTTGGCAACATCACACAGGTCCTCCAACAACGCATCGCTCTCTAAACTCCTTCAAGAATAAGAATGAGAATATGAAAAGGTTAAAGAATTGCTTCTTTAAATTACCAATGCCACTACTACGTGACACTGACAGGTTCAACTCAATGCTGAGAATGAAGTTCAGTTTCTGAATTCTAATCCAACTGCTATGCTTTTTCAGAGATAAAGAGAACAAGTAACTCACTTTCTTTAGCAGGTCTAAGCAGAGCTTCCTCTTCATGCTCTTTCTGAGGTCCTCGGAAAGATTATTGACCAAATTTTCAATATCAAAACCTATTGTTTCTCGCCATTTCCGTGAAGGGTATTCCTTGACCTGCTGTCGGAGTTCCACGGGGAGCTTTCCAAAGGGTTGCCACTGCTCTAACTCTTCTAATTTCTGTTTTCTCTCCTCCGAAATTACAGTTTCTGACTGGACACGCATCTATTTCACGAGAAACATGGTTTATAAAAATTTAAATTTACCCCGCTTCACTTTAAGCTTACAGAAGAATTTGTGAGACAGAAAAGATAATAATTCCAACCTGAACTTTTCCGATAAGAAAGAAAAACAACACCACGCCAGAGATGGTAATCGACATTACAAAGTTGTTTACCAGGAGATTGGCAGTGAATGGGAGACCTTGACCAAACCAACTGCAAAAATGTTGAACTCCAATACAAACGTTAGACTTGAATTTAATACAAATGTTGTATGCTTGGGTTTGAATTAGCATTGGAGGTGATTTTTAAATTTTTTCAGAATTACGTACTAATTAGTACTTAGATTGCTATTTTAATAAAAAAATTTTAAACTTGCTTTTTGTGACTAAGTTCATGTACCATCATAAATACACGAACCTGATATTTAGCAGTCCCCATCGGAAACAAGGAATGATCCTTGAGAAAGAAAGCAGATTTTTCTACAACACCAGACTGAATAGCATCATGGAATAATCCAAATCATTAGAAATTGTGTAGTTTCCTGAACTTTCATTGCAGTAAAAGAAAGGTCTCGACATCCAGATCCAGAATAATTTCTGCAAGCTTTCCTCCTGCATACAATCTGTCTTTCTACGGCAAAGAAGTACCATATGGCCCCGAACACCTAAAGGATTTCATTAGGAAGATATCCGCATGTCCAGCGGCATAAAATTCAGAGGGATCGGAAACTGAACATGCTTATACACAGATATACAGGAAAAAACTGAATCATGTATGTGAGCAACTTACGTTACCAGCATGCAAGTAAGAAAGATTGAAGGCAAATATGGCCCATCCAGCGAGGTTGCCTTCACGCTTGCTTTTTGAAACCATGTATACAATCGGATAATCCTTAGCACATGGTGTAGAAGAAAGAAGTGGATTCCAAGGAAAAGTTTTGTTGCTGTAATTATTTGAAGATCTACGAGAATCACCAGCACCTGAACGTTTGGATTTGCATGCAATTATATATATGAAAACTAAAAGCACCCAGAAAAAAATTAAAAAAAAATAACTGTCAGAGAATGAATCCGGCTTACCTGTGGGAGTGGAAGAGGGAGCAAAAGATCAATTAGGATGATGACGGAGACTTCTATTTTGAATGTTGGTGTGAAGGATTCGGCATATGCAAAATAGCATATGTCAGATACAATAAATCATAGAGTAAACGCAGAGTAATAGCCTGAAACACCAATGCCATGTCCGATTTGAAGCACTTTTTATCATTGTCGATCACAGGAATGTATAAGAAAAGAAGATCCAAGAACATCAACCACACAAACAACAAAAGCAAAACCGAATTCGCAATTCTCAAGAGGCCGCTTTCGATCATAGGCTCCTGCTAAAAAAATAATGTTTTTTTTTCACAAAAGAAAAGAATCTGGTCACAGTGACAAAAAGTTTTTATAATTTTTTTTGATTTTGTTACCCAATCTTGAAGTTCTGCTAAGTTCCCCGGCAACCTGCCTTTCTTCCTGAGACCTGAACCCAAACAAAACAAAATTTAGAAGGAAAAAGGAAGTGATTGTAGAGTTGCAAGCAACATTCCATGAATACTGCAAACCAGTGACTTACATAATGAACAATGAAGCTTAGTGTAATCTGAATTTCTGCAAATATGAACCGTTGACCTTCCTTGGCAGATGTGGTTGATTTTTCATTTGTATGCAGTTAGGGGAAAACATGCAAGTCTCAGTAACAGACACACAGTTCATTTTTAAATTTAAATTATTGACTTTAAAATAGGTTATAAAATAAATAAAAAAAATATATTATAATTTTTAATTATAAGTTTTTTTAAAAAAATTATATTTTATTTTTTTTATAATTAATTTTAAAATATAAAAATATTATTATAAATATAAAAAATTTATTTATTATTAAAATATTATTATAATTTATTAAAAAAATTAAAAAATTTTAAGTTGGTCAGTTAATTCAGGGCGCACTAGATCTTGAATCCGCTAATCCAGGATAGGGGCAGACGTAGGGGCAATATTGTACTCTTCAGGTTGGGTGGAATCTGTTCGCTCTGAATTAATCGGTAGTGACGTATCTAACCCAAGACTGTACACTCTGACTCGTCAACAACACAAGACACTGGCTGACTCAAAGCAGTAGGAACGTGGGCTCGCTCAGCCTCGTGAATGGAATCAGGTGAGGGGGAATCCACAGGTCACGCCTGTAGATTCCAATCTTTTCCGACAGTAAAAAAGACGTTTGCAGAGGGTTTGGAGACTTTTCTACAAAGACCACCGACCAGTGACAGTGGGAAGCCTTACTTTATCACGAAGATATTAAATATATTTGTATAATAACATCTCTACGTTATCCAGTTGAATAATGCAATTTTAGTTCCTATGATTTTTCCCATGTTCTTAAGAACCGTGCTTCTACATACATGATGAATGGCAACTTAATTTACATGGCCCATTTGTTTCAAAAGAAACAAGTTCGTAGCAAAGAAAAATTATATGGTTATTGGATCTTAGAAGAACCTAAAATTCTTAAATAATTTTATTTTTATTTTTTTAAAAAAATATTTTTAATTAATTTTAATATATTTTTATTAAAATAATTAATTTTAATAATTTTTATCTTTATAAATAATTTATATTTTTAATTTTACTTTCAAAAATATATATTTTTATTTTTTTTTATCTCTTTTCATTTCTCTTCGTCTTCTTTTGTCTCTCTTCAACTTTTTTACTTTTTTTTTATTAATATTAAAATATAATTTTAATAAAATATAATTTTAAAATATATTTAAAAAATTTAAATATTGATTATTATTTTAATATAATAAATAGTGTTCTAAGCTAGTTAATTCAGGGAGAAATAGTGCCAAAACAACTCATAAAAGAAATAGTATCGTGAGTTGGTTAGCCAAACTAATTCAGAGAAGAATAGTACTATGGGTTTAGTTAACTCAAGTAGGAATAATGTCTTAATGTCTTAAGTCAGCCAATTCTGAGCAAAAATAGTGCCTTGGGATGGAGGAACGATGTCATGGGTTGATTAGTCAAACAAACTCAAGAAAGAATATTACTTTGAATTGGTCAATCTAGAGAATAATAGTGTGACTAACCTAAAGTTTAAAAAATATATTTTATTATATTTTTGAGTAATTTTTTAGACAAATCACAATGATAATAGATTTAATAATAATAAATTATTATATTTATAACTAAAATTAAATTTTATAAGATCACTAAATAAATTTGTAACAATATATTTATTAAAATTAATTATAAATTAATAAAAAAAATTTAAAGTATAAGAATTTTTATTTATTTTTTTAATTTGTAGTTGAAAATTAAAATATATACTTTTCATCGTTGTATGACCTATTAAAAACCTTAATCTTCAAATTGATTGAAATTTGAGATAAAATAGATGAAAAAATGAAGTGTGGTGTGTGAGTATATTCATAAGTGCAAAAAATAGGGTTTGAGGGTAAAATTGTCATAAAATGATTATTTTAGTAAGAATGTATTATTATTGATCAAAAATGTTAAAAGGAGTTAAAATAAAGTTATTTTAAAAAATTTTCTTAAACCAATTATATTTCTATGATAATAATCAACAAATGAACATAAAAAATAGTGCACTACACACTTGACTCACAAAAGCTACCAATTTTATTGTCTAAATAATAATTTTAACAATGACAAAATTGTACCAGAGATCATGACACAACAGGAACTCATAGTAATTAACATAGAAGAACAACAATTACGTGGTTCAGTCATCATGTCTACATCCACGAGTAAGAACAAGCAAAACGTTTATTGATCAATCACCAAGAATTACACAAGAACACCTGGACTAATCATCTTTTTGTAGGATTTTATCTCCAACATACAATACTCAAGAAATCAATCTTTCTTCTCTAAATTATCTTATGTAGAACAAGAAAAACTCTCTTTTTTTTTCTTTTAGCTATTTTCATTTACTCAATGTACATTTTATACTTAACTATCAAGCATTGACAATTCTTGATCTTGAAAGCTTGAAGCTAGTTGTATCTTGCCAACTGTATTAACTAATTGCCTAACAACTTCTAACTAACTTCAATTGACATTGTAACCATCCTTTCATTTCTTCGCCTTGGTTACAATTCTTCCTATTATCCTTGTCAATCTTCCATGGTTGTCAAATATCATTTCCAACAGCAACTAAATCTAAGCAATGCTTAAATTTAGATACTTTTAATAACTTTGTAAGCATATTTGTAACATTCTCATCATTGTCTTTTCTAGCCTTACCAACCCTTTTGATATTTCATCTCTGATATTGTGAAACTTCACATTTATATGCTTTGTTCTCTCATGATACAATTGATTTTTTTGTCAAATGTATTGCACTCTGGTTGTCACACATGATGCACACTAATTCTTCCTTCAATCTCAGCTCTGTAGTCAAACTTTGTAGCCATTTTGCCTCCTTGATTGCTTCTAAAACTGTAATGTGCTCTGACTTTGTAATAGACAATGTTACTGCATGTTGTAAGTTTGATCTCCAATTAACTATACAACCATACAATGTGAACAAGTATCTTGATCTCGACTTTCTTTTATATAAATCACCTACATAATCTGCATCAACATATCCTTGAAGCATATACTTTGTATCTTTGTTAATTCCATAACACAAACCCACCCTTAAAGTACTTCTCAAGTATTTTAGAACCTATTTGACAGCTTCCCAATGATGCCTTCCTGGATTTGCCATGTATTTACTTACCATGCTTATTGTATAAGCTAAATCAAGTCTAGAGTAAATCATGGCACACGTCAAACTACCAACAGTATTTAAATATGGTATAGATGTCATCCGGGCTTTATCTTGACCTGTTACTGGATTATCTTTAGCAGACAATTTGAAATGTGATGCTAGAGGATAATTTACTGACTTTGCATTTATGATATTGAACTTCTTAAAAAATTTGTAAATATATCTTTCTTGAGATATTGTCAATGATCATGTATTTCTACATCCATGCCTAAATTCTTCTTAGCCTCTCCTAGTTCCTTCATTTCAAATACTTCCATCAGTTTTCTCTTTAGCTTATGAATTTTAGATTTCAATCTACTTATAATGAACATATCATTAACATAAAGTAGTAGGTAAATGACTTTTCACTCTCAGCATGCATATAGTATGCACAATAGTCATAAAAACTTCTTTTGTATCCATACTTCACCATTAACTCATTAAACTTCTTATACCACTGTCTTGGAGATTATTTCAAGCCATGATTTCTTCAATAGGTAACTTTGATCTCCTTTCTTATCTAACTTGAATCCCTTAGGTTGCTCCATTAGAATTTGTTCTTGAAGTTCTCCATGCAAGAAAGTTGTTTTAACGTCCATATGTTATATTTCAAGACTAAATTTTACAGTCATGGCTAACAATACCCTTATTGAACTGAACTTTACCACAGGAAAGAACATTTCTGTGTAATCAATTCATTCTCTTTGTGTATATCCTTTTGCCACTAATCTAGCCTTAAATCTCATAGGATGAAACCTTGTGAGTCTTACTTTAATATTATAAATCCATTTACAACCTACTACTTTTGTTTCTTTAGGTTTTAGTACCGGACTCCATGTTTCATTTTTTATAAATGATACTATTTCATTAGTCATAGCTGTTTGCCGTTCCTTTTATACTCACTTTGCATTGTTTCTTCGTATGTTAATGGTTTATTATTAATGAACTCTTGCATGGTGATCAAAGCATATACTATTAAATTTGCATATCCATATCTCATAGGTGCTTTGATTATTTTTTTTTCTATTTATCATTGGTCAGTTGATAGCTATATGATTATAATTGACCAGCTTCCTTATCAACCCCCATAACCTTTTTGCCTCTTTTAGGATTTGACTGAGACTTTACCTTAATTTATATTATCTCTATACCTTGTGGTTTTTCCTTTTGTTGAAATTGTGTCTATTCACCATCATTAACTTACTTGGCTGCCTAGCATCCAGCATAACTTCCTCATTGAAAACTACATCTTTGCTAATCATGCATCTTGGAGGGTTCATATTAGTACACTAAAGTTTGAACCCTTTCACACTTTCTAGATATCTCAAGAAAACCTCTTTCAGTGCTCTAAGCTCTAACTTCCCCTGTTTCACATGTGCATAAGTAGGACACCCAAAAATTCTCAAATTTTGGTATTCTGCAAGCCTTTTACTTTACATTTCTTATGGTGTTTTACCTCTTAGAGCTTTGGATGGACTTCTATTAATCAGAAAAGCTGCAATAACCAAAACTTCTACCCAGAACCCTTTTGATAACTTTGAGTGACTTACACATCTTACCTTCTCAGTGATTGTTCTATTCATTCTTTCAACTATGCCATTTTGTTAAGGTGTCCCTTGAACTGTTCTGTGTCTCAGAATTCCTTTCTTAGTGCAGAAGTCATTGAATTCCTTGTCACAGAATTCAAGTTCATTATTTGTCTTAAGAACCTTTACCTTTTTATCTTTCTATTTTTTCACAAACATCTTCCAACTCTTAAAGGTTTCAAATGTTTGCTTTTTAGACTTCAAGATATATACCCATAGCTTCCTAGAAAAGTCATCAATGAGTGACAGCGCATAGATTTTGAATGTGAAGGCCCCTATAGGTCAACATGTGTATATTCCAATATAGCTTTGGTTGTATGTTTCTTTCTTCCAAACACCTATAAGTTTTTCCATATACACACTCTTCACAGAAATCTAATCTAGAAATTTGATCCTGACCCACCAAAGCTTGTTTATTTAACTTTTTCAAAGCCTTAAGACTAATATGTCTAAACCTTAGATGTTGTAGCCTTGATTTATTAGTCTCATTACTTGCTGACACTGAGGCTGATATAGGTAGTGTCTCACCATTAAGTACATATAAGCTATTACTCAATGTCCCTTTTATAATCACCATTGATTCTTTTATAACTTTTAGTGTCCCTTTTATGCCTAACATTACTTAGTTCTATTATTAAATTGTTAACTATTTTAATCTTAACCTTTCCAGCACCAATCACACCACAAGAAATATTATTTCCCATTAAAACCTTCATTTATAACTAGAATCATAGGTGATAAATGAATTCTTGTTGGGACACATAAAAAGAACAACTTAAATCTAATAGCCACTGACCTTTTATTCTTTTATTAGAAGCCATAAATAGCTTTGTAGTTTCAAAATCTTTATAAGAGGAACAACTATCTTCAGATGCAACTGTGACATTTCAATGTCATTTTTAGATTCTCTTTGCTTGTTTTTCTTTTTGGGTAGTCATTCTTAAGTAACCCTTCTCATGGCATTGAAACACTTGAATTTCTTAGTTCTTGACCTTGATCTCTGCTCGTTCTTTTGTTTTAATGTCCTCTTATTTGATTTGCCTCTTGTTGCATATAATTCACTTTGTTTATTTCATCTTTCTTCTTAATTTCCTTTGAGCTTAAGGCTGCCTTCACATCTTGCATAAATATTCTGTCTCTACTAAGAGTTAGAGTATCAACAAAGTGTTCATATGAATTAGGCAAAGAGCTAAGCAGTAACATTGCTTTATTTTCATCCTGTATTTTTATGCTAATGTTTTCAAGATCATGAATGATTTTGTTAAACTCATCTAAATGATCTCTCATTGAACATCCCTCCTTCAATATAAAAGTATACAATCTTCTCTTCTTATAGAGCCTATTAGTAAGAGACTTAGTCATGTATTTCTCTTCTAACTTCTTTCATAATCCTACAATTGTGGTGTCTCTTAATACCTCCCGAAGTACTTCATCTCCCATACTCAAAACCAGTGCATTGTGACCCTTGTTTAATATCTTTTTTTTCCTCCTTTTCATTTAGATTTTCTGGCATTTTGTTTCCCTCGAAAAATGCATCTTTAAGACCTTGATGAACCAAGAATGCTCTCGTCTTGATTCTCTATAGGTTGAAGTCATTTTCTCTATTGAATTTCTCTAATGTAAACTTTAATTATGCCATTCTTCTATTCCTTTTTTTAGCTTTGATACCAATTTGTTGGATCTTAGAAGAACCTAAACCAATTGTATTTCTAAGATAATGATCAACAAATGAACCATAAGAACAATGCACTATACACTTGACTCATAGAAGCTACCAATTTGTTGTCTAAACAACAACTTTAACAATAACAAAAATGTACCAGAGATCATGAAATAAATAGAAACTCATAACAATTAGCATAAAAGAACAAGAGTTGCGTGGTTCAGCCATCAAGCCTACATCCATGAGTAAGAACATGCAAAACTCTTATTGATCAATCATCGAGGATTACACAAGAACACCTGAACTAATTATCTCTCAATAGGATTTTATCTCTAGCATACAATACTCAAGAAATCAATCCTTTTTCTTCAAACTAGCTTCTACAAAACAAGAAAAACTCTCTTTTTTTTCTCTTTGTTATTTTCATTTACTCAATGTACATTTTATACTTGACTACCAAGCATTGACAATTCTTGATTTTGAAAGCTTGAAACTAGCTGTATCTATTTTCAGTTGTATCTTGCCAGCTATATTAACTAACTACCTAATAATTTCTAACTAACTTTTCAACTAACATTATAACCATCCTTTTAGTTCTCATTCTTTTTTGAGCACCCACGGATAATAGATGGAGTCGACAAATAATATGCAATTAAAGGTATAAATAATAGAGAATTCATTATCCTTGAAAGTAATGTCTAAGAACAAAGGATTCATGAAGTGTCAAATAACATGCAAAACTAAAGAAAAATCGAATTCCCAAGAGGCCAATTTGGAGGATTGAGTCTAGAATAAACGCTTGAATTATAACAAGTGCTTGGATAGTTTTTGACTTGTAAGTGTTTGAATTGTCCTGATCGATATAAGGAGGTTGGATGAAGCAACAAGTTGTTTCGTACCCTAATCTCCTGCTTGTTTCATGATGTTTCCGGAGGAGAAGAAACAAAACCCAAATGGATGAACAAGAAATAAAATTAGACCATTCAACCATTGCCATTCTTTTTTCACATTCATACTGGATTTAACTCTTTGATTGCCAACAAAGCTTACTAGAATATGCTATCTTTGTAAACCATTAATAAAATATTTATACAATGAATAAATGAAGAAAGAATTGTTATATAAGAAAAATTTCGTTAAAATATAGAAATACAATTTTTTTTTAAATATAAATTTTTAAAAATTCTTTGTTTTAATTTTATTTATTTAAATAATTATTTTTATCTTCACGTAATTATTTATACTTAAAATATGTAAAGTCAGTAATTGATTCCAGACATACGTCGTTAAAGATTCTGCCAACCAAACGAACGGCGGTAGGTATCTCTCTATCTAAAGATTCTGCCACGCGTCGTACTTGGCCGAATCTACTACGCGCGGACCACACTCCTTATCGCATTCCTTCTCAATTTTCTCACTTTCTCGCGAAAAAAGTGCAAGGAGCTTTCGAAAACGCTTTCTCCTACACCTAAAATCTAAGAAAGGTAAAATCTTTAAAACCCTTTCTTGAAAAAATGGTATTTTTCAAACTTTTGTGCTGGTACGTTTCTGTCGAAACAAACAAACGATTGATTACACGGCGTACAGGAATTGGTTTCAGTTTTCAAATGATAATTTGGATAAAAATTTATCTTAGGTTGAACTGTAACAAGTTTTTAAAACTTATAGCGAATTCAATTGTTGGGAATTGAATAAATGGGATGTGAAATTCCTTTAGTGATTATTTATTCATGTTACTGAGAATCAAAGGTTAAAGCTTTTGGGTTTTGTTTGCTTAGAAAATTGTTGGAGACGAAAGGAAATGATTTTTCATTTTCTAGAAAATTTGCCTTAATTGCAGGTTATTTTAGTCCTCCTATTATCGTTTTTATTTTCTTGAATATGCTGGTTTTGCTCATTTAATATTTTTGAATTTGTGTTCATCCAGCATTGTGTTTGAGCTAGGTTCTTGTGTTTGTATGTTGCTGGATTTTGGCGAATAAATGAGATGGCAATCAGTTCACTTTAGGCTGCGGTTTTGGCTCAGAAGATTATTCTAAACCTTGTAATTAGCCTTTACTCGTAACATAATGCTTATGCTAGACATTTCTGTTTTCTTGTTAATACTACTTTCAACTGAAAATTTAGCTTCTTTACTAATACTATATATCTTGTGATGACTGATTTGCTGGCTTTCATTTTACATTTTGAGTGACAGAGAAATGTGATTAATGTTTGTTAAGAGTTTGCATTGTCCAAATGTGATTAGTGATCCACTTTTCAAGTTGATCTTGTAGAGTTTGCATTTGACCAATCCAAGGGGAAACGCTGCACATCTGCCATGTAGACTTCAAGTAAAGCAGCCTGTTCATGTTATTCAATCATTAGGAATATACAGGAGAGACATTACTCCAACGACCATAGCTTTTTCTATTCCAAATGAACATGATGAAGCCGAGAAAGCAACTTCCCATGATGCTGCAGATGATCACATGGCTGTCTATTCGGAGAATAATGAAAGTTTGTAGTCCTCAGATGTGGAAGATCTTGTCTGCATTTCATGCATTTCATGCTCGGAAGAGGACCCCTCTCAGAGTGTTGACAATCTGAATAGTCAAGGAAGCCTTCTTGACAAACTAAAAGCTGTTCACTTACATGTGTTAGCTGCTGAGTGATGGAATATTTCTCGACTGAAATTATGTCATAGGTATGCTTTTCTTCAATTTGGGCATTTTTAATGAAAGAAATTGCATTTTGCAGAGCACTTTATGAATTCATAACTCTGTTTTGATGCTGTAGAATTGGTATTTTCTTTTGGAAACATTCTTGTGAAGTTTAGCAGCTGAAAAATATGTTACTTTTTTTGTGGTTGTCCAGGAGCAGACTTTACACAGAGAGTGCAAGAAACTTAATTCATTATCTGGCTTTGAAATGCCTTGATATTGAACAGCTCAAGAAAGATCGTTCTTCTACTGGCTTTTTGAATTTGGAGACTAGCAATTCATACGTTCTTGCAAGTCTTACTGCAGAAATCCAGCTATTGGAGAATCTGAAATCCACTTTTCTGAACACCCAAGAGAACATTAGTGCAGGAATATGCACTCAGGACAGGTTGTACCTACAAGAAAATGGGACATTTGCAATACAAGTGATGAGGAAGAAACTATCCTCCAATAAAGACTTATTGTTGGGTAAACTTCGAGATAACAGAACCACTCATATTATGGTAACAGTTGGCCAAGAAGCTACTGCAAGTGAAGCACTAATAACTGATCTACTCAAGGCTGGAGCCACCATTATTTGGATCAATTGTGCACATGGAAACCCTAGCATTTGGAGTGAGATAATCAGAAGAGTGAAAAGAAGTTCTCAAATGCTTGAAACACCATGTCAAATTCTTATGGATTTAGCTGGACCAAAACTCAGTACTGGCAATTTGAAGCCTGGTTCGTGTGTAATTAAAATATCTCCCAAGAAGAATGCAACTGGAAATGTGATCTTTCCTGCTCACGTTTGGCTGTCTCACAAACAAGCGGGTCCTCCACTGGGTCATTTGTCTCCTGATGCAGTTCTGTTCATAGATGACCAACAATTTCTTGGTAAGCTTCAGGTAGGTGATACGTTGAAGTTTTCTGATTCTAGAGGGAAGAAAAGGAAGCTCAAGATTTCTAGACAGTTCCATGTTTTTTCTGGCACTGGGATTGGTGGCTGATTGTACTAACACTGCTTATGTTCAGTCTGGAACAGAATTGTATGTTAAAGGAAATAAAGATGGGTTCCCAATAGGAGTTGTGGTGGATGTCCCTGCCATAGAACCATTTGTCAGAGTAAGTGTTGGGGACTTGCTAATCATATCCCGAGATTGTCCATGTGAACAGAATGAATCATCTGAGCCTGCAAGTGGTGCTCATAGGATAAATTGTTCTTCTGGCTATCTATTTCATTCGGTCAAACCTGGAGAGCCTATAGGTTTTGATGATGGAAAGATTTGGGGGGTAATCCAAGGGGCAGGTATTTCTGAGATTGTTGGTGTCAATCACTCATGCTGGTAATAGAGGTACCAAACTTGGATCAGGAAAATCCATAAATATCGCAGAAAGCAATATTCGGTTTGAAAGCCTTACTTCAAAGGATCTGATAGATCTTGAATTTGTTGCCTCTCACGCTGACATGATGGGTGTTTCGTTCGTTCGACATAGACGTGACATTGTCGCGCTTCGCAAAGAACTGGAGAAAAGAAAGCTTCAGAATCTGGGAATCATTTTGAAGATTGAGACGAAGAGTGGGTTTGAGAAGTTGCCTCTGGTGCTCCTGGAGGCTATGAAGTTTTCAAATCCTGTGGGGATTATGATTGCCAGAAGGGATCTTGCAGTGGAATGTGGATGGGAAAAGTTGGCTGATTTGCGGGAAGAAATTCTGTCTATTTACAATGCTGCCCATGTACCGGTCATTTGGGCAACTCAGGTACTGGAGGCACTTGTCAAGTCCGGTGTGCCTACCAGAGCTGAGGTCACGGATGTTGCTAATGCAAGGAGGTAAATATCCAATTTATTATTTACCGTGGCCATTCGGTTACTGACTTAAATGATTTCAACTGTTCTTCCCGAATTTCTCTAAAGAATAATTAAGTAGAGAAGAACTAACTGATGTTTGTTTTGGCAGGGCAAGTTGTGTAATGCTGAACAAAGGAAAACATATACTGGAAGCTGTTACAACTTTGGATAACATAAACACTGCACAGATGGAAGCAGATTTGAAGCCTCTTCTACTGTCTAGTCACCTCTTTTAGTGAGAATTTATTTGCTTACGATTGGTGGATATCACCCTTGTATTATGAATGAGAACACCGCATTTCTGTTAGAATTAATGGTAGAAGACCTCGTACAAGGGTTGGTGTCTGATGTTTTCGAAATATCTAGAGTTGCTTTTCTAGGACCTGGCTGTCCTGCTGTGTGACTTACGTCCATTAATGCAATACTTAAAATATAAAATAAAAAATTTTAAATAATTAATATAAAATTTAAAATAAATAATATAAAATATAAAAATTGATATAATTAAGATGAAATACTTCAAGGATGAATAAAACGTTTGAAACAGCAGACATAAGAGTTGAATGCATCTCGCACACGGTAGCCAAACGCACTATTCTGTGTTGATGCCATATTTCTTGGACAAAACATAAGCCCCTAGGTATGGACAATCTATGGTTCTTCAACAATGATCTCAGGCTCTGCTCGCGGTGGAGGCAGGGATGACAGTGTTTGCTCTGACGAAGTGATCATTTGAAAAGCATTTAGTAACGAAGCGCCACCTGCGACTATGCCAGAAACCACATCTCCAATCGATCTCCTCGAGTTCCTTCTAGTACGACGGTGACGCCAGAAATCTTGTATGAAGCGAACTGCCTTCACAGTGCTAGAAAGCCGGTGCTTGATGAATACATTTTTCAAGTCATCGGCCATGAGAACAAAAGCTTCAACTTTTGTAACCGCTTGAATAGTTCTGGGTGATACAGGGAGATTGTAAGAGGTGGGACTATCCATAGCCCAAGCAACAAGTTCTTCTCCGCAGAAGTCACCATCTTCCAGGTGATCCTTTTTGCTTAGGATTTTATCATGTTCTCTGCGATGGTCGGAACTACTTGTTCTACCCTTGGAGGTGTAGCTCCATAGCCTTCCTTGCACCACGAAGAGCATTTCATCGATTGGGTAATCCTCCCGGATAATGTGCGCACGCTCAATGTAGAAAGCTGGCTTGACACAATCGCAGAGTTCGTCCAAAATTGCATCATTTAACTTCTTAAACTCTTCTACCTTTATATACAATGAGAAGAATGAAGTTCAATTTCCTTCCAGGCACAAATTTATATGCATTATAGGAAAGCCTAGCAGGCAAGTGCAGCAAAGATAAAACAGAACTTACTTTCCTGAGCAGTTCTAAGCAGAGTTCGCGCTTGATGTTCCTTCTGAGGTCCCTGGGAAGATTATTGAGCAATTTTTTTACATCAACACCATTGGTTTGTCGCCATATGTATCGCCGATATTTCTTAACCTCCTGCTGGAGATCTCTTGAGAGCTTTCGGAAAGGAATCCACTGCTCTATTTCTTGCCCCTTCAGTCTCATCTCCTCTGATCTTACAGTTTTGGATTGAATATATATCTGTTTCACAAGAAGCACGATTATAATTCGTAGTGCTTAATCAAAATTTTGTTGGGACATGAGAAACAGAAATATAAGTGCTAACCTGAATATTTCCCATGAGAAAGAGAAACAACAGCAAGCCAGAGACTGTAATCAGAATTGCAAAGAAGTCTTCCCAGATATAGGTACTTGTTTGGAGGTTTTGACCGAAACAACTACAAAAAATTGTATTGTATTTTAATGTAGCTTCTTGATATTTTTTGGACGATTCAATTACAATGCAAGAACAATATTCGCAGCCTAAAATTACAGGAGTAATATATATGTGCAAACCTAATACTTTGCAGGCCCCAAAAGAAACAGTGTAACAACTTCTGGGGAAAATCTGTGACCTCCACAATACCAGACTGAAGTGCATCACGGAATATTCCAAAATCAACGATCGTGGTATTTTGCGTCTTTGTGGGGCAAAACACGTTTAGAAATGTGTAGTTTCCTGGAATGTCACCACAGTAAAAAGCATCATGATTGCATCCAGTATGCTTTGTGCAGGCGTTCTTCCAGCAACCGATCTCTCTTTCTATGGCAAAAAAGTACCATAAGGAGCCGAATACCTGACGAACAAACATCTCATTCATTAACAAAGCTTTGACTTAAGAAAACCAATACACAATTGATAATTTAACTTACATGAGCAGCAAGCAAGTAAAGGAGAAGATTGATTGCAACTTTGGCCCATGTAGCTTCAGCAAGTTTGCGGGAGCCCCTTGTAGCTTTTGTAAACAATGGATAGATTCTAACAACCCTCGGCACATATTGGAATAATAAAAAAAATTTCAACACATTCATTGCTTTGAAAATATATGAGCCTAGTTGAAATTTTGAGAAAAATTGTAGGAACACAAAAGTGCAATCAAGGCAAGTTGGATGGTTTTTATTTCCTGGTAACTCAGTATATATACATAGACCTTATACAACTTACAACACGAAAGCAGGTACAGGTATGGCAAGACAGAGTAGTAGGTATGTTCTTTCAATCATAATGAAGTCAGATTTTATGGCTAGTGAGAGAAGCACACGCAAGGATGAAGAGGAGCAGATCCAGGATCTTCTCAGATTTCTTTGGCGGGAAGATGCAATTCACTAGTGGACTGGACTCACTGCACTTGGGCTTACAGCAAAGCAGCCCAAGCCAAAATCTCAGCTTGCAGCTGTCTTAACTCCCTCCTTCAAGCTGAGGGTTCTCTTCTTTTCTTCAAGTTTCAATTTGCTACGAAGATACCTGAATTTGTCCTCCCCCAAAGCTTTAGTAAAGATGTCTGCTCTCTGCTCTATTGTAGGGACATATCGAATTATAATTTCCTTGTTTGCCAATTTGTCTCGGACAAAATGTATGTCAATTTCAATGTGTTTTGTCCGTGCATGATAGACTGGATTGGATGCCATGGCTGCTGCACTTTGACTATCAGTCCAAATGACAGGAGGTTTGGCTACATTGCACTTGATTTCACTTAGCAAGGATTGAAGCCAACTTAGCTCAGCAGTGATGTGTGCAATTGCTCTGTACTCTGATTCAGCTGAAGACCTGGCTACTACAGGTTGCTTCCTGGAACTCCACGAGATTAAATTATTCCCAAGATAAACACAGTACCCAGTGATGGATTTTCGATCATCAAGATCAGCACCCCAATCAGCATCTGAGAAACCAATAAGTTCTAATTCATCAGATTTGCAGAATTTCAATCCTAGATCAATTGTCTCCTTCAGGTACCTTAACACTCGTTTGCATGCATCCCAATGTTCCTGTCTTGGATCATGCATATATTGACTAAGCTTGTTCACCGAATAACTAATATCTGGCCTTGTTAGTGTGGCATACTGGAGGGATCCGATCACTGACCTGTAAGTTGTTCCATCTCTAAGACATTGGCTGCCAAATTTGCTCAACTTGTTACCTGTCACCATAGGAGTTTTCAATCCTTTACAGTTGAGCATCCCAGTTCTAGTAAGTAGATCTATAATATACTTGGTCTGTGATATAACAATATCATTGTTAATTCTTGTGACTTCTAGTCCAAGGAAAAAATTCAAATCACCAAGATCTTTCAAGGCAAAAACCTCATTAAGTCTTTTGATCAACACTTCAAGTTCCAGCTTGTTGTTTCCTGTAACAATGATATCATCCACATAGATAAGTAGAAGTGTGATGCCTGAGTTGTCAATTTTATGGAACAAGGACACATCCGATTTTGAGTTTGTGAAGTTCCAAGCCTTTAGTGCAGTCTTGAGCTTGTCAAACCAAGCTCTTGGTGCTTGTTTTAACCCATATATGGCCTTCTTGAGTCTGCATACATGAGAGGGAAAATTTTGATCTTCAAAGCCAGGTGGTTGTCTCATATACACTACCTCATTTAGATCACCATTAAGAAAAGCATTATTGATGTCTATTTGCCTTAGACACCAATTATTCTGCACAGCCAAGGTTATGATGACTTTTATTGTTGAAGATTTCACCACAGGACTAAAAGTTTCAGCATAATCAATCCCAGGAGTTTGAAGAAACCCCTTAGCAACTAGCCTGGCCTTGTACCTGAGAATGGTTCCATCTGAGTTATGTTTGGCCTTGAACACCCATTTGCACCCTACAACCTTCAAGTCTGGTGAATGAGGTATCAATTCCCAAGTCTGATTTTTTGTTAGGGCTTGGAATTCTTGATTCATTGCTTCTTTCCATTTAGGATCTTTGAGAGCTTGAATTTCATCAACTGGAGTATTGTCTTCTTCTGTTTTCACACAATTCAAGTGGTAAGTCTTAGGCTTGAAAATGCCAGCCTTGCTTCTGGTAATCATAGGATGTTCAGTTGTTGGTGTTTCCTTTGAAGACACTTGAGGCAATTGTGAGGATTGATCTATGTCAGGGGAGACTTCTTCAGATGTTGCTGCACAAGACTGTGTTCCTAGCAAATGAGGAAATTGTTGATCTTGATTACATATCGAGGTTGATTCTGCACTAGGAGTGGCTGTCACAGATTTATTTTTTATTGCTGGAAGATCCATATGTTGAATGCTGTACCAATTTGATAGGGTGAAGAATGGCAGTGTTGACAAGGATTCATTCAAGTTTTGTTTAGGCACTTGGGACACAAAATTAGGGTTAGAGGCAAAAGGAAAACTAGCCTCATTGAATACTACATCCCTGGCAATATACAGCCTCTTTGAGGGATGTAGACAAACATAGCCTTTGTGATGAGGGCTGTATCCTATGAAAACACATTTGGACGTGTGAAAATCAAATTTTTGCTTATTGTATGGTCTAAGAAAAGGATAACACTCACACCCAAATACTTTTAGCATTCTTAGATCTGGCTGGTGTCCAAAAACAAGTTCATAAGGTGATTTATTCAACAAGGTTAGTGTTGGCAACCTATTTATGAGGTATGTAGAAGCAAAAAAGGCTTCCCACCAAAATTTTAATGGCATTGATGAGTGAGCAAGAAGAGTCAGCCCTGTTTCAACAAGGTGTCTGTGCTTTCTTTCAACTCTACCATTTTGATGATGAGTATAAGGACAAGCATACCTATGTGCTATTCCATTTTCAGTAAGAAATTTCTCTAAAGGCTTAAACTCTCCCCCCATGTCACTTTGAACTGCCTTAATCTTTAACTCTAACATTTTTTCTATTTGCAGCTTAAAAAGTTTAAAGGTGGCAAATGTTTCTGATTTTTGTGTTAAAGGAAAAATCCAAGTAAATCTTGAGTAGTCATCAACAAAGGCTATGTAAAATCTATAGCCATTCATGGAGGGCAAGGGAGCAGGTCCCCACAAGTCGGTATGTATCAATTCTAATGGTTTTTTAGTTTTGATTTCAGAAGATTTATAAGACAATCTATGCATTTTTCCATATTGACAAGCTGAACAAAAAGAAGGCAAAGGTGCTGAAGTGTTTTTATTGATTTTATCCAAGAAGTTACAAGAGTTAAGGACTACTCTAAGCATCCTCTCATGTGGGTGACCTAGTCTCTGGTGCCATGTTGTTAGATCTACTTGTGACCTCTGGTTTGTAGGTGTTTCTGCAAGAAAGGATCTGGGTGCAAGGGATGTTTGGGGTGATGATGGATACTTCAGCAATTTGTACAAACCTCCTTCAGCCACTCCCCGAAGCAGAACCTTCCCTGTCATTCGGTCCTTCACAACACAGCAGTTTTTATTGAATATGAGGACTGCATTATTGTCTGTTAATAACTTAGACACACTGACCAAGTTCTTAGTGATCGCAGGCACACATAGCACATTTTTAAGTTTAACATGATCAAATGAAGATGATAAAAGAAGATTTGTACTTCCAATATGAGAAATGGTAAGGTTCTGTCCATTACCTACTGCAAGCTTGTCATTTCCTTGGTATTCTGACTTTATTGATAGGTTCTGTAAAGAGTTGGTGACATGGTTTGTGGAACCACTATCAACATACCAGGCTGAATCAGTAGCTACTTGGGGTCCTGCTATATAGGCTGCTTTCCCTTCCTGTTTTGGTTGTTGTGGTGTGAAATCTTTGTTGAACCTATGCCAACAGCCAGCTGCTGTGTGTCCAGTTTTGAGGCAAATTTGACAGGTGGGTTTTGAGTTTCCTCTATAATTTCCAGGCCTTCCTCTTCCTTTCCCATTAAAACCTGGAGAATTTCTGTTTTGGCTTGGAGCATTCCAGTTCCTTCTCTGACTTGGATGTGAGTGTATAACATTTGCTGATACTTCATGTCCGAAGTTCGGACTCACTCCATTCCAGCTATCCAATCTATTCTCATGGCTTAAAAGCATGGAGTATACTTCTTCTAGTGATGGTGGTTCTGCCCTTGAGGATAGATTAACAATGACAGATTCAAAATCTCGGTCCAATCCACCAAGAATATACATAATTAAATCCTTGTCTGACAGGTTGTCTCCAGCAGCCCTTAAGGCATCTGAAATTCCCTTCATTTTCTGATAGTATTCTGAAATCCTCATGTTTTCCTTCCTTATGGATGCAATGAGGCTTCGAAGGTTCACAATTTTAGCCATTGACTTGGCTGTAAAGGTTTTCTCCAGTGATTGCCATAACTCTGAGGAAGATGAACATCCCACTATTGTGGCTAGCATTGATTCACTCAGGGTGGACAACAGCCATCCAAGGAGTTGCTGATCCTGTTTCTTCCATACCTTGTAGGCTGGATTAATGGTGGTGATGCTCTGTTCTTCTTCATCAATGGTTGTAATGTGTTTTTTTGGAGGGTTCTGTAATGGATTCAAATAATCCTCAAGATCATTTCCCCGAACTGATGGTAGCACTTGTGATTTCCAAAGAAGGAAATTGGAGTCAGTTAACTTGATCGTGCTGGGGAATGAGATAGTTGGGGCAGTGATGTTTGCATTGGATATCATAGGATTGATTGCATCAGTTTGTTCTGAGGATGCTGATGAGTTATGGCTTGTTGCCATTTTTTCTTTTTCTCTGGCTCTGATACCAAGTTGAAATTTTGAGAAAAATTGTAGGAACACAAAAGTGCAATCAAGGCAAGTTGGATGGTTTTTATTTCCTGGTAACTCAGTATATATACATAGACCTTATACAACTTACAACACGAAAGCAGGTACAGGTATGGCAAGACAGAGTAGTAGGTATGTTCTTTCAATCATAATGAAGTCAGATTTTATGGCTAGTGAGAGAAGCACACGCAAGGATGAAGAGGAGCAGATCCAGGATCTTCTCAGATTTCTTTGGCGGGAAGATGCAATTCACTAGTGGACTGGACTCACTGCACTTGGGCTTACAGCAAAGCAGCCCAAGCCAAAATCTCAGCTTGCAGCTGTCTTAACTAGCCTCTCGTTGCTGGAGTTATGATTAAAATCACAATCTGAAAACAGAACATCGAGTTTAGAGTCCACAAATGATCGATTTTATATGTAGACCAATGTTATTGCCAAAAAGTGCATTAGCAAAATAGGAAGGCCAATTCTAAAAATGATCAGATAGCATGTAATTTGCCAAGCGTATGCTTCTGTGCAAGATGTTTGGCTGTAAAGGAGTCTGGCTTACCTGCGGGAGAGGAAGAATGGCGAGAAGATCAATAAGAAAGAAACGCGACAGATATTTCCTTACAAGTTTCTTCGAATTGTCTCCATTGCATATCAAAGGACAAGATGCAAAAACATTAGTATGCAGCTTGAAAATAATATAAATTACATAGAAGAAATCAAAGACTGAACGGAGAACACTAGCTGCAACCCCCAACTTCTTGTCTAATCTAATGCATTTTTTGTCATCACTGGTCACAGGAATGTAGAAGAACAAAGCATCCAGCAATATTGCAATCACACACAATATAAGACAAATCCAGTTGCTGGAAGGCCTTTGTGGATCAAGGATTTTCTTCGCATTAAGCAGTTTTCTGACCACAATGGAATACCAAAGTTTAGATAATTTTGTAATGCTATTACTCTCAACCCGAGAATGTGAATCTCTTTGAAACTTCTCGGAGGCAGAATCTGTCCCATTTCTGAGTTGCCCAGAAAATTGCCTTGTTGTTCCTTGTTCTAAATCGGATCCTTGATGCCTGATCAAAGACATAATAGAAGAAGCAAACTTCTTTTTCTGAAAATTGGACACTGCAACTTTCCTTCAGATTCAGTTTCGTCTGGGTTAGAACTACGATAAGAAATCTTTCAAAGCTTTTAAAAGAATTTGGAGAGGATGAAGTTAGGCAAGAATCCTCCATTAAGTTTGAATAATCTCCATTGAGCTTGACTTAGGAGAGTCAACCAAGTCTGATATATTTAGTCAAGCAGAAAATATTTTAGTTTCTATATTGAGATTTCCACACTGGCACTAGCATAAAAAGGAGTGCGAAAGCCGGGGAAAAGTAAAGTAGAAAGAAGAAAAGAAGATTCCTGGTTGCTTTTTTTCGTTTTTGACTGTTGTTATGCTGCTAGCTTGTGTATATCAGGGAAAAAATAAATCCCATGGTTAAATTATCAACGTGAAAAGCATGGAATGAAAAGTAAATAGAAAATTATAAACAGAAAAGCTTGAAGCCACTACCATCCCCCCAGTTGTCAGCAGGAGAAAAGGGGAAGCACAAAACTGTGACGTCCCCACTCTTCCTTCTTGTCCGTATTTAATTCGCAGCCTTAGAACAGTAGTGTTAGATCCTGGAATCGGTTGGCAAGTGGCAAACCGTGGGCCCTATATGACCCTTGATGAATACCCCGCAAGCAATGGCCCCTTTATATCACCAACAAAGGTAGTATATGTTAATTGCCTACAAACAAATTCGAACACTAGTGTTTGCTCCCTGGTAGATGTTTGTTCCTTCCTTCTAGAATGCATAATATTATTGAAACGCTTACATGTTTGCATGAAATGAATTGCCTGATGCTTAGAAAATACATGTCTCAAGTCGTCAGCCACGAAAGCAAATGCTTCAGCCATTGTGACTGCTTGAACAGCTTTTGTCGAGGTGGGGAGGTTCGATTAGAGATCATTTTTAGCCCAAGCAATAAGTTCTTCTTCTCCATAGCAATCACCATCTTCCAGATGAAATTTCTCTCTGCTATGATTCTTCTGCCAGCCAGTGGTTGCATTCCTGGACATGCAAGTACATACGTAGCTTTCTTTCTACCACAAAGAGCATCTCATCAATTATGTCTCTTTTTCCGAACATGTAAGGATGCAATCTTAAGGCTATAGATAACGAACAATTTTGTTAAAATTAAATAATTTTGTTACGATCAAATCAGTTCGACTGATTTTACTATAATAAAATGAATAGCCTTGATTTAGGTTTGAAATAAGATTGAGGTGCATCAAAGCATATTGCTTTTAGGAGAATTATTTCGTATTTAAAATAATTAATAAATTATTGACAGTTAAAAAGCAAAATTTTTCAAGTTTAATAACCGAATAGATATTATTCGTTATACACTTTTAATACTAAATGTGTCACAAATTTGCTTTTGAGTTTAGCAATTTAAAATATAAATCATGACCTCTACTCACTAGTTGGTAACGTGATACGTGACAATAATCATATTATGAAACACAAGATGTGATCAGTCTACTGTTCTTCACTGACAATCTCAGATGCTCTCTGCCCAGAAACTGTTGGCGGTGCTTGATCCTGAGTAAGCGTTTGCATAGTCCTTCTAGAACCGGAGAAATTTCGAAATACATCATCCAGGAATTGTCTTACAACCCGAGCAGCTTGGAAGAATTTAGCTGTCCCATTGCTCCTGGTGATTGCTACATTTTTCAAGTCATCAGCTGTAAGAATAAAGGCTTCAAGTTTTGTAAGGGCTTGAATAGTTCTGGTTGAGATAGGGAGCCTAGGCAAGGAAGGGTCAACTTTAGTGTACTCCTGAGCCCAAGCAACAAGTTCTTCCCCCCAAACGTTGCCACTATAATTATCAGTGCTCAGCGGGGCAGCTGTTGTGCTCCCGGCGTTGCAAGTCCACAGATTTCCTTCCACCACAAAGAGCATCTTATCGATTGAGCTTCCTTCATGGACGATGTAAGTGCTCTCTGTATAGACAACTGGTTCGATAGATTCACACAAATCCTCCAAGGATGCCTTACTATACTTCCCAAACCCTTCTACCTTGAACTCGTACAAAAAGAGAATGAGATTGAATACAATATCAAGCAATTATAAGGTGGGATTGAAAAAACTCACTTTCTTAAGCAGTTCTAAGCAGAGTTCACGTTTTACTTCCCTCCCAAGATCCTCAGGAAGATTATTGACCAAATTTACTATATTAAAATCTCTCGTTTCTTGCCATTTGTATAGCTGGTACTTGATCTCCTGTTGGAGATTTTGAGAAAGTTTTTTAAAAGGCAGCCACTGCTCTAACTCTCTTTCCTTTTGTCTCATACTGTCTGATACAGATCCAGTTTTGGAAAAAGTCTGTTTCAGAAGTATCAGGGTTAATACAAATTGAAATTTACTAGGATTCATCTGAATCAAAGACGATTAATTTGAGAGAAAAGAAAATAGTAACCTGCAATTTTCCAACCAAAATGACTAGCAGCCACACGCCAGAGACCGTAATGCAAATTGCAAAGATGTTTTCCCATGGATTGGTACTTGTTTGGAGGCCTTGACCAAAAGAACTGCAAAAACTGAATTCAAGCACTACTATATATGTCTAAACAACCGGGACTAGATACACATATATCTCTATGAGCTGCAAACCTGACATTTTGCAGGCCCCATCGGAAACAATAGTAGAGCCTCGCCTTAAACTCTGTTGTTTCCACAACACCAGATTGTAAGGCATCACTGAATATTCCAGAATCAAAGATTGTTGAATTTTGTGTTTTTGGGGGGCAAAAATCATTTAGAATTTTATAGTCTCCTAAATGGCCATCACAGTGAAGGGATCCAATGCTGCAACTATCATGATGGATACAAGCTTTCTTCCAGCACAGAGACTCAGTTTCTATGGCAAGAAAGTACCATAAGGCTCCAACTACCTAAAAGACAAGCAAGTTCACTTGTT
The DNA here is from genome assembly GCA_019650275.1 of Xylocarpus granatum. NCBI lineage: Eukaryota > Viridiplantae > Streptophyta > Magnoliopsida > Sapindales > Meliaceae > Xylocarpus > Xylocarpus granatum. The sequence goes on along the minus strand of BNST01001785.1, from coordinate 152,530 downwards.
GATGGCAAAAGTATGGACAATTAAGTAGAAATGTATGTCAGCCAAGCAGATATAAATTAGACACCGAGCATATAAATTAGACAATGAAACTACTCTGAGAATTCAAATATGCAGTGTGTTAAGAGAAGCTTTTTTTTTGAAAGAAATCATCTTCTTCCTCATTTTTCTTTCTACTTTCTCTCTTGTTCATATAGTTCATTTTGATTGCCTTTTAATTTTAATTTTTTATTTTGCTTAATTAATTCTGTTTTATTGACAGCTTCTTCAGGTTTTACTTCTTGCATTCTTCTTGGTTAAAACTTAGTCTTAACAAAACATCAACATGAGTTCAGAGCCCACAATTTTAGATTATGCACTCAAAACTTTGACACAGAACATTAAGTACAAAAGGAGATAAGATTCTTGAATCATATAAGTCAATTCATTAGCTAAGTAGCAATTTAACTTACATTACTAGTTTGTATGTAAGAAAAACTGAATCCAAGAGCCAATTCTGCAGGTTTTCTTGGAACCTGTGCTTTCATATAGATTTTGTATATCTGGATGGCCCTTAGCACATGTTGCAAAAGAAAGAATTTCACAGCAAGCAAAATCTCTGCGCCGCTTATTCTTTGAATCATAGCTAAAATCAGCAGAACCTGCACAGAGTCCCCTAATGATACAAAATTCTAGAAGAAATGTTTAAAAATTATCAGAGAAAGAAAATTTAGCTTCAAAAAACTCTGCCTTGCCTGTGGGATGGGAAGAATGATCAAAAAATCAATGAGGAAGAACACCCACGACCTTTTCCTTGCACTCTTTCGAATACCAGTAGGCAGTCTGAAAATGTTATCAATAATATAAAATAGATCAAAGACTGAACGGCCAGCACTAGCTACAGTCCACAAATCTCTGTCCAATTTTATGCACTTTTTATCACCATCGACCAGAGGAATGTAGAGAAACCAAGTATCTGCGAAGATTACAATCGCACACCACGTGAGAAAAATCCAATTCTTGCAAGATCCATGTATGTCGAAGATTCTCTTCGCATAAAGCCGTCCTTTGGCAGATTTTAGTGTTTTTCTAACGCTTCTACTCTCTTGATCTTCAACAACAACAGGATGCGAATCCCTGGAGAAATTGCTCGACACTGTATTGTTTCCATTTCCAAGCTCCACAGAAAGTTTCCCTGCTGTACCTTCCTCCAGATTCTGCTCCTCAGACCTTAACAGAAACACAAGTAAATATAATGATCTGATTTAGAATCAAAATAGCAAAATTTCTCACACATATCAATAAATCAAAGAATTACTTACATGATCAACAACGAAAGATCAAAGTAGAAGAAGCAAAGCTTTGGATTCTGCAATATTGACCGAGTAGCGCACAATCATTTCCCAAATCAGTATTTCAATGGGCTGCTAAGACATACTCTCAATTATGGAAATGGTTACATATTTAAGGGGTTCTTTTTTTGCGAATCCTTCCGTAGCTGGAGAGTAGAACATTATAAATTTTTTGCCCCCATTGATTGCAGTGCTCGTGTCATAGACCTTGACGTTTTTGGTCGAACAAAGAAGTGTAATAATGTCTTAACTATTTTGCAAGTGACAAATATCCATGTCCTAGTCAACGCCAATAACCCATTTTAAAAGAAATTTTTTTGAAAATAATTTTATTTTTATTTTTCTTTATAATTTTAATCACTTCTAATTTATTTTTACTAAAATAATCATTTTAAATATTTTACTCTTAAATTTTAATGCATAATTTTATTTGTGAGCTCGTAATAATCAAAAAAGTAAAAACCATATTTTGTTTCACTTTTCACACACTTTGTTCATCTTCTTTAAATTTCTTCACCGGTGTGTTATCGGTAAATTGTGAGTTTTATCTTAGTTAATATACAACAATAATAAAAGAGGTTAATCTTATTTATATTACAAAAATTTTACTTTATTTGTGTGCTTGCAAGTATTAGAAATGTAAATCCTAATTAGATAAGAAAAATTACAAAATTAAGTTTTTGATTATTGTGTTGTGAGAAATTGTTATTAAAATGGCAAGATTGTTAAAATATTGACATAATGTAAGCGAATTAGACGTGTAGATAGGGCAAAATATAGCAAATAAGTTGATTTGAATGTTTTGGGTGAGAAAACGCAGAAGACGGAAGAGAAAGACGACGTTTGTTCTTTGGACGCGTGGGTTCATGCGCCCAGGGGAGATTGATGTATATACTCTGCGTGTGAGACACACGCGCTTGGATGGATGAAATTGCTTGGGCACGTGCCAGGCAATTTTGTGGTAGCTCAGGACCATTTGTGCCAACCCTAGGCACATGAAGTTCACACGCCCAAGGAGTACGCGCCCAGAGTTTATTTATATATATATATATATATATATATATATATATATATATATTTATAATCCTTTAAATTTATTTATATTTACATAAAATATAGAAAAATAGATGAGAAATATAAAATAATGAAAAAAATCAATATTTACTTATTAATTATTATTTTAGTGGCTATTATTGAAATTAATATTTTTTTAAAGTCTAATGTGTATATTTTATTATTTATTTCAAATATTTAATAATAACTAATTATTATTTATTGCCAATTTATAGGTATAAATGGCAAGTCAACTTTGATTGAATATTCCAATAGATAAGTACTTCTAGAGACGTGTTTTATAGTAAGATTTGGGATGCTAGATTAGCTAAGGGAAAAATTAAGTGAGACCCAATATGCTATTTTTAGGTAAACATGCTTAAAACATTTGTTAGATATAAATGACTTACCTCATTTTTCTATTTTAATTCGTTACATGATGTTGCATGAGATAGATGTGGATGGTAACCCAAATGAGATGTAGTTTTTATTGGTAACCAGATGATCTAATTTTTACGTGTTGAGTTTGGGTTGATAATCGAACATAATTGTGGGCATTTTCCTACTTTAAACTTACAAGATAGTACTCGTCTTAGGGATGCTATATTTGGGGATCGGGTCATTATCATCGTAGATGTTATTAATGTAATTTTTGATACCCTAAACTTTTCTTCTATTTTAGCTGTAGATGCAGTTAAATTGTCCTTTTTTTTACTTGTTGGAGAGGTTTTTATTTGGTAGGGATAAGAGATCACCTGCTGATTTGTGGTTGTTAGATATTTTAAAGGATTTAGAACAGTTTAATAGATATCCATGGGGATTTGCAATCCATTTTTATATAATGGAGCCTTTGTGACGATCGCTCGTTATCTAGCACAGTAAATACAGGACCACTTCGGCACGCTTACAAGCTAGTGACAGGCAATTTATAGCAAGTACAACATTATTGGGATGACGATTATTTCAAGTATTTTTAACAAACTTCACATTATATTTTCACTTCTGTGTTGTGTATCATGTTGAAATATTTATAATTTATGCTATGCAATGTAGATTTATGAGAGCATCCCTAGTTTGCAAAATAGGTTTGTTGTTGTTGTGCACGATGCCATCCCATGCATCATACAATGGAGGAACCTGAAACAAACTCTGAGCCAATCCAGGTATCTGTTCGGCGTTCAGACGCTTCAGGTTGTTTCTATGATACAACTCGAAGATGTAAAGGCATAATTGCCACGCATGGTTGAATTACTTCAGATATTTCAATCATGAGGCACGTACAAGGGTAGCTTCCTTATGACTTCAAGTTATATTGAGGTACGATTTATAGTTGCGTTTATATTTTTACGTAGGTGTTCTATGTTTGCTTAACGCATATACTTGTTTGCTATAGTGTTAATTTCCAGTGAGGTATCACCATTCACTCGTAGCATTGCATCATCATTTGTCAATCATGTCACAACACTTGACTAGGTCCTCACATCATCATTCCCCCCATAATGGTATAACATCGTTCTCCTTTACCATCACTATTATGCCGCATCACCATTCTCCTACTTTCTCACATCATTCATCTTCCCGACCAGCACATGTCAATAAAGAGTTTAAGAGATTTATCATGGATCACTTCGATTCTTTAGATTCTGAAGTTCATTACATGTGGTAAGATATCATATATATACGAGATGATGTGGACAGGATCAAGTGTGGCATCTGCGATGATATACATTGGATTGAATGTGATGTTATGGGCCAAATTGATTAATTATAAGTAGACCTTCATGTATGGATGGTGATGAGTGGCCATCAACATTCACAGGTTCTTATATTTAAACTTTCAAATGTGCTGTTACTTATTTTTCAATTATGAATTTGTTGTTATTAATTTTGGTAAATTTGATTATTATTTCACAGGTTGAAGTACTGCAGCCTCAAATGTTGAAGTCGATCCAGTAGCCAGCATACAGCCTGAGGTCGATATACTGCCCACAGGTGATGTAGGTCATAATCGATTCGGCAAGGTGTATAGGCCATACACTAACCCTTTGAAGAGGCTGCACGGGATCTTAGCCAACAGGGAACTATCACAGTATCTGCCGAATACTGTCATAGATTTGATCACACCTTATGCAGATGATTTATATGTCGCATACCTTCATTGGTTAGAGGATCTTGATGTATTTATTGAGATGTAGTGTGTCACAATAACGCCTAGATGGCTTTACGGTATCTTAGATGCAAATGCATAATTGGAAAATATTATAAGTATTACATCAACTATCGAATGCATTGTTATTATATAACAAGTCAATATAATGTTTATTTTATTATTAATGCAACACATCGATGAGTATCTGTACTTAGTTGGGCATCAACAAATGGCGTGTCTTGACAGAATTCTTTAGAATGTAACTATTGCACAAAGCACACCTTTATGTAAGTATTGGATTAAAAGTTAACCATTTTCTCATCACATTACAATATTTGAATTTGACCGTCACTAACTATGGTTTATAACTTTACAGTCACGATTACTTTACATATGATGGCGAACTTCTCCGACATTGAGCCGCACATTGAAGGCGATGTAACAAGTGTGTACAGACCTTAGAGGTCGATTTTGTGCTGATACCTGCGCTGATTTATGGAGATCATTAAGTTGTGTTGTAGGTGAATTTGGTTCGGCGTACCATCACGATTTACGATTTGTCCCCATGAGGCCATTCTGCCAGAGGGATATCCGATGCAACGAAACTTATTTGCCTCCTATTACTTGTAGCACTGCTTAGATTTGGATTCTGAGATAAGCAGCCTAATTGCACAAACACCAACATTCCATTTAAATGTCATAGGCTGCAAGGTACAACTACACTAACTGTAAAAAATGGCAACTATGAGGTATTTGCTTGTAAATAGATTGAGTATGTTATGTTAGGCCGTCGATGGAATTTCACATAATAGCACAACTTTATGATTAAGATGACATTAGATTTGTTTGTCACACGAATACATTAATGTAGTACATTAATTGTGTATGTCAATCAATTCATTGTTATGTATTTGCAAATTCATGGATTTGCCTTTGGGTGTGTTGTGGTTGTGGCTTTGCTTATGTTTTGTTGTTGTCCATCTTAATTATGCATTGACAGATTGCCTTATGTGTTTATGTGAATGGTAGAATTTATCTTCTCAAATTGTTGTTAATATTTATAGATGTATGCACTGGGTTTACAATTATACACTGAAACAGGTGAAATATTGTAGTCCTAGGTCCAGAAAACGCTCCTAGGTTCAAGGACCCAGGGAGCTGACATTGCCCTAGATCTCTCGACTAAGAGCCTAGTAGGCCCTATGTTGGCCACTCGAGGGCCCAATGGGCCTTGGGTTCGTAGACCCAGGGGCACCCAAGCTACCCTGGGTTCACGGAGCTAGGGCAATTTTTTCACCCTGGGTACTCGAACCTAGGGTGCCATACGGACCCAAGGAAGGTATACCATTGTTCAGAATTATAAATAATTGTTTGAATATAAATAAGAAAATAATAATAATAACACACACAATAGTATTCAAAAAAAGTAAGAATAAAATAATAGGTCAATATTTAAGTTTTCTCTAAATTCAAGGGGTTTCTATTGGTTTGAGAATACCTCCAAATAGTCACTTCTTTACCCAAAGATGGGATGCGTGTATTCCTTGATTGATTAAATGGAGACGACTTATGGGTGGTTTCATAATAGTTGCCTAAATATCGTTGGGGACTTACCAAAATAAATATTTATGAATAGTTGGTTGGTTTGAAGTTCGCTTCAAGTTTCTCCACTGTATGATGCGTGAGATAGCATTGCATATAACAATTGCAAACTTATTTTGCAAGTTGGAGATACTCTCGTAAATCCACACCTATATAGAATAAATTATAAATATTTCAATATGATTTACAACACAAAAGTGAAAATATAACTTGAAATTTGTTAAAAATACCTGAAATGTAATAGTCATCCTAGTAATATTATACTTACCTTTAAATTACCTGCCATTAGCTTGCAAGTGCATCATATTGGTTTTGCATTTGCCATGTTGGATAGCAATCGATCGTTGCAAAGATTGCATCTTATAAAGATGGACCACAAATCCCTATAAATATCTAACAACCATAAATCAATGGATGATCTCCCATCTTTACTAAATAAAAACCTCTCTAGCAAATAAAAAAGGGACAATCTAACTGCATTTACTTCCTAAATAGAAAAAAAGTCTAGGGCATCAAAAACTACATTTATATCGTCTAAGGTGATAACATCCCGATCCCCAAATATAACATTCCTAAGACAAGTATTATTTTGTAAGTCTAAATTAGAAAAATGCTCACAACTAAGTCTAGTTATCAACCAAACTCAACACGTGAAAACTGGGTCATCTGATTATTAACTAAAAACCACATCTCATTAAGGTCACCATTTGCATTTATCTCATGTAGTATCATGTAATGAATTAAAATAGAGGAATGATATAAGTTACTTATGTCTAACAAACATCCTAAGCATGTTTGCCTAAAAATAGCTAATTGTGTCTCGTCTAATTTTGCCCTTATCTACTTTATCACTACAAATCTCGCCAAACAACACGTCTCTACGTGGAAGTGATCATGTACTAGGATCTTCAATCGAGATTGACTTGCCATTTGTATCTGTAAAATAGCAATAATAAATAGTAATTAGTTATTACTAAATATTAAAAATAAACAATAAATTGTAACTTAAAAATATCAATTCAATAATAATCATTTATTTAACTAAATTAAAACAGTAATTAATAATCAATATTAATTTTTCATTATATTATATTTTTAAGCTATTTTTTTATATTTTATGTAAATGTAAATGAATTTAAAGGATCATATATATAAATTTAAAAAAAACCAATAATTACTAAAGGGGTAAAATGCTTTGGGCGCGTGCACATCACGTAGTCAAGAAGACATTGGTCCACTTTAGGCGCGTGATTGTCACGCACCTAGGGCAGGCACAAAATGGCCTGGGCTTATTCAAAATTGCTCGGGCGCATACATTTCACAAGCCCAGGGGGTGCACATTCACGTGTGAGGCACACATGCTCAGACAATTTGTCCCTCGTCTGTTCTTTTGCATTTTCTCACCCAAAACACTCAAATCGGCTTATTTGCTATATTTTGGACTATTTACATGTCTAGTTCGTTTTTATTATATCAACATTTTAACAATATTACTATTTTAATAACAAATCCTTACAACACAAAATCAAAAACTCAATTTTGTGATTTACTATTATCTGATTAGGGTTTACGTTTCTAATACTAGTAAACACACAACTAAAACAAAATTTGCATAATGCAAGTAAGATTAACCTCTTTTGTTATTGTAGTTGTATTCTAAATATTGACAGAGATGAAACTTGCAATTTATCGGCAATGTAACGGTGAAGAAATTTGATAAAGACAAGAGATGAATAGAGTGTGAAAGGTCAAATTTGGTTGGTTTTTATCTTTCAATTATGTTGAAGGCAAAAATGAAATTGTGTATTAGGGTTTGAGGGCAAAATTGTTCAAAGTGGTAACTTTGGTAAGGATGAATTAGGGTTAGTCAAAATTATAAAAAGAGGTAAAAATAAGATTATTTTTAAAAAATTTTCAATAAAAATCTATCAGGTTTTCTGATTAAAATATCACAGTCAAGTAACAAAACCTCCATAGCCAAAATACCAGAAAACTTTAACTTGGTATCAAAGCTGGGTTTTTCTACAATGGTGTCAAGCAACAACAACCCACCAATGAATTCTACTGTAACTCAAGCAACAAACTAGAGTTTCTTATTGATGAAAACAAATCAGCACCTATGAGGATGAATGTGACTGTTGATGATGATCAAAACATAATCACCACTAAAAATCTTGAGTATGCCTTCTAGGAGAAATAAGACCAAACTCTGATGACTGAAGCAGTCTTCGAATCCATCATGGAATGCACAAATTCAAAAAAGCTGTGGTTTGCTACGGAGAATCTCTTCACTTTGCAAACTATAACAAGGATAATACAACTCAAGTCAGAAACTCAAAACACAAGAAAAGATGGAACAAGTATGAATGAGTATTATGTGAAGATGAAATCTTTTGTTGAAAGTCTCAGGTCTGTAGGCCAAAAGGTCATTGATAATGAGTATTATGTGATTATGTTTCTGATGGAGGGTTTAGGAGGAGAATATGATTCTATGGTAGTGAACATCACTTCCTGGGCACAAAGGATATCTCTTCAAGAAGTTTATTCTATGTTGTTGAGTCATGAAAATGGAATAGAGAAGAAAAAGTCATCTATATATGTTAATCTTCCTCAAAATTACTCAGCAAACATAGCACAAATAGGACCCAACAACTTCCAGAGAAGAAATTGGCAAAACAATGGAAACAATTTTTAAAATGAAGCAATGATTCCTCAAAGTCAGTTTGGAAGCTACGCAAACTGTCAAGCACCATTTGCTGGAGGTGCAGCAAAAAGGATCAACAAGCCAACTTGTCAGATCTGTAACAAAATTTGTCATGTGGCAGCTTCATGCTGGCACAGATTTAATAAAGACTACATCCCCATTTCACCTGTGAAGTCCGAACAAAGGAACAAAGGCCTATGTTGCAATTTTTGAAAATGCAACAAATCCTTCCTGGTATCTTGATAGTGGAGCAACAATTCATGTCACCAACAATTTAGAAAATTTGAATGCAGGAGGTGAACACAAAGGAAATGAGCAGTTGGCATAGGTAATGGAAACAAAATCTCAATCTCTCACGCTGCTCATACATGCAGCCCAAAATGCACCCCTAAATTACCAAACATTCGCATCTTAAACACATTCTCTCTGTACCTGCCATAACAGAAAATCTTATTAGCATCTCAAGGCTAATAGAAGACAATAATATATGCATTGAATTTGACCAAAAGCTGTGTATGACCAAGGACAAAATGCATGGGAGAATCCTGCTACAAGGAGTGGTTAGGGATTGCCTCTATTAGCTGTTTAATTGCCCTTCTAATCACTGTACAACATCATTTCCAGTTTCTAGTTTCAAACAAGTTACAAAGTGTCCAGAGTTGATGTTATCTTTTTCTGGCAATTCATTAGAGTCAGTCGGAGAAACAAGTGCACAGAGTGAATTGGATGTCAGATTGTCATGAGGTAGCTCTCAAGAAAAGTTTGTCAAGCTGTAAGATTTCGAGCTTCAATGAAAACTCAAATCTTTCTTTCTGCAATGTCTGCCAACTTGTAAAACTTCACAAGAAGACCTTCAAAGCAACAGAAACTAAAACCCCTGAACCTTTACAGATCATACATTCTGATCTTCAATAATCTTGAATCAAGGCTATAGATACTATATCTCTTTTGTTGATGATTACACAAGTTTCACTTGAACATTTCCACTAATCAATAAAGAAAAAGCTTTAAACATTTAAGAAACAAATTGTAAATGCATTGGACAGAAAAATAAAAAAACATACAATGTGATGTGAGAGGTGAATTCCATTTGAAAGCTATCTTAAACAAGAAGGCATAACCATTAGATACTCTTACCCATACACTCATCATCAAAATAGGAAAGTGGAAAGAAAACACGGACACATTGTGGAAACAGGATTGACTTTACTTGCACAAGCTCACATGCCTCTAAAATTTTGGCGGGAAACATTTAGCACTGCTACTTATATCATAAACAGCTTATCTATGCCAGTTCTTGAAGATAGGTAACCATTTGAATTACTTTTTCATTCCAAACCAGATTATTCAATGATAAAGACCTTTTGCTGTGAATGTTACCCTATTTTTAGACCATACAATCAGCATAAATTCAACTTTTATAGCTCTAAATGTGTCCTTTTAGGCATAAGTGCTGTTCATAAGGGTTATCTATGCCTACATCACCCAGGGAGAGTCTATATAGCAAGACATGTATCTTTCACTGAGAATTCATTTCCATTTTCAATGACAATAACTTCAAAGGTATACAAATTGTAAAAGAGTCAGATACATAAAAAATGATCAGTCAGTTTCTTTCACCACTCACACAGACATCCATACTACTAAACATTGCAGTTGATATGGATTCATCAAATAACACTTTTCTTCCAGCAGAGGACACCCATCAAAACCTTGATGATTAACATAATTTGAATGATCATTATTCACCACCACAAGATTCAGAAACACAAAATCAAATCTCAGATACAGATTCAACCTCTCCAGACTCATAAACACAAGCTAACATTCAATCACAAACGTATAACAAATCAAGGAATCAGAACCTATTGCTTACACGTCTTATGGTGACAAGAAGTAAAGCTGGAATATTTAAGCCAAAGATATATTTCAGTGAAACTGCACAAGCAGTATTCTCTGATTCTCCTGAAGATGTCAAGACTGCATTATTAGATCCCAAATGGAATCAAGCGATGAAGGATGAATTGAAGGCCTTGGCAGACAAACAAACATGGACACTGGTGCCATACACTCCTGACAAGAGATTGGTAGGCAACAAGTAGGTGTTTAAGGTAAAATAGAATCCAAATGGCTCAATATCAAGGTAAAAGGCCAAACTTGTAGCCAACGGGTTTCATCAAAGACCTGAATTAGACTCATATAGCCCTGTGATGAAAGCAGCAGCCATCCGAACTATACTGAATTTGTCTGAGATTAATGACTGGGAATTAAGACAAGTGGACGTGAATAATGCATTTTTAAATGGAGACCTGACTGAGACTGTGTATATGCAGCAACCTAAAGGGTGTGAAGATGACACAAATCTAGATTGTGTATGTAAATTAAACAAGGCCCTCTGTGGTCTCAAACAAGCACCTAGAGCTTGACTTGAAAAACTAACTCCAAAGGATTGGGGATTTAGTGGATCCAGGTTAGACACATCTCTTTTCTTTAAAAGAACAAAATAAAAAATTAGCATTGTGTTGATCTATGTGGATGACATAGTGGTGATTGGAAGTTGCAAAGAATTGAAAATGCATGAAACTTTTGCACTTGAAGACCTGGGAGAACTGCATCACTTCCTGGGTATACAGGTGACAAGAATCAAAAGCAAAATCTTCATCAGTAAGACCAAATATATTCAATATTTACTCAGCAGGGTAAGCTTAACAAATTGTAATGGCTTTAAGACACCGATGAGTAAAAGTGAAAAATTGTCTAAAACAGAAGGAGAAGTTTTCAGAGATGAACCTTGTACAGAAGTATCGTCGGAGCTCTACAATATACTATGCTGGGTGGAAACTTGGTGAGTCGGAGCCCGAAGAAACAACATATAGTCTCAGGGTCTAGTGCGGAAATGGAGTACAAGGCCATATTGCACATAGTTGCTCAGACATCACCTTGATTATATCATTGATAGGTGAGCTAAATTTGAAGCCTACAAGAATTCCATTGATCAGAAGTGATAGCAATAGTGCAGACCCATTTTGTAATTGACAAGATGTCGGCAAAAGAATTAGAGATCAGCTACATACCGAGTGGAGAACAAATTGTAGATGTGCTTGCAAATGCTCTAACGGTCGACAAATTTGAATATTTCAGAGACAAACCCAGGGTGAAGAAGACCCAACGTTGGAGGTGGGGAGTTGAAGAATATGGGCTTGGGCTTGATGGGTCTCGGCCTAAGATTACTGGACAGCTGGATGACAACAAGGCCTAAGCTAATTGTGCACTTGGCCCAAGAAATTAATAAAGTATTGCCTTGATTTCCAGAGGAACAAAGAAGGAAGAAGACGACAGAATACATTCAACAGCTGAAGACAATGAAATCTACGGTACGGGGACAGATCATCTTTGGCAGGACAATTTGGTTACCTTGAATACCGAAGATAGCACCGCACCGTATATCTCTACATAATATTTTCGATTTTTCACTCTGTAAATTAGATTCCTTATGGGCTACTTTGGCTTGTAGATTTAAATTGTTGAGTAGAATAAAAATCCATCAGGTTTTCTGATGAAAATACAAAACCTCCATAGCCAAAACACTGAAAAGCTTCCAACTATTAGGAAGGCAATAAGAAATTTGTATTGACAAAACGAACTGATAATTTATATTTCTTCTTTTACATTGTTTATTGATCAATTCCAAATTGCTAGTTCACTCCAGTCCTGCACCAAGGACAAATAAACAAAAGAGTTGTAATTCTGCTGTCTTCGTCCCAGGTAGTTATTCCGAACGCAAACTGACAAAGACTACCGTAGATAATTCTTCCAGTCTCATTTACGGATAGTTATTCTAATGCTGCCCTTGCTTGCCTGGTTGACCTCGAAAGGATCCTCCCAAAATGTTTTTTAATCTGTGACATCGGGCCTGATGTTCCTGGTCCGTTCCTTCTAGCCCTTCTCGAACGCCAAAATGATTGTAGAAAACAAGCAATTCGATCGTAACGGCGTATTGATAATAATACATGTTTCAAATCATCCGCCATAAGAATAAAGGCATCGACGTTAGTAAGCGCTTGAATTGTTCTGGTTGAAGTAGGAAGGTTGGACGGGTGTTCATTCAGAGCCCAAGCGATAAGTTCTTGCCCGCAGAAGTCACCATCTTCCAGATAATTCTCTCTACTACGGCGATCACCTAACCAAGACGCAGTTGTTGCATTCCCGGAGCTGGAGGCGGAGGCGGAGGCCGAGGCAGAAACGGAGGTGGAGGAAAAGGCGGAGGCGGATGTCCAAAGTTTGCCTTTCAATACGAAGAGCATCTCATCAATTGGGTCTCCCTCCCGAACAATGCGGGTACGCTCCATAAAGAAGACTGGCTTCAGACAATCACACAGTTCCCCCAGCGTTCTCTCTCTCATGCCTTTAAACTGATTCACCTTGATATATATATACATCCAAGAATATATTACAATCAATGATACCTCCAACGATTATAAATTTTTGAGGGTAGATAGAAATAGGAACTAACCTTCTTGAGCAGCTCTAAGCAGAGTTTGCGCCTTATTTGCTTTCCAAGGTCCCCGGGAAGATCATTCAACAAATCATAGACGTCGACACGTTTGGTTTCTTGCCATTTCTTTCGCTTGTATTTTCTCAACTGCCCTTGTATATCCGAAGGAATTTTCTCGAAATTCGGCCACTGTTTTATCTCCCGCCACTTTTGCCTTACCTTTTGTGATCTTGCAGCGTCAGACTGCACATATATCAATTTCACATCAGCTGTAGCCGTTAAATCTATCGTGCTTCATAACGCATTTAGAAATGTTAACTGAGAGATAAGAAACAGGAAAATGAATGGGAGTGGACCTGCATCCTTCCAATTAAAAAGACAAACAACACCACGCCAAAGGTTGTCATGCAAATTGCAAATATGTTTTCCCAGATATCATCCATACTTGGTTGGAGGTTCTGACCAAAAGCACTGCAGAAATTAAAAGTACAATCCATAGGTGTTATTTACCCATGTCTGCAATTGTGGCGGGATAATAGTTGAAATGATAAAATTAAACAAGCATAATCCCTCTCCAAAGTAGACGACCTACCCACTTCGTTAAAATGTAAACTGTGTCAAGAAGTTAAAAAATCAACAGAGAACTTGAAGAATTCTATATCAGGAGATTCAATTTTGACTAATATACAAAGGCTATCATTTAATATTTCAATTTTATAGTAATTATATGCCATGCCACATGGTTTGAAATGAAGGTTTTGGAGTAAAATTGAGGATAAAATAACAATTCCGTTTCCAAAACAAAACACTTCACAGCAGTCATATCTTCTTGTATGCGCATACAACATACCTGAGACTTTGCAGGCCCCATTGCAAACAATGTAACAATTTCTTGGGAAAATCTGTCATCTCTACAAGACCAGACTCAATAGCATCAGTATATAATCCAAAATCATAGTTTGTTGTATTTCCAGTCTTTGTAGCGCAAAAATCATTTAGAAATGTGTAGTCTTCCATGTTGGGTTCGCAACGAAAATATCTGTGACTGCATCCGGTATGATTTTTGCAGGCTTTTTCCCAGCATCCAACTTGTTTTCCTACGGCATAAAAGTACCATAAGGCTCCAAACACCTGAAGCACCAGCAAGCCACTTGATCAGCATCCAACTTGTTTTTGCGGTGGATCTAATAAATATGAAGATGTTGAATTCATTCATCAGTGAATTTGTACAGTACGAGTCAAGATATAAATAAAAATCATAGTCTTTCATAAATCAAGCAAATATTTGTGAGAAATGAACCTCGCAATTATGTTCCTTTTAACTTATTGTTAACTTTGTCTCCCCTATAAATAGAGGTTATGCTTGCTATTTATAATAATAATAATAATAATAAACACATACAATCTGTTGAATGACAGAATGGTAGTTTTAACTTACATGACCGCCGTGCATGTAAAGAAGAAGATTGAAGGTGAAAATGGCCCAAGTTGCCTCAGCAAGTATCCCGGTAACCCCCGTAGCATGTTTGAACAAGAAGTAGACTAGAATAACCCTCAGCAAATATTGTAAGAGAAAGAAGGCAGACATTGTGAACAAATAATTGCTGCCTGTTATTTTCTGAAAATTCACGAGCACCTGGACAATGTTGAGTTCTTTTTAAGTGATAAGAACATAAATACCTTTCAACAAGTTTTAATACGAGGATTATTAAGCACAATATCCTTGTCTTTCAAACTTTTTCTATAAATAGTGGTGCGTGGAATAATTTTCAAGTAATTTTATTTTAAAATAAAGAACAAAACACATATTGACATACGAACAAAATTAAAATAAATAGTCAACTCCATTTTTATTCAAAAGTTAGAGGTCTGCCATACCTGAGGGATGGGAAGAATGGCCAAAATGTCAATAGAGGACATCCCCAAATGTTTCCATCTTTTTTCTCGAAATTTAATTAGCAGCACACACAGAATATGAAATAACTTAAGGACGTCGAAGGCGGAACGGAGAACAGTAGATGTAATCCCCAAATTTTTGTCGAATTCAATGCACTTATTTTCATCATTGATCACCGGAACGTAGAAGAACAAAGGATCCAATATGATTGCCATCACACACAGTAGAAGAAAACTTTTTTTCTTGATCGCAAGCTTTACCAATGCCTTGATAACATACTTTGTCAGTTGTAATATCACATGCCCTATCACAATTACTATCGTTAATAAGATTACCAAAAACCAGTATAAAATGAAACAAGGCCATGATGTCGGGGAGGAGGCGCATAATCCATCGCTATCACTTTGTTCTCCAGGACATTGCTGTGCAGTACCTTCCTCTAATCTCGAGTCCTGAGTCGACCTGATCATAGTAATTGAGTTGTTTAACATCAGTTGCTGGTTCTGTCAATTTGTAGCCATTAGAAAACGTCTAACGTGACAATTACGTTGCAGAATCTTAAAGCTAATGACAAGATTATAATTCTTTAATTTCCAGCCAGCGAAAAACTATCAGGGAGGCAAATTTCTTTAATCATTAAATGTCAATACAACAAACAGACACTTACTTACATGATCGACAATTGAAGAATAAAAATATTGCAATGCTCGCAGGAGGATCCCTCACAAATCAGCACTTGATCATTATATATTGTATATTCAGAAAAGATAAGCAAAATGTGAAACAAAGACCATAAAAAGAGAGAAACCCAAGAACAAGAGAGTTTGAGAAACCGAAATATTTAGACTAGCTAGAGTATAAACAAATCTTAAGAACAAACTTTCATGTCATCGTTGTGCTGTTTTCTTGTAAAATCAGTCAGTTATGTAGACCTAGTCAATTTGGTTAACAATGCAAACTGTTTATCTTATGTCGTCGTTTATAACAGTTGATTTGATTCTTCCTCTTACATAATTATTTCCTCTAGATTATGACACTTGAATTTAGACTCCCACACAAATTTTTTAAATTCAGACAAGGAGCAACTATAATTTCAACTTTATAAAATAGATTTTCTTATATCTTTGTCCCCTGGGTTTACAAGGTGAATATATTTTCCCTTAATCCACAGGTTAACCAATGAAACCAGTTTTTAAGTAAAAGGTAGAACCGTAAATACTATCCGAAATGGTGAAGAGAGATCGTTTTTAAAGTACGGTCTTTTTCCTCTTATCCTCCAGTCAAGAGATGTACACGATCATTTGGAATGAAGCTCAATCCTAAACATACTCCTCATAAACCTACATTTCTTAGTAACTTGGAAGTCTGAAGCTCACTTAGTAGCAACCCGCCGAATTTGAATGAATAAGATATATCACATGCAAGGATATTTTTTATAAGCCGGCTTAATTTTTGCATAATTCAGGACAATGCCATGTCAAACACAAAAAGACAACAGAATTGATATCATGATTTGACAATAAAAATTGCCATATTGAAACGATTATTTAATTTAATTTTGAACATAGTCCCGTCTTGTACCAAATGCAATTGGTCCAATGATAAAAATGGTTTAGTACTTGGGGGCAATATAACAATTTCTTCGGAAAATCTGTTATCCCCACAATATCAGACTGAAGAGCATCAGTATATAATCATAATCATAGATAATTTGTTGCATTTCCCGTCTTTACAGTGCAAACATCATTTGGAAACGTGTAGTCTCCTATATTACGATTACAAATAAAAGAAATGTGATGGCATCCGGTATGATTTTTGCAGGCTTTTTTCCAACCGGCATAAAAGTGCCATAAAGTCACCTGATCAGAAATATACATGTGCAGAGTTAAGAATGTCCACACTTCCAATTACGTAAAATTTAGAAGGAAAAATAGCTCTCAGTGTTAATAATAATAAAAAAATTTTTATAATTTAGTTTTATTTTAATCACTCTTTACAATTTTGACCAATCCTAATTCATTCTTATCAAAATAATCACTTTAGATGATTTTTTCCTCAAATCCTAATGCACAATTTCTTTTTCACCTTTAGTATAACCAAAAGGTTCTTTTACCTTTTATAATCTTTGTTCATCTCCAGTCTCTCTCTTAAAATTTTTCACCGCCGTCAGTAAATTATGAATTTCATCTTCAACAATAAACATAATACAACAACAAAAACAAAAAAGTTAGTCTTACATTATATAAATTTTACTTTATTTGTTTGTTTATAAGTATTAGAAATGTTTGATTTTTAATTTTTGTAATTAGATAACAATATTAAAAAATTTGATTGTTGTGAAGATTTGTTGTCAAAATGTCAAATGCTGAAATGTTAACATGTAAGCAAAGTAAATATGTAGATAGTGCAAAAATTTAACAAAAAAAAGGATTTTTGGACGTTTTGGGTGTGAGAAAACATTCAAAAATTGCATAAAACAAAGGAAAACAACATTGTTATTCGGGCGCATGGAACAAATAGTGGACATTATGCCCTGGGCACGTCAGGTACATGCGTCCAGGGCAAGAATTTGTCTACCCTGAGCACGTGATGTGAACGCGCCCAGGGTAGTATTACTTTAGGCTTGGGGTCGTTCTGTGCTTGCCTTGGGCTCCACGCACCCAGGTCGTTTTAACCTTTTCTTAGTTACTTATTTTTTTGTTTTTCTATATAAATAATCCTTTAAATTTATTTATATTTACATAAAATATAAAAAAACAACTTTAAAATATAATATTATAAAAAAATTTAATATTAGCTTATTAATTATTTTTTTAATTTAATTAATTAACTAGTTATTATTGGAATATTATTTTTAAGTTTATTATGTATATTTTATTGTTCATTTATAATATTTAGTAATAACTAATTATTATTTATTATTATTTTATAGGTACAAATAGCAAGTCGACTTTGATTGAAGATTGTAGTAGATGAGCACTTTCACACAAAAACGTGTTGTTTGGCAAGATTTATAATGATAGAGCAGATCAAGAGAAAATTAAGTAAGACACAATTAGCTATTTTTAGGCAAACGTACTTATGACATTTGTTAGACATAGAAAATTTATATCATTCGCCCATTTTATTTATTACATGATGCTACATAAGATTGATGCGAATGGTAACCTTAATGAGATATGATTTTTAGTTGGAAATTAAAGGATTTGTTTTTCATGTGTTGAGTTTGAATTGATATTTGGTCTTAGTTGTAAGCATTTTACTAATTTAAACTTACAAGATAGTACTTGTTTGAGGGATGTATCATTTGGGATAGGACATTATCACCCTAGATGTAGATGTAGTTTTTGATGCCCTAGATTTTCTTTTATATCGGATGTTGATGTAATTAGATTAGGACTTTTTCACTTGCTAAAGAGGTATTTATTTGGTAAGGATGGAAGATCACATGTAAATTTATAGTTGTTAGATATTTTAGAGAATTTGGAGCAATTTAATAGATATCCATTGAGATCTGTTATCCATCTATATATGATATAGTCTTTGCAACGATCAATTGCTATTTAGCATGGTAAATAAAGGAACAACGCGAAGCCCTTACAAGCCTTGGGCAAACAATTTAAAAGCAAGTACAACATTATTAAAATAACTATTGCATAAGTAAGACACAATTAGCTATTTTTAGGCAAACATGCTTGGGGCATTTATTAGACATAAGAGATTTATATCATTCGTCTGTTTTAATTTATTACATGATGCTACATTATCACTCTATACGATATAGATGTAGTTTTTGATGCCCTAGATTTTCTTCTATATCGGATATTAATATAGTTAGATTAGGACTTTTTCACTTGCTGAAGAGGTATTTATTTGGTAAGGATAGAAGATCACATGTAAATTTATAGTTATTAGATATTTAGAGGATTTGGAGCAATTTAATAGATATCCATTAAGATTTGTTATCCATCTATATACGATATAGTCTTTGCAACGATCAATTGCTATTTAGCATGGTAAATAAAGGAACAATGCGACGCCCTTACAAGCCTTGTACAGACAATTTAAGAGCAAGTACAACATTATTAGAATGACTATTGCATTTCAAGTATTTCTCACTAACATCAAGTTATATTTTCAGTTCTGTGTTGTGTAGCATGTTGAAATATTTATAATTTATATTATGTAGGTGTAAATTTACGAGAGTATCCCTAACTTGTAAAATAAATTTGCAGCTGTTGTGAGCAATGCCATTCCATGCATCTGACGATGAAAAAATTTAAAACGAACTTTGAGTTAAGTGACTATTCATAGGCATCTGTTTAGCACTGACACACTTCAAGGTTTTTCCTATGTTATAGCTTAAAGGTGTTGAGACAGATTTACCACGCGTGATTGAATTACTTCAGATAATTCAACCACAAAGTGCATATGAGGTAGCTTGCTTATGTCTTTAAGTTATGTAGAAGTACGATTTATAGTTGAGTTTAAATTTTTACTAGGTGTTGCATGTTAATATTTGACTAACACATATATACTTATTTATTATAGCGTCAATCTTCAGTGAGATCACAGAATTATTCTCCTGCTCCATCATATCATCATTCGCCAGTTATATCACAGCATTTGCCTGGAGCATCACATCATCATTCCGCAATGATGTCATAACATCATTCTCTTGCACCTTTGTAGTGTCAATCACTGGTTATACCACATCAGTATTCTCCTACACCATCACATTATTCATCTCTACCGGCATCACACATTGACGAAGAGTTTAGGAAACCTATCATGGATCAATTCGATGCTTTGGATGCTAATGTCTATTGCATTTGTTAAGATATCATGCACATACGAGATGATATGCATAGGATTGAACGTGACATCCAAGGGGTATGCATAAGATCAAACACAATGTTATAAGCCGAATTGATGCATTATCAGAAGACCTACATGCATGGATAATGATGAGTAGCCATCAACATTCCCAAGTTATTATTGTTAAACTTTCACATGTGTGTATATGTTTGATTTCAATTATGGTTTTATTGTTACTTACTTTGTTATATTTGATTACTTAATAGGTTGAAGTACCGTAGCCCTTTTAAGTGATGAAGCAGCATGTGAATCGACGTCTTTTTTAGCCGATCTAGCAACCAACATATAGCCCGCAGGTAATGTAGGTTGAAGTTGGTTCAACAGGCTATATAAGAAGGGCCTGCACGAAAAAAAAACCCTTACACAAACCCTTTGAAAAGGCCACGCGGGATCCCTACCAACAAGGCATAACCACAGTATCAATCAAATTCAGTCATAAATCCAATTGCCCCTTATGCAAATGATTTATATATTGATTATCTTCAGTGATTAAAGGATCTTGAGCATCTATTGAGACACAATTTGTCACATTGACACTCGAGTAGCTTCGCGGTATCTTTGATGTGGATGCATAGCGAGAGGATATCATAAGTCTTACACCTATTAGTGAATGCATTAGTATTATATAACTAGTTAATCTAACATTTTTTTTTCTTAATGTAGCACATCAATGAGTGTCTTTACTTGGTTGCACATCGACAAAAGGCGTGTCCTAATAGAATTCCCCAGAATATAACCATTGTCTCCTTATAGTTATATGTAAGTATTGGATAGAAAGTTGACCATTGTCTCATCACATTTTCATATTTATTTGCCCGTCACTAATTACACTTTTCAACTTTGTAGTTGTGGTTATCTTACATATAAAGGCATAAGGCAACTAGGCCAATAGACTTGTTGGACATTGAGCCATATGTTAAAGGTGATGCAGACTGTGTGTTAAGACCATAGAGGACGATAGATTTTATATTGTTGCCTGCACTGGTTTGTGGAGATCATTGGGTTGCAATGCCTATCAATTTGCATGGTCATACCATTACTTTATATTATTCATCCTCACAAGGTCATTTCGACTAGGAGATACATGATGCTATGAAGCCCCTCTGCCTCTTATTACTTGTGACTCTACGTCGATTTGGATTTTAGGATGCTCGGCCAAATTGTACTAACATAAACACCCTGTTCAAGTTCTATAGGCCGATAGGTATACCTAGACAAACTATAAATATTGGATTGTGGTGTATTTACCTATAAATATATTGAGCATGTTACGTTAGGCTGATAGTGGGATTTCACTGAACAACATGGACCATTCTTTAGGATTAAAATTGCGCTAGATTTGTATATAGGCCGAATACATTAATGCTATTCAATATATTTAAGTCCATATTATTTACAATTGTGTATCCTGGTTATATATGCTTGTATGGGCATATTGTGGATTTGAATGTGTATTTACAGATTGCACAATGTGTATTTGTAGGTTATGGTTGATATTTGGTAGCACACTAATTGTGGATTTGGATGTGTATTTGCAGATTGCAAAATGTTTATTTGCAAATTATGGTTGATATTTGTTTATCATATGCACTGGTTTTTAAGATGAAAAATTACAATAGGTGAAAGATAGCTACCCTAACTTCAAGCAAAATTACTCTGTGTCCAAGAATCCAGGGCACAAACATTGCCCTAAGTCTAAGATTGGTGAACCCAGGTCCTATTGGGCTTTGAGTCAGAAGACCCAGAGCAGTGTTGGTGCCTTAGATCCCTTAGACCCAGGGCATGTGTTCGCTGGAAATTCTTGGACTCAAGGTAGTTTTAATGTCTTGGGTTCTCGAACCCAAAACTTACTAGGCCCTGGGTTGGCGAACCTTAGGCTTACTAGGCTTTGGGTCAGAGGATCCAGAGTAGGTTTTGGGTGAAGTCTTCGGACCCATAACCCAATAGGTCTTGGGTTCGTAACCCCAAGGCATAATAAGCCTTAAGGGCATAAACATTGCCCGAGGTCTAACGACTCTAGGGTGAACAGGTGCCCTGGGACCTCAAACCTAGAACTCAGTAAAGAAGATTGGTTTCAGACAATCACACAATTCCCCCAGCGATTTCTCACTCAAATTTCCTAACTCCTTTACCTTGATACACACATACACACACAAACATGCAAGAACATGTGACAATCAATGATAACTCCAAACGATTATAAATTTATAAATGGCAGAAAGAAATAGGAACTCACCTTCTTGAGCAATTTTAAGCAGAGTTTGCACCTTATTTTCTTTCCAAGGTCCTCGGGAAGATCATTCACCAAATTGTCTACATCAACACGTTTTGTTTCTCGCCATTTCTTTGGCTTGTATTTCCTTAACTGACCTTGGATATCAGAAGGGATTTCCGGAAAATTTGTCCACTGTTTTATCTCCCGCCACTTCTGTCTTATCTTTTGTGATCTTGCAGTATCAGACTGCGCATATATCAATTTCGCATCAACTATAGTTGTTAAAAACTTAAAAATCTATCGTGCCTCACAACGCATTTATAAAAGTTAACCGAGAGATAAGAAACAGAAAAATGAAGGTAAGTGAACCTGCATCCTTCAAATTAAAAAGACAAATAGCACCACGCCGAAGTTGGTCATACAAATTGCAAAGATGTTTTCCCAGATATCCGTACTTGTTTGGAGGTTCTGACCAAAACCACTGCAAAAATTAAAGTGCAATTCATAGGTGTTATTTACCCATTCCTGTAATTGTGGCAGGATAATGGCGGAAATGATACAATTAAACAAGAATGGTCCCTCTCCAGAGTGGACTCACGTACTTCTTTAAAATGCATACTGTATCGAGTAGTTAAAAAAAATACAACAATAAACTTGATGACACTGTATCAGGAGATTTAATTTGGCTAAAAGACATGCATAATGCTATTTTTTAATATCTCAATTGTGTAAGTAATTATATTCCATGCCACATGGTTTGGAATATAACACCTAACAGTACCCATATCTGCTTGTATGCGCATACAGCATGCATACCTGAGAGTTTGCAGGCCCCATTGCAAACAATGTAACAATTTCTTCGGAACATCTGTCATATCCACAATACCATACTGAACTGCATCGGTATATAATCCATAATCATAGTTTGTTGTATTTCCTGAATTTATAGCGCAAACATCATTTAGAACGTTGAAGTCTCCTGAGTTGTGACCACAAGGAAAAGTACTGTGACTGCATCCGGTATGATTTGTGCAGGCTTTTTTCCAGCATCCAACTACTTTTCCTACGGCATAAAAGTACCACAAGGCTCCAAATACCTAAAGCACCAGCAAGTCACTTGATCATAAATAAAATTTATATGAAAAAAAAGCTCTGAGTGTCATAAAGATATGTGGTGGGATCTAATTAAAAGGATGATGCCGAACATCCATGTCAACATTCACTGGTGAATTTATATGGTAAGAATCAAGATACAAATAAAAACAATAATCTTTCACAAATCAACCAAATATTTGTAAAAAGTGAACCTTCCAATTATGTCCCTTTAAAATATTGTTTACTTTTATCTCCTCTATAAGTAGATGTTATAATTGCAATTTACAAAACAACATATGATTTTTTGAATTACAGAATGGTCATTTTAACCGCATGTAAAGAAGAAGATTGAAGGCAATAATGGCCCAAGTTGCTTCAGCAAGTATCCCAGTAACCCCTGTAGCATGTGTGAACAAGAAGTAGACCCGGATGATCCTCGGCAAATATTGTAAGAGAAAGAAGACAGACATTGCGAACAAAAATTTGGTGCCTCTTATTTTCTGAAAATTCACGAGCACCTGGACAAGGTAGAGTTATTTTAAGTGATATGAAAATAAATACCTTCAAACAAATGATAAATATCAGCCTTACCAGAATGGCCAAGCTGTCAATCCAGAAGAACATCCACAAATGTTTCTTTCTTTTTACACGCAATTCAATTAGCAGCACGTACAGAATATGAATTAACTTAAGAATATCGAAGGTAGAACGGAGACCGTAGATGTAATCCCCAAATTTTTGTCGATTTTAATGCACTTGTTTTCATCATTGATCACGGGAACGTAGAAGAACAAAGGATCCAATATAATTGCAATCACACACAATAGAAGAAAACTTTTTTTTTCTTGACTGCAAACTTTATCAAGTCTTGATAACATAATCCATCAATTTCTTGCTAACATACTTCGTCAGTTGTAATGTCACGTATCCTATCACTATTACTATCATTAACCTGATTATCAAAATCCAGTATAAAATGAAGCAAAGCCATGAATTCGGGGATGATGCGCATAAATCATCACGATCACTTTGTTCTCCAGGACGGTGCTGTGCTTTGCCTTCCTCTAATCGCGTGTCCCGAGTTGACCTGCCCAAAATATAATAAATAGTTGAGTTTTAAACATCAGTTGCTGATTCTGTCAATTTGTAGCCATTAGAAAACGTATAACGTGCCAATTAAGTTACAGGATTTTAAAGCCACTGGCAATATTACGATTCTTCAATTTACAGATAACGAAAATCTATCCGGGACGCAAAATTCTATTATCAGTAAATGTCAATACAACAAACAGTCACTTACATGATCGACAATTGGGAAAAAGAAATATTCGCAGTAAAAGAAACAGACTTTGGATTTCTTCAAATTTTATCAGATAACTTTCCTTCCAATGCTTGCAGGAGGATCCTCACAAATCAGAACTTGATCATTGTATATTGTACTTTCAGAAAAGACAAACAAATATTGAAGCAACAACCCTAAAAAGCGAGAAACCCAAGCACAAGTTTGACAAATCGAAATATTTAGACTAGCTTGAGCATGATCAAGTTTTAAAAACAACTTTCGTGTCATTGTTGTTTTGTTTTCTTGTAAAATCAGTCACTTATGCAGACCTCGACAATTTGGTTAACAATGCAAATTGTTTATCTTATGTCGTGGTTCAAATCATCTTCCAATAATAAATTAACCAATTTTTAGTGTCATTCAGACAAAACATTGGAAAATTGGTGGGTCTGATCATTTGCTTACGAATTGTTGATTCAATTCCTAAACGAGCAAATTGTTGTGTTTTGAAAGATTGAATTATCCATCCAGTGTTTTGAAAACTAAAGAGAAACTCTCTTGACGTGTACAAGGAATAAGATCCTATGGACATGATCATTTGGAATGAAGCTCAATCCTAAACATGATCCTTATAAACCTACATTTTTAAGTAACTTGGAGTGAAGCTCATTTAATAGCAAC
Organism: Xylocarpus granatum; assembly: GCA_019650275.1. Lineage (NCBI taxonomy): Eukaryota > Viridiplantae > Streptophyta > Magnoliopsida > Sapindales > Meliaceae > Xylocarpus > Xylocarpus granatum. The sequence continues at coordinate 127,151 of BNST01001785.1, read as the reverse complement.
CCACCAAATTTGAATTGAACAAGAAATACAACCTGTAAGATTATATTTACAAGCCGGACTAATTTTTCAGTAATTACCAAACACAAAAGGACAACAGAATTGATACCATAATTTTACAATGAAAATTGCCTTATCGAAACGATTATTTAATTTAATTTTTAACGTAGTCGGGTCTTGAACCAATACAATTGTGTCTGGTAATAAAAATGGTCTAGTACTTACAGACAATATACTATATATAAATCTTGCATTCTCAGCCCCAGAAACTTACTCCAAACGCACAGAGATAATATGTTATATACAATTAATTATTCCATTCTCAGCTCCAAATAGTTGTTCTAACGCAGTCGTTTCAGCGTGGCATACATCTTCTAAGACAGATATCCAGCTTTGATCTCAGGCTTAATTTTCTGGGGAGTTCCTTTTAGCTTGAAAACAACATCTGAAACGCCGGCATGATCGTAACAAAAGAGCTGCTCGATCGTAATGGCTCAGTACTGATACATGTTTCAAGTCATCCGCTATGATAATAAAGGCATCAACTTTAGCAAGAGCTTGAATTGTTCTCGTTGAAGCAGGGGTATACGTTAAAAAAAAATTGTATGTATTATGCTCAACAAATACTGTTGAGTTCTAATCCAAACAACCCACCATTGTAATACAAGTTAAATAACATATGACTTCCCATGGATCTAATACCACTTTACTGTTCATAACTTAAAGAACTTTATTTGATCTATACAATATATATATATAATTCTAAATAAAACTCAAAACAAACAAGGACAACATAGTTATAATAATCTCTGCTAACCGAGAACCTAAGGAGCCGCAAACCATAAAGAAATTAAATTTTGTTTGCATTGAAAGGAGATTGGGAGGTAAAGAGGAAAGAAAGTAGGTTTATCTACTTTGTATATGGAAAATCCCTGAACTAACAAGAATAGGCAAAATATTTACTACTTTTCCAAAACATCCTTTAACAAAGAACAATACAAATCCTAGTCTTATTACTCCTATGTTTAAAATTTTTAATAGAATATTCTCCTAATTTAATTAAGAGAGTGAATATTGCATATCCAATGTCTTAATCAATATTATCACTACGATGAAAACTTGTTGGATCCCGCACACTCAGCTCTCTTTAGTGAATTAATTCAAAACTCAGTAAAGAGGGCAGGGTTTTCAGAAGGCAGAATAAATTTATAGTTGTTCCAGGTTTTCGTGAATCTATAGTAACCATAGCTAATAAAGTGAGCCATTTGAAACATGATTGTAATTTATTAACTATTCAGATTTCGGTACAAGAAAAGGATCCAGTTGAATTCTTTTGGATATTTTTTTCTTGGCGTTTGTCAGTTCTTGAAGATGAATAATCCGCGTGAAACTCATGGAATATTGACAGGGAACCTTAAAGAACTCGGACATGTATGATCAGTGGAGAAGTACCAATAATAATTAAGGCATATATCCGAACTCAAATGTTATTTTTAATTGGTCGGATGTCTGGGTGCGTACACCTGGACTATCAAAATGGCATTTGAAGCAATTCTTTAAGCGTTTCAATTCTTTTCGATTATCAAATTCTTGATTGATAGTAATGATAAAAGCCGAACCACATTGAAAATTTTTCCTCCTTTATTTGCTTGTTCTTTTGTGTAATATTTTAATTAATGGATTAAATTTATTAAAGTTAGTAAATATTTATTAAAAATGAATTTTTCAATTTTTATAAACCAGTATAACTCAGTTCAATACCTTACCAAACACCAAAAGACAAGATTTGGCAATGAAAACAGACCAGTTTAAACGATTATTTAATTTGTTTGTTCACATAGTCCCGTCTAGAACCAAATTCAACCGGGTCTCGTCATGAAAATGGTTTTAGTTCTTGGAGACAATATACTGTGTATAATCCTCAGTCTCAGGCCCAAAACGTTATTCCAAGTGCAAACAGATAATATGCTACGTACAATTAATTCTTCCGTTCTCAGCTCCAAATGGTTGTTCTAATGCAGTCGTTGCAGCTTGGAACACATCCTCTCAAAATAATTATCCAGCTTTTCTCTCAGGCTTAATTGTTGTTGGTGGGTTCCTTTTAGCGTGCAAAAACCTTCTGTAACGCCAGTTACATTGGTGATTGGGTGAGTGTGGTTATTTGCTTACGAGTTGTTGATTCAATTACCTAAGAGCAAACTGCTTTGTTTTGAAAGGCAAATTCAGTTTGGATAAAATTCAAAATGATTCAGATAAAACTGTCCTTTCTAAAACTTTATTCATAATTAATGAATTGTTGTTTTAGGTTTTTATGAACTGAACCACTTGAAAAATGATTGCAATTATTAATTTTTCAGATTCTAGTACAAGTAAAGAATCCCGTTGAGTTCTCTTGGATCTTGGCTTTTGTCTGTTCTTGAAGATGAATGATCCCCCCGAAACTCATGGAATATTGAAAGGGGACATCATAATTAGAGAACCGAGACATGTAGGATCAATGGAGAATTCCTAATAATTATTAAAGAATATATCCAAACCCAAATGTCCAAGTCTGCTATCCACTTAATTCTTTTTAATCGGTGCTACTATGTATGTATGCTTAGCACTATGTATTTTATAATTTTTAATTCGGAAGGCAATAAGAAATTTATAATGACAAAATAAGTTGATAATTTATAATTCCAAAAATGCTAGCTCAGGATGACCAAAGTTCACTCCAGTCCTGCATCGAGGACAAATAAACAAAAAAAAATTGTACTTCTCCGGAACCAGTCTCCGTCCCAAGTAGTTATTCCAAATGCAAACGCACAAATAATACTCATTTCCAAATAGTAGTTCTCCTTACGTCGATGACATGGAAAGGATCCTCTCAAGATAGTTTTCAAGATGTGATCTCAGGCTTGGTGTTCTCCTTCCGTTCCTTCTAGCACGCAAAAACCTTCTGTAACGCCAGCGTGCTTGCAACAAAAGAGCTGCATGATCATAATGACTGAGTAGTAGTACATGTTTTAAGTCATCCGCCATAAGAGAGAAGGCTTCAACGTTAGTAAGCGCTTGAATTGTTCTCGTCCAAGTAGGGAGGTTGGACGACCGTCCATTCTGAGCCCAAGCGACAAGTTCTTGCCCGCAGAAGTCACCATCTTCCAGATAATTCTCTCTACTGCGATGATCAATTAACAAAGATGCAGTTGCTTCATTCCTCGAGGTGGAGGTGTACGTCCACAGCTTGCCTTTCAACACGAAGAGCATCTCATCAATTGGGTCTCCCTCCCGAACAATCCGAGTACGCTCAGTAAAGAAGATTGGTTTCAGACAATCACACAATTCCCCCAGCGATTTCACACTCAAATTTTCAAACTCCTCAACCTTGATATATATATATATATATATAGATAGATAGATAGACACGCACACATCCAAGAACATATGACAATCAAATGATACCTCCAAACGATTATAAATTTATAACCGGTAGAAAGAAATAGGAACTCACCTTCTTGAGCAGTTTTAAGCAGAGTCTGCGCCTTATTTTCTTTCCAAGGTCCTCGGGAAGGTCATTCACCAGATTGTCTACATCAACACGTTTAGTTTCTTGCCATTTCTCTCGCTTGTATTTCCTTAACTGCCCTTGGATATTAGGAGGGATTTCCTCGAATTTCGGCCACTTCTTTATCCCCTCCCACTTCCGTTTTATTTTCTGTGATCGTGCAATGTCATACTGCACATATATCCATTTCACATCAACTATCAACTATAGTTGTAAACAACTTAAATCTATCGTGCTTCATAGCGCATTAATAAAAGTTAACAGAGAGATAAGAAACCGAAAAATGAATGTAAGTAAACCTGCATCCTTCCAATTAGAAAGACAAACAGCACCACGCCAAAGTTGGTGATGCAAATTGCAAATACGTTTTCCCATACATCCGCACTTGTACGAAGGTTCTGACCGAAAGCACTGTAGAAATTCAAATTCAACTCGCATTATTGCCCGTTTCGGTAACGCTTGCAGGATAATGGTAGAATTGATACAAGCAAGAATACTCCCTCTTTAGGGTAGATTTAGCTAGTTCTTTAATATGCAAACTGAATCAACAAGTTAGATACTGTAACAGAACTGTATCACGAGATTTTTCATGTGATTTTACAATCTGTCAACACCGAGTTGACAATTGATCTCAATTGTATAGTAGTAATTATTCCTCAAATTAACAGGCCACATCATTTACAATGGAACTTTTGAAATAACATGTAGGATATATACCATTATTGTTTCCAAAATAAAACACCTCAAAGCGGCCATATCTTCTTGTATGCCCATACCTGAGATTTTGAAGGCCCCATTGTAAACAATATAACAGTTTCTTCCAGAAATCTGTCGTCCCCCCAATACCAGACTCAAGAGCGTCAGAATATAGTCCGTAATCATAGAACGATTTATTTTCTGTCTTTAGAAGGCAAAAATCGTTTGGAAGTTTATAGTTTTCTGAATTGTCATCACAATAAAAAGAATTGTAACGGCATCCAGTTTGACTTATGCATGCTTTTTTCCAGCATCCAACTGCTTTTCTAATGGCATAAAAGTACCACAAGGCTCCAAATACCTGAAGACGAAGAAGAGATTTGATCAGAAAAGCAATGCCGAGTTGAGAACTAAAACTGAATGACAGAATGGTAGCTTTAACTTACGTGACCGCCCTGCATGTAAAGAAGAAGATTGAAGGCAACAATGACCCAAGTTGCTTCAGCAAGTATCCCAGTAACCCCTGTAGCTTGTGTAAACAAGAAGTAGGCTAGAATAATCCTCAGCAAATATTGTAAGAGGAAGAAGGTCGACATTGCAAAAAAAAATTCCCGTGTTTAATCCTCTGAAGATTCACCAGCACCTGAATATGAATAGACTCATGTTAAGAGATACGGAAATAAGACAGGTTGAACTGTGTTTAATAATATACATTTATCTCACACACAAATGAACCCTAATAACTCTTCCCTGTAATTTTCTATGTCATACATTTATTTTTTAAAGATCCAGTTATATTAAAAAAACAAACTCTAATTCTTTTTTTAAAAAATTAAAAATAAATATTATGTTATTATTTTTAATTTGAAAAAAAAACAAATGATACGTGAACTGTAAGCGGAGGGGTAAATATTAATTTGTCTTACCTGGGGTATGGGAAGAATGGCCAAAACGTCAAAGAGGAAGAAGAGCCACAACCGTTTCCTTCTTTTTCCTCGTAATTCAATTAGCAGCAGACAGATAATATGAATTATCTTAAGGAAATCCAAGACAGAACGGAGAACAGTCGATGCGATCGCCAATGTTTCGTCAAATTCAATGCATTTCTTTTCATCATTGATCACAGGAATGTAGAAGAACAAAGGATCCAATATGATTGCAATCACACACAGAAGAAGAAAAACCTTTTTCTTGATACAAAACTTTATCAATATCTTTGTAACAGACTTGGTCAGTTCTATTGCCACAAATACAATCACAAATAGGATTAGGAAAAACAAGAATAAAATGAAGCCAATCCATGACTCGGGGGCTAATGAACATAAATCATCGCTATCATCATGACTAACTTCGGCACCAGGTGTCTCTGACTCTGCTGTACCTTCCTCCAATTGCAAGTCTTGAGACTGATACTGAGACCTGATCAAAACATAAATAATTCTGTCACTCTGCACCCATTATTTAGAGAATTATATTCCATGGTTAGTGTATATCAACACAATAAACAGTCACTTACATCAACAACACTTGCAAGAAACAGTGAATTTTCTCAATTAAAAGTAGCAGATTTTGTCTTTCTGCAAAATTTATCGGGTAACTTTCTTTCAAATGTGCCCTCACAAATCAGATCACTTTAGTGCCCTCAAGAGAAAAAGGAGCAGCAAAAGACAAACCCAAAAGAAAGAAAAGTTTGTGAAGAAGTACCCAAGAACTAGAGGTAAATTTCAAGTCATTGTGTCCTTTTATAGCAAAACTAGTCAACTCTGTGGACGTAGTCAATTGGTAAATTGTTTGTAATTAATCATTTTGCATTGTCGATTTTATTTATTTTTAAATAACCCAAATCCTCCAAACCGATTATGAACAGGGTATGAACCACAGACCTCTGGTAATTGAATTACTTACTAAGAACAATGGTGTGAATTGAAACACTCACGTGTCTTAAAAACCGAGAAAACATTAAAAAAAAAGAAACTAAAATTCGTATGATTTAGAAAATATGAAAATTAAGATTCCATGGACATACATTATTATTTACAACAAAAGAACAAAGTAGAAGAAGCAAAACTTAGTTTGGATTTCTGCAAGTTTTATTTCATGAAGCGGATGAATTTAGATTATATAATATATAGTTTAAGTTCTCTTAAACAAGTAAACACATTTTAAATTATAAAGTTTAAAACTAAACTGTAGCAAACTCCGTACATAAAATAGATAATATCTATTTGATACTTGTTGGATCTTATATGACTTGACCAGGGTCAATTCCAGTGCAAGTGTACTGAGTTCTCACCACAAAAGTCACCATCATTCAGACGATCCCCCTCAGCCACAGAATTGTTATGTAGTATTCAACAATTCAGAATATAAATGCACGAAGGATACAACTGAATTTGAAGATTTGCTGTTAAAGCAAGCAAGTTTGAATCTGTTGTGTTTTTTTACTGTATTTTCAAAGTAGAACAATTAAAATAAATAGCATTCTTGAAAGGAGATTAATGAAAGATTCTTAATTCTGCTGCTCCAGGATTGGTTGGCACATTTGCAAGACTTGAGGACTTGTTCAATCAACCAGAATAAATAATTGTCACATCAGAAATACTTTGACTTGTTCAGGGCAGATAAATTAGTTTCCGGTCAATTAATACCTACTATTTCCATCTAGCTCTGATGCAAAACTAAATGACGAAAAGGAGTGCAGACCAATAACATTATAGACAGAAGGATTCCACTTGATTTTTGGGGTTTCTTCACCAATATCACTGTCCACGTTGCCATCTTAGACACCTAAGGCTAAGTGAGATGAATGATTCAAACTCTTTTTAAGGCAACAGCAATTTAAGCCACAAATTCATCTCAATCGTTATCCCCAACCCTTCTCGAAAATTTTTAAGCAGTCCTAACTTGGTAACTGTTAGAAAATTCTTTGGAGCATTGTGTCTGTATTTTCTCTTAATCGAGCCAAAGAGAGTATAATAGAAGACAAGTTATGTATACCCTGCCAATAGCCTTCAACTTGACCCCAGATAGCAAACTAAACTAACCTAAGCAATTTAGCAGCAGCCCTACAACTAAGAGCAGCAAGGGATTTGCAGCAAACCAGCACTCACACAGGCAAAAGATCTTTTTTTATTTTCCTTCTTGGCGGGATTAAACAATTTCATTTCTACTTCTATGCGACACCTCCAAGCATATATATACAAATCACTTAAGTAAGGTGAGTTCACCGATTGTTCTGAAGTGGGGCATGTGTCACGCCTCTTAAATTAAGGTATGTGAATTAAGATTTTATAAAAAAAAATATTGTGGCCGAAGATAATTTGGCAAAGTTTTACTAGCGATATTCATGTGGACCTGTAATGTATTAAAATTTTAAAATACTTCTAATATATTTCATGAAACTCCAACTACTACCTAACACAATATAATATCAAAATTTTCATATTATAAAATTAAATTTGTCGGTTTATAAGTCGTTTTTAATGTTCTACCAATTATACTATACATCATAAAATAATCTATCCAAAGTACTTTTAACAAAAATATAGCGTCCTTTATAATCTACATATTTTTATTGCATTCAAAATCTAAAAAGTGAGTGGTGAACTAAAGCCTAATAAATATTCACATATAATTAATATGTGTCAAATAAATTTAAAAATAATTTACTTTCAATTAATCAAGTTAATATAACAAAAATATGCATCAATAAGTATATATATATATATATATATATAAATACTAAAATAACAATACAAGGTAGTTATCATTATAGGTAATATATAATTTTGGGGTACTATTTTCAAGAATTGTTGTCCAAAAGATGTGGTCTGCATGGGACTTTATATCTAGAGACCGCCATCCATGATTTTAAGTTTATGGGCTTTCACCAAAAAACTGAAATCAAATCTATAGTCACCGATGCTAATTAAAGAGTACACAATATTTCGTAATCCAATCATACACAATAATAACAAAATAAGTTATTTATATCATTCCACAAAATTACAAATATTTAAAGTATAATTTAATAATAATAACATTACCAAAATTTTTTGAAGAATTTAAGCAAAATTTCTTTTTTTTTATATTAAAACACTCAATTATATATAAATTTTCTTACTTGGATTAAAAGTGGATGCAGTTTTATAACTCTCTTGCTCCTTATTTCCCTTGTCAAGCATTACCTAATATCATTTTTATCAATATATAATCGTTAAAATAAATTATTTGAATTTCTCAAATAAAATTATTAATAATGATAAATTAGAAAAAAGTTCCTAAAGTAATTACAAAAATACTCTATAAATATTTATAATTAAGGTAAAAAATTATTAAAATTTTATTATCTCACTTTAAATTATAAAAAATTCTTACACATAAAATTTTTAAAATCTTTACATTTTTATCTCAATCAAAATTCTATAGATTTTTATCTAATTTCTAATAATTTTACTCAAAATCTTCTGATCAAACTATTAAATTTTACTTAAAATCTATTGATTTAGTATCTAATAATTTAAAATAGTAACAATTTTTACTATTAAGCTAATAGAACAAAAATTAATTATTTTCTTCAAAATTTTCAAAATACAAAAAATCTTACCTTTTACCTCTTTTGTTTTTCTTCTTCTTCTTTTTCCTCTTCTCTTCTTCTTTTTCTCTTTCTTCTTACTCTTTCCCGTGGCTTCTCAATTTTTTCACTATTCACTTCTTCAATACATATACATGAAGTGGGCATGGCAGCATGATTGCTACTATCTCCAGCATCACCAAGTTAGTTAATTTGGATCTGAATTAAGATGATATAATTACCATAATGTGACATGGATATACACTATTAATCATCGTATTAAATTAAAACTTAAAATTTTTAATTTCAAAACTCATTTATGAGGTCATTAATTATTTTAGCTATCTTAATATTCCTACTACCAAAAAGTTTATTAACATTTCAAAACATCCTGAAAGCTTTTCTCAGTCGAGTCATCTTGGTGTCTTGAACTTGTCGTATAACAAACTTGCCAGGAACGATACCATCATCAACCACTGAACTTCTGAGTTTTGATCTTTCTGCTTATATCGGAAATGCCCATCTTTGAGGATACCCCTTGCTAATAAATGTCCAGGAGAAGAACCTGCTGTTGCTCCTCATCAATTTCCACCCATTATTGTGCGTGTGAACGAAGAGGACGGATTTTGTAACTCGAGGTTTTATTCTTAGATTGGATAATTCTTATACTGACGTAGCACCTAAGACTTTGTCACGAAAGAATCCTTGTCCTTTTCTATATGGACAAGCATTGAAAGTCTGAAGTTGAGCGACTGATGATATTTTTCCTGACAAGCTGTTGCTCAAGACACCAATATGACTCATCTGAGAAAAGCCGATTCTGTGACTAGTCAAAGTGAATTCAATCTATTTCGTGACAGGTTCAAGAAGACCTGTAATTTCGCCAGGAATGTCCCCATAAAATTTGTTGCTTGAAAGATCAGCATTCCTTACAAAATATTAGAGTGTTTTTACAGTCTATTCCTTTCCATTATACCAACACAGTTGAATTATTATCACACTTTGGCACCGTTCCGGATAATATGATTGTGAGAAAAATAAAAAACTTGGACGTTTGTCAGATAACAAAGCTGTGGAAGTAGATTTACTGTGATACGATTTGATCCTAAACTCTAAATAGCCAAATCCAGTGGACTCTCCTCGCTGTAATGCTTGTCCTGGTGGATTTCCCCAAGAATTGTTTGCTAATTGCTGGTGCTTCTCCTGATTGAACTGCTTCACAGAACCTCGGAAGCAGCCGCAAAGGCAACTTAGAAGTGTTCTTCACTTCTTAATTTTTCACCTATAATTATAAATACTATTAATAAATGGTTTAATAGCAAACCTGATTCGAATATTGATAATATCTCCAGGAGGCCACCTGTCCAAAAATAATTAAACAGGGTTTTGTTTTAATTAATTCATAATTTTGTTATAATATGGTGGGTATTATTGTACTTTTGATTTATCCGTATATTTTAACAGAGGATATTAGAATTAAACGGGCCCCACCGTTTTTGGCGGGAAAAGGGTCAAAAAGATTTTGTTTATAGTAGTGTAGGAGGGACTATCTTTGACCAGGGACAGAACATGACAGGACAGAAGAGAACAGAAAATAACCGTCAAACGACAAACAAACACAACTGTGTAATAACCCAATAAGGGAGAGAGGCAGATGAGTCCTACAACGGAAATAGCCTTGCATATACGGAAGCGTAATTGCGCAAACACCGATAGAAAAAGAATAGCGAAGACAAGGAACAGAGATGAGAGAGGTTCACGCAGTTGCAACAATGTCAAGCCATCAAAACACAGGCGGGTTCGATAAGCCTGTTTGCGGCCAAGAAGAGAGAGAGCCATTGTCAAGAGATGCAAGCCATTACAGTCTCTCAACTGGTGTTCTTCCTTCTCTTGGAGCAAGAACTCGCCGTAAAGTCAAGCCCCGGAGTTTCATTGTTTCGCCCTATGATCGTCGTTACAGGTGTTTTATGATTTTTAAAATGTTTGTTATAACTGTTATTGTCGTTTCGTTCAACACTAGGATCTGGAAAACAACGAGGTTGGATCTTGTGAACTTGCTTTTGACTAAAACTATTCCCAGTTTTATATTTCTCTTTTATCAATACGTATTGTTTAATCTGTCATTTCAATTATGTTTTCTTAGAACAGTGGGTCGTTTAAAACCATTTAACGTGGTTGATTAAATTTCAAATGATTCTGCTTATGTCATTAATTTCTTAACTTCTGTTGATTATTATTTCTGCACTTTTGGTTGTTTCTTCACCTCCTATTTGAATTTGGATTCTATGTTCTAAAAGTGCAAACGGAACGTTTTCGGTGAGTTGCCTCCAGTCAGACCAAGCAATTTCTAGTCGAAAGCTTGAGCATATTGTGGTTGACTGCTGCAGGAAACAATTCGAAGATTCTTATGTATCTATAATTTCATTCTTGCTTTCTGATGAATATATGAAGCAAATGGCTTTTCAAATGACTTCCTCTGCTTCCAAATTGTCACTTCTTATATTTCTTGATCATACGACAGAAAACAGTTATTTGAATGCCGATTTGAACTTGGTAACGAGGAAAAGAACAGACACTCTCTTTGAATTGTATTAATTTTCTTAAATGATCATTACAGAAAATAACTTGCGGCAAAATTTTAGCTTCTATCTCTTGCAAGTGGACTACTTTTCCACCTTTTGATGTTGCATGCATATGGAGTAGCTCCAGATAATTTAAAATTTTTTGCTGACAAGGATATTATACTAGAAGAACGAATGACATTCAGCTCCAAATTTAACTGATTCTCGCAGGGCCTGGGAGGGTTATCTTGTTCTTCTGGTTATCTACACTGCTTGGGTTTCACCTTTCGAATTTGGATTTCTTAAGAAGCCTCAAAAACCACTTTCAATCATTGATAATGTTGTGAATGGATTCTTTGCTGTGGATATTGTTCTCACCTTCTTTGTGGCTTTCCTGGACAAAGCTACCTACCTGCTTGTTGACAGTCCAAAGAAGATTGCCTGGAAATATGCAAGTTCCTGGTTGGTGCTTGATGTCATATCCACAATCCCATCTGAACTTGTTCAAACGACCACACCTGAATCGCTCCAGTCGTATGGCTTATTCAACATGCTTCGCCTTTGGCGTCTCAGAAGAGTTAGTGCCCTATTTTCCAGGTACAGAGGTCTTCCCTGTAAATAGATGGCCTTTAGCTTTAAGCAAATGATGGGATATAGTTTGGATTGTGGATGCTTTGTTTATTGGTCGGGACTCACCCAGCATTATTTCATTAAACAGATTGGAGAAAGATAGAAACTACAGTTACTTTTGGGTTCGATGCTGTAAACTTATTTTTGTAAGTATCTAATTAAAATTTCTATTCACTTTTTTCATGAAAGAAATGTTTTTTTGAGTGAGAGCTATTATTATATATAAGATTCTGTTTGTAGGTCACACTTTTTGCTGTTCACTGTGCTGGATGCTTCTATTATCTTCTTGCTGCTCGTTATCACGACCCTGAGAGGACATGGATTGGAGCATCCTTGGGAAATAACTTCGCTCAAACCAGCATTTGGATTCGATATGTGACTTCAATATACTGGTCTATCACTACCGTAACGACTGTTGGCTATGGTGACTTGCATCCTGTGAATACGAGGGAGATGATATTTGACATTTTCTTTATGCTCTTCAACCTTGGATTGACGGCGTATTTGATTGGTAACATGACCAACCTGATTGTCCATGGAACTAGTCGAACTATACAATTTGTGAGTTAATTCTTGATGTTGTGCTTCAGTAAGTTTATTAATTCACAATATATGCAGATCCTGACATTTTGTCAGAATGCTTGCATTTTAATTTGTTTTCATTCCTCTTTCCTTATTTTATCTCAAAATCTCAGAGAGACACCATACAAGCTGCCTCAAGTTTTTCTCGGAGGAATCAATTGCCTCTTCGGCTGCAAGATCAGATGCTGGCACATTTGAGTTTGAAGTTCAGAACAGATTCTGAGGGACTACAGCAGCAAAAGACTCTTGATTCTCTTCCTAAAGCCATCCAATCTAGCATTTCACACTTTCTTTTCTACTCTCTCGTGGATCAGGTGTATTTGTTTCGAGGGGTTTCCAATGACCTGCTTTTCCAACTGGTAATTTACTAAAACACACTGGTTATGTACTTTTATGTCTCTCTTTGTAGTGCATTCTCCATTTTTCTTTTGACTTTTCTCAGAGTGAATCCTTACGTTGGATCTTATTTATTCAAACAAACTTCTAAGGTCTCAGAGATGAAAGCTGAGTATTTTCCCCCAAAAGAAGATGTGATTTTGCAGAATGAAGCACCAACAGACTTCTATATTGTTGTGACAGGAGCTGTGGTAATTCCTGATTTTTCTTCTTTTTTAATTTCTACTGTTCGATGATGACTATTTCAAAAAATATATTTACTTGTGCAGCTAAAGTTGTGAACAAGGTACATTCTGCCAATTGCAGTAATAAATTTTTCGATTATGATGCTCTAGTTACAGTGAATATGATGAATAATGGCCTCTAACGTTTGAATTACTTCACAGGAACTTTTGGTTCTTAAGAATGGAGTTGAACAGGCAAGTGTTATCATTTTAAAAACTTAACGAATCACTTAAAGGAATCGTTGTGGATTTTTGGAAAGTCTGTTCTTCCGTCGGTAAGATATAGGATTATTGCTGAAATTATGTTAGATGGTCGCAGGTTGTTGGAGAGGCAAAAGCTGGTGACGTTTGTGGAGAGGTTGGGGTACTTTGTTATAAGCCACAACTTTTTTCAGTGCGGACCAAGCGATTGAGCCAGCTACTACGGCTGAACCGAACAACATTCTTGAGTACTGTTCAGGCCAATGTCGGAGATGGAACCATAATCATAAATAACCTCCTCCAGGTTAGAATATTCTGTATGACACGGTGACATTTAGTTCATCTGGAAATTTCTATACACCGATAAAGTCATGTGAGGAGATTATGCCTTTCCAGATTTTAAAAATTCAAGAGAATATTCCATTTAAAACACGTTGTTACCTTGAGAGTAAACTTATGATATATGATGCACTATTTTGGCCTTTCATTCTTTGTGGTCCAGCATTTAAAGGACTTCAAGGACCCAATCATGGAGGGGGTTTTTTTGGAGGCACAGAATATGCTTGCTCGTGGGAAAATGGACCTATCTCTCAGTCTATGTTTTGCTGCGCTCAGAGAGGATGAGCTGTTGTTGCATCAGTTGTTGAAACGAGGCCTTGATCCAAATGAATCTGACAAAAATGGAAGAACAGCTCTGGTTTGCGACACTCTTTTAACTCTGAAATTAGTCAATACCAACTTCTGGTTAAAATGTAAATAATTTCCCCCCTTTGAACGTGTTTATCGCGTGGAACAGCATATAGCAGCATCAAAAGGAAACGAGAATTGTGTGCTTCTCCTTCTGGATTACGGCACAGATCCTAGTAGTAGAGGTACGCTAATTACCAAATGCATAATCAGGTCCTATGGTGTGTGCATTAAATATTTCTAATCGTCAATGTATTTGTGCGACCCCAAATTATTAAAAGTCCTGTGCCGCTGAGTTGTTCTTTATTCTTCATTTCTTTTCTGGTTTATTACTTGTTACCTAGGATCAATTTATCCTGTAATGGTTTGGGATTGACTGATCTTCGTCAAGCACAAATTATTCTGCCAGATTGTAAGTTAATTTGTTTAATAAACTAACTCTAATGATTGACATTTATACAGACTCAGAAGGGAATGTACCAGTATGGGAGGCAATACTGGGAGGTCATGAACACATTGTCAAACTATTGATAGAAAATGGTGCAGACATCAACTGTGGAGATGTGGGTCACTTTGCATGCACTGCTGCTGAGCAAAATAACTTAGTTTTACTTAAACAAATAGTTCATTGTGGAGGGGATGTAACACGTCCTACCAATAATGGCTCGACAGCTCTTCATATTGCAGTTTGTGAAGACAACATCGAAATAGTCAGATACCTGTTAGACCGAGGGGCTGACATTAGTACACCAGATGTCCACGGTTGGACCCCAATGGATTTAGCTTATCAACAAGGACATGAAGAAATCAAATCCATTTTCCAATCTAGTTTAGAGAATAAAGCTCAATCAATCATTCCAATTCCTGAACACCCGCTGCAGCATGGAGGTCACTACCTTGTCGGGTTTAAAAGTGACATAGTTATACCTTCTTCATCCCCAGAAGTGTCATTCCGACCTACTGATGGATCATGCAGCCAAACCCATCCAAGGCGTAGGATTAATAATTTCAACAACTCACTATTTGGTATGATGTCAGCTACACAGAATGTGGAAAAAGACTTAAAGTTTCCAGTTCATCAGACCCAAGTTGTCAACGCTGGTTTCAACTCCGCCAGAGTGACAATAAGTTGTCCAGAACAGGGAGAAGCTGTAGGGAAGCTTGTGCTACTTCCCCCTAGCTTGCAAGAACTATATGAAATTGGTGCTAAGAAATTCGGGATCTCGCCTGCTAAACTTCTAAGTGAAGATAGAGCAGAAATTGATGATATTGAGGTGATTAGAGATGGTGACCGTCTTGTTTTTGTTAGCCAAGGTGACCAAAACACTTCGAACCAAGAATCATTATAGCAGGTCTAAGGTTCGCGGTGTGTTAACTTTTATTTTCTTCTTTCCTTTGGGGAAATTAACGACCCAGATGGAAATCCAGTCTAAGATTTTGGGTTGAGGGGGAGCAAAAGATGGTGATCATTCCCATTTCTTAATCTTTGTTTTATTCTATTGAAAATGTCTAGAGCTTGATACTGTAACAAATGAAGACGAAGACGACAGGGTGGAAGTGCACTGGTTTTTCCATGCCATCTAAAGTTCATACAAAGTCAATGTACAAAGAGCCTTGTTCATTCTCGTGAAGGAAATCACTGTTGCATGTAATTTTACAATGACAACTTAAAATTTATAAAAAAAAATCAAAATTATAAAAATAAATAAATTTTGTGATATACCTGGATACTCATTTGAGGTCGATCTCCCAAAATCTCTGTCTCGAGTACTGTATGAATATAAATCTGATCCAAGCTCATTTGAATTATTGGGTTGATCCAACTGAAGCTCTACCGGATTTTACTAAACGCATGTATGAAATGATAAAACATTGTATTGTTATCTTCATTTCTTTTTTTAATAGTAACAAATAAATTCCCAGACTCTTATTTTCATTCTCAAATAGTACTATGAAGTACAATATTTTCAATCAATAAACAGGATGGTGTTGATTCTGCAAAAGGTCATTGATCTATGATTACTGTCGTTAAGTTGGGGTGCCAGGAGATCCATAATTGAAATTCTGGGAAAGAGAAGATGGATCAAAGAGCTGCTGTATTAGTTCCCGAGCCTGTCCACCTGAATTTGGCACCAGTACAATATTATACGTACACACAGGCTGTATGAAACACTATATAAAGTGGAGTAAACCGAAAGAGTTACGCGACTAGGTACAGTCATAACTATACGTTGAGAGCACTTACAAGTCATACAATGCTTGAAAGTGCTTCCAAATTGCCTTGCTGCTGATTCCGAGGTTAGGAGAAGCATTACAACCATGAAAAGCACCAAGCATCTGCCACAAATTCTCTCAGTGTTGCTTGTTAAACGTAGTTTTCAAACCAATCAAGTCAAAACTTCATGCAACTGGCACCAATTCTTGATTAGATGACCAAAGACAATACCACTCCACGAGAGTGTTCGTTCAAGGATTTGACACAACCCATTTGTTGCAAGCGCAGCCATTCATTTAGCCAGGCCAATGCTCAATGCTGACACTAATATTATCAGCTTGGTAAACTCTACTCTGTTAATTAAAATTGAATTTTAGACAACGAGGAGCTCCCTAAAGGTCGAGTCCGCTGACAGAAGACTTCGAATATTAAGAATAACATACAAAGTACAGTACATTCAAGCTCCCATCTAAATTATTATTATTATTTTTTTTTATGTTTTTTAAGACACGAAAATTACTAAACTAAAACTCCAGTTTCAATTAGGAAAGTGAATATTACAAGGTTCCTAACTCAATGGCCTCCAGCTATGTGGTCCGATAATTACATTTACATAACAATAGTTTGATTAGAGTTTCTTTGTGTCTCAAGGGATGCACCTGTTTGAGAGGTATTGATATATGGAATAATAAATTTGCAGGGATGATATTAGCACGGATTGGTTGTAATAGCGAAATGGGTTTAGCTATTTTGAGTCTACAATTCAATCAGTTCTATGGGAGCATATCCACAATCCTTTTGTAACCTGGAAAGTCTTCCAGTTTTAGATTTTTCTCATAACAAAATCACAGGAAGTCGCCCATGTTGTCTCAGTAATTTCTATATGCAATGACTCAAAAAGGGAGTTCAAAGGCATTCGTCACTTAATATTAATAGTAATCCCTTCGATGTACATGATGATTGGAGAGGAATGATGGTATATCTAGACCATGCTTTGGTCGGTTTGGAAAAGAGAAGACTTCGAGAAAAAGGACACCATTGACCTTGCAAGCAACAAAAGTCTCATAGGATTACTATCCTTGAACTTTCAAGAAACAGTTTAACTGGACCAATTCCTTTAAATATTCGTCGGTTAACTTTGATGAATTCACTTGACTTTGTCGAATAACCAACTTACCCGTAAATTCCTGAAAAAGTTTCACAATAAATTCTCTTGGCGTCTTGGACTTGTCAAATAATAACTCGTCAGTAAAAATACCAAGAAGCACTCAACCACAAAGTTTCGATGCCCTGCACATCTGGGAAAACCTAACCCCTGTGGGCTCCTCCCCTTCAGATTAAATGCCCGGGGAAGAACCAGCCAGTACTGTTCAGAACTCAGAGGACAGAATCATAACTCCAGGTTTTTATGTTATCATTGCTCTTAGACTCATTAACGGCTTCTGGGCAGTTTGTGGTTCGTGACTGCAGAACAGGTAATGGAGATAAGCTTATTTCATACTTTTAAATGATGTAAAAATATAAGCTCTACATCTTGATAGCAGTGAACATGAACTTGCAGCTGCATCTCAGAAGCTAATTTGGAGTCATCCCTCTCTTCCTTTTACGTTTCTCTTATTTGAATTGAGCACTGAACGTCCGTAGAGTTTATTGTTTCCTAAAAAAACCTTATGACAAAAGAAAGTTCCAATGACTCGGTTTGGTTTATTATACTGATTATGTACTGTATCAGCAATATGTTAACAGACATACGAACAATATATCATCAGTTCTATATTCAACAAATCATCAGCTTCAATCGCCTGGTTTCACAGCAGAGTTAACTTCAAAGCTTCCAATTGTCCAGACATGCAAAAGCACCTGAACAAACATAAATTTTGTGTGGTAAGAATATTTCAAGTGGAGAACAACATAAAAATGGAGTTAAAGACAAGCTGGTAACTATATGATCTGTCAAATATTAATAGATATATATTGCAAAATTGAATAACATATTATAGCTGCACAACTCAGAACATAACCAGTGTGCAAAGCTTTTGTTTTAAGAGCAATCCATCCAGAGATGCAGAGTTTACATGAAAGATTAATATTGAAAAGTATTTTGAACCCTCCTAACCTCAATTGTTGAAATTAAATTAATCAGAATAATTTATTAAATTACTAAAATGGATAGAACACAATATGTTAGACTAGACGTGCCAAACCCAATAGAAAGGTGGGCATCATTCATTGCTGTATACATTAAGTTTTGACTTAAGATACTGCTAGTGTAGACAAAAAAAATTGCAAGTCATTCAAGGGGGGGGAAGAGTAAATTGAAAAAACAAAGATGGAAAGAGTAAACAATTAAGAGATATAATACCAATGGAACCCAATAGACAAGATAAAAGCTTTCACTTGATCTGCTTAGCAGCCACAGTCCTCTGAACAGTAGAAACACCATCCACAAATTTTGTCCGGAATAGAACATTGGCATTATTGAACATTCCTTCTTTCAGTGAAACCACAATAAACTGCAAAGCATAAACCATAACAAGTCGGTAGATTATCCATGAAATTTCATGTAAGAACTTATTATCCTGCAGTTTCATGAACATCTGAATTGTTCAAATCCTTTCCTACCCTATCTTTCTTTTTCAATCACAAAGTACAAGCTACACAGAAGATGCAGGTTACTCTTATTCTACCAAACTTAACAGTCTGATGCTTGCATCTGCAGTAATCTTTTCTCTGAATCTTTACTTCTTTGGTTACAGAAATAATTACTAAAATTTTAATTCAGAGATTGTAGAGAAACCAAAAAGAAAATAAAAAACTCAGACCTGGGAGTGTGGAAAGTGAGTTTTGATCATTCTTCCTATGTTTTGTGTATGGCTTAAGTCAAGAGCTGCATCAACCTGTCAACCACATCAAAATCACCACTTGAAGATCCATCTCATAACAATGTATTACTCAAAATAAGGATGAGAGAGAGAGAGAGAGAGAACATAATAGTTGAAATTTTCTGTTCTCTAGATGATTATCTTTTTTGATTCTTTGGCTAAGAACATGAGAAACTTAAATGCCAGCAACATTTTTAAATTATTAGAGATCACAATCAATTCAATAGTCCTTTCCATACTTCCTCAATATCTAATAATCAATGATGCATTTTAGCAACAACGATAATTTCAAGAATTATAGATTGAAAACAAAATCTCGAAAAATGTTTAATTACCGTTCTTAGTCCTAATGAGAAAGCTGATGTAAAAGAACATGCATCCAAAACTTCACAAAAGTTACAAGTAATTGAATGTTTTTGTATACTTATACTTCTTACATGAATTTGAATTGAGCTTACTTTCAGCAAATTTAATAGAATCATAGACCTATTTAATAGATCATAGACCTAGTATTCAGAATGCCAGCTCAACAAGTGTCTGCAATATTAAACTGAATCATCTTGAAATGATGTTATTATGCCATATGGCAAGATAACACCCAAACAATTTTCTTGTATCATTGTGGTGAGTGACGACACTTCTAGAAAATCTCAGTACAGAGACTTGTGTAGCTTCACAAGCTGTGTCCTAAAACTTGGAAAAATTGCATGAGTTTAAAATATGTGAGAGGCATTTAATTCAACAACTTCAGAGGAAGCATAATCATCAAGGTGTACGCAAAACACGAAGAAAAATCTTAGTAACAAATACCTCATCCAGTATATAAAGAGGAGCTGGCTTGAAGAGAAGCAATGCCAAAATTAAAGAAAGGGCAAGGAGAGATCGTTGACCACCACTTAGTTCTGATAAGGACTGTTTCCAAACACCACCAAATGCAACACAAACTTCAAGGCCATCTAGAAAGCTGCAACCTTCAGGAGCTTCTAGCTTTGCCATCGTGCCAGGTAATAAAGTAGAAAAGATGGATCCAAAGTCCCTAAAGGATGTGCATGTTCGAGGGTGTGATTAAAAAGTGTTAGCGATTGTCAAATAAAACCAATCAGAAAAAGGGAGAATAGCATGAGAGTCTCACTTGTTAACTTTGACCCAAGTAACTTTTAGTGTTTCTTTTTTCTTCTCATCTAGCTCTCCAATCACCTTCTTGATTTTAGACTTGTCATTCTGTGCAAAGATAAGACAACCATAAGGAGAAGGTAAAACAATGTCCAGAAAGATCAAGTTACCAACCTCAATAATGTTTTTCTTCGACATCAAATCATTGTACTCATCTTCGGCTTTTTCAAACATAGCCATGACTTTCTTGTTCACCCTTTTCTCAAGGCTTTGAACAGGGGAAAACATAAGAAAAAAAGAAAAGAAAGCAATCAACCTCTCAGGCTCATAAAAGTCCATAGTAATATGAAAACTTTCTTTAACATAAAACATCTTAGAGACTGAAGTTGTTCAAAACGGGCAGAAAAGAAAAATGAAACTTTCCAAATCACACACCCTAATTGCTCGGCTTGCAGTTTTTCAAGTTCTTCCCTTGCTTTATAAGAATCACGTGATGCAAAATCATAATCTGTCCCACTTCTTCCAAATAGCTGTTTCTCAGAAGCGATCCACGCATGCTTCTCAATCAATTTGTCAACTCTTGTAGAGCAATCCTTCTGCTCCATCTCCATTCGTTTTACCTAGTACACGAAATTGAAATGTTAATGTTGTTGTTTCTCAAGTTATAATGGAAATTTATAGATGGAAAGAGCAAAATACCTCATTTTCCAACCTCTTTCTCTCTAGTTTTTCTTCACTGAGCTTATGTTGAAGTATCTGCTGCTCCTTCAGAAGTCCACTAATTTGGGAATCACATTCCTTCATCTTTGATCGAATGGAATTTAATTCAGATTGTGCCTGACCATGATTATTCCGTGTGAAAGCAACCTACAACAGAAAAAAATTATTTTTCTGCTACGGAGCTTAACAATTCAAATATCCATGCTTACCTTGGCCTTTTGTTCTTCTACTTCCAAAGTGAGACCATTAATCTGCATTGTCAGTACCGCTAATTGATTCTCCAAAGATGTATGTTCCATAATGATTGCTTCCTGCTCCATAATAAGTCTCTCTCTTTCATTTTCATGCCCCTAATAGCAAGCAAAACCATGTGACAAAAACTTCAAGTGATAATCAGAACTAGCACATTATAACCACCAATGTTAATTAATTAAGAATAAATAAAAACAAACAGTTGCAAACAAGATTAATCCAAGCTATAGTAATGTGGTATAACCTGATCTCAATGAGGCACTGGATGTAAAATAAAGAAACCTAAATTTCAGGGCTTAACCAACATTGGGCATTTGAATAGTTTAGAGTGAGGAAACCCATATTCCACAATGATCAGTTATAGCATCATATCACTACATTGACAATAAATGCTTTATATAATTTTATATAGGGGATCCTTGACAACCAAATTGTAAAAACTTCAAAGAGAGGTAAAATACTGAAGAAAAGAAAATGAAGGCATTGATATGTCATCACAAACCATGTGGAAGTGTTGGATACCTGTAGTGGCTGACTCTCCATGGTTTATAACATTTCAAATATACATTTAGAATAATGCAATTTCTATAATGAACTTAAACTGACTTAAACATTCCCTTGTGGTAGATTGATTAAGATAATATCTATACATGGGAGCATTTCACATAAACTTTATGAGCACATATGCCATTTTACAGGTGTAAGGAATGATAAATTCATAATACAAAAATAGCAAAATATGGAACATAATTTAAACAGAACAAGAAGAATAACGAGGCCTTGGAAAATATTATTTTGGCAATCTCATAGCATGCCCAGCAGTATCAAACATACCTTGAGATCCTTTGAAGCTGATTGCATTTGAACTTTTACAGCCTTAATCTTTTTCTCTAAATCCTTGAGCCTTCCCTCTCTATTATTGTCATGCTCTTTAATTGATTTCTCAAGCACTGACACTTTACTAACACAATTTTCATACAAAAGTTGTTTCTCTTTGGCAGAAGATTTTGCTTCTCCAAGCTCTTGCTCAATCCTTTTTATTACTTCACCAAGCTAAATTTCAACGAAAGAAGATTAAAAAACAGAAACAAAAACAAAATAGACACAATTGTACAACAACAAAAAGGCAGTCTGATGACTAAAATAAATGGGTTAAACATGTACTAAGAGGGAGGAAAGATGCAAACCTTGTGATGCTCATTTTGCTCAGCTCTGCCTTGGAATAATGAAAGGTCATATAATTTAAGTTCTAACTGAGCTTTAAGGTCCACAAACTTTTTCTGAAGAGGCAGGAGTTCCTTAATCTGAAATGTCAAAGATAACAAAACGAGAAATCAACGATTTCATCTGTCATTCCACCATTATGTTACATAGGTATTTTAAGAACTGCAAAACAAGCATAATGGAGAAAATATTAGAAATCTTAATAATAACAATAGAATGGATTATATGATATAAATTTCCAACAAGATATTGGACAGAGGCAAGCCCATAGCCATGTGATACAGCAATATCCCACGGAGAAGTTTCTGACTAGTGATAGATCATAACTAATTTGCTGATAGACTTAAATCTGCTGATCAGCCCATGTCAACAAGAAGTTGAAGGACTTGTACAAATATTTCCATGTCAACAGGCACATAAATTCATTATTAAGAGTTTCTATTCTCATGGTAATTATTTTGATAAGCATTAGATCTTTTCTTTTCTCCTTTTCCTTTTATTTGGTCTACAGAAGAGGCCATTACCTTTGATTCAATTTCAGATAACCTTTTCTCATGCATTAGAAGGTTTGATTCAGCCTCTGCTAAACTGTGAAGTTGCCTTAACAGATCACCACCACCCCTGCAACAATAAACTATTCATTTTAAAGGTTCACAAGTAGCAAGTATATGAAACACTTGAAAGCAGCTTTCAAGGCACTTCATTGAATTTTTTCCTGCTCCATGAAATACCAAGACAAAAAACAACATAATCACAAACACTTCAAACACTCTGAAATATCATCACCTCCAACACCCTACCATGCAACATCCAAGGTGCAAAGAAAGAAAAATGGAAAAATCATATGCAACATTGCAAAGAAGCATGCCTATAAGAATTCCAACCAATGAAAAGAAGCAGAGTAGTTACTTGCGGCTTCCCCCAGTTAGAAGACCACTTGGCTGAAATACGTCACCTTCAAGTGTAACACTCGGAGTGCGAATTTCACGATTAAAAGCAACCTACAAAAACTTGATTGCAGTCAGATCAGAATACATGATTACACAAGCAATAGGTATGTCATATGGTAATGTAAATTGATTCTCTGTTCAAATTACACAGCAGCATAAAATTAGAAGTGGATTACTTTTAAGATAATGGTTCTTCAGATACATGAGAAAAAATCACCAAATCACTGACTTCCTTCTGATAAATTGGTAATCCCTCACAAGGTTTTGACAACATCATCAATTGCCTCCACTAACTGAATGCAAAATTCTGATTACCAAATAGTTACCTGAGATCGGACACCTTCTTTCAAGTAGCTCAAAGGGCAAATATTGCAAGAAATTCAACATACGAGGAAAATGCAATTTTATCCAAGCTCATTTTAAGAACGCACATAAGTTTACGGCTACAACCACACTTCAAGATCATCTTATTTCAAACAAAATTTTAAGAATCAGGTGAAAGGAAAATAGATCAAGAAAATTCTGATAATCAGATGTGCTCTTAGATGTTTTTTGTTTCATGATACTTTCTTCAGTTATATTGGCTTGTTAAAAAAAAACCTAAATTGTATGAAATCAATTATATTTAAAAAAAACTAAATTATGAGTTACAGTTTAACATTTTCAAAGAAATGTTAACCCTACAGCACAAAAATAACAAATATGAGCAACAATAACATGAAAATAAATTGCACAATAAACAATGTGTTAAAAAGAGCATCTTGCAAAGATGGGTGTACCTCCTTTGCAGCATCAATGGACTTGCAAACGAAGGTTGAACCAAACACATATTCCATGGCACTCTGCAATATAACAACAGTCACAGAATAACAATCCAAAACAGAACAAGAGCTACCAATATTTACGTTCTTGTAGCACAACAAACAAAGTGCAAAACCTGATAACCAACTCATCCAATTTCCAATCACTATATTCCAAACAACATGGATTACACAATAAAGTTCCAAGACCACAATTGCTAAGACAAAAAGCATGTACTTAGTAGATATTCTAAAAAACCACAAAATATCGCACATAAGAACCATATATACAATTAGTAAACAGCAGATTTAAAATGATTAACAAGCATGAGGAAGCATACCTTCAATTCATCACTGTAACCAACCAAAGAAAGTGCAAGTTCAGCATTTTCCTTGCCAACCTGCATACGCAAGAATAAAGTCAATGAAAAGAAACAACAGAATTCCCTGGATTAAATCATGGGCTCAGGTGAAATCAATGACTAACCAATCTAACAGCAGCCTGCTGAACTCTGGGAGGGACAGTATAGGACCGAATTTTATTCAAGGGTATAATAGTTACTCTTCTTCGAAGGTCACCATTCTCAAGTAGTTGTTTCCCAGTATTTTCAGTGTCTACAATAACATTAAATAACTTTCCACCAGCAGTCACCTGAAAGTTAAGTCAACGTTAGAGTATTGCTAGAAGAATCTTAGGTTATAAAACTAACCATATGATATTCATTACATACCTCTAAGGCAGTCATGGTAAAGCCATCCCTCACTTTGATAAGCTTTGCAACCACGCCCTTCACCTTTGACCTATCAAAATTTTTCACAGGATCACGGTATGAGAACTGCACATTTGCTAACTGTGATGAAAGATCTCGTATTTCATCTTTCAACTTCTGCACAATTCCGATCTCAGATGCACGGTCCTGAAAGTAAGATGGTGGTTCAAAAATTAATTTCACCCATGAGAAATATTTTAGCCAACACAGTTGGTCAAGGTGATACATAGAAAGAAGAGCATACCTTTTCCAGAGCTTCCATCTGGCCCTCTTCATATGGAACTGACTCCAATGCCAGTTTGACATTTTCCACATCATTCCTTCTAGTATTCAGCTCATTCTCCACAGCAACAGCTTCCTCACGCTTTGACATTAACTGGTTTGTTTTCTCTTTCAGCTCCTTCTCACAATGGCTTATTTTTGTTTTCAACTGTTTCAATTCTGTCTCAGCACTGCCAACAGCAACCTTGGCATCAGCTAGCTGGTCTTCAAGACATTTCTCCTCATTTCCACTGCTCTTACCAGCTAGTACACCCTAACCAATGTAATTAAAATGTCAATGGATTAAGACAAACTAATCCACATATACAAGGACTGCTTACCTGGTATTCTTTTTCATGGTCTTCCAAACCCTTTGAAAGTTCCTCAAATTTCTTTTTGAGATCAGCTGCTCCTTCTTCAGACCTTCTAACAGCAGAGATCTTCTCTTCTACAGCTTGCTTCAGGTCTTCAATATTATGAACAATCTAGAAAAATCAAGATGTAGAATCCAATGTGATACCAGAAAACAGCAAATAATAGGGTGGAAATAAACTGATAGAACAGAAAATATACAGAGCTGAAAATAAAATGAAAACAAATGACAGAATTTGAGAAAGTTTAGTCACCTTTTCAGCATTCTCTTTCTCAGTCCTGAGAGTGTCATCCTTATTATTCAATACAGACACTTCACGTACTAGATCTTGAGAAAGTGCATCAACTTTCTCTGATAAATTTTTTACTTCCCCGCCCATGCTGGCTTCCTTTTCAGATGTCAAATCTGATACTTGTTTCTCCATTTCCAGTATTTCGGACCTTGCCTTCTCTGTATTATTGTTAATGTCGGCAATCTTTGCGTTTATTAGTTGCACTTCATCAACTGCACTGTCTCTGATCTTCTCAGCTTGAACATACTCATAAGCAGTGCAAAACCTTCTAAGTCGATCTAATTCAGCATTTCCATTAGCCCATTGCATGTACTGAGTCCGTTCCTTCCTTAGTTTCTCCAAAGCAGGTAATATTTCCTGGTCAAGAAGCATATTAATCTCATTAACCTTACTCTGCTTCTTCTCAAGTGTTTTCAGTGCAGCCTCTTTCTTTGTCTCGTACATTCTTGTCCCGGCAGCCTCTTCAAGCATAGATAGAATCTCAGGTGGTTTCATATTTAAAACCTTGGTGATGCGACCTTGCATTATTAGAAAATGTGGATTATTAACATTAAGCTGCACTGAATGGAAAAGGGTTTGAACTTGATTAGGCTGTCCAAGTTTGCCATTGATCAGATATTTGTTCCTTCCACCAACCACAATCTGCATAGTAAACAAATATCTATTAACATACTGATGTATCAAAGCACAGCAATTTCTCATTTACAGCTTTATAAACATGTTAAAATGATAAGGCTTCTACTTTAGTAGTTTATTCTCAAGCCAACACCAAATAATACCAGTTAATGTGTTAGCAGAAGTCATGCCCAGAATAGCAATAGAGAAAACAAGCTAGTGATGAAATATTGATATCAAAGAAGACCCATCATACTTCAAAGAGCTAATTAAAAGCACCACAAGATACACTCAAACTCCCAATCAAATATCTACCATTAAGGAAAATCCACCTATCCCACATTTCACTTCAACAATTTCAAACACTTTGACAAACAAATTACCTTACACTGAAGTTAGTGATTGGTGAGATACAAACTTCATTTGTTTGACTGGTGAGATACAAACTTCATTTGTTTGACTGGTGAGATACAAACTTCATTCATTTGATGACAAAAAGTTCCTCTCACCAAATCCAAATATCTAATACACCCAACAGATTCTACAAACTCCAAAACATAAATGGTACATACAATTTTTCAAAAATCACATATGGGTATTTGAAACAATTAAAAACTATTATAATTACAAATTTGCCAGTAGTCACCATATGCAAAACCGACCTGTCGAGTGACTGTAATCTCTGGATGGTCCTCATACCCAAGTGGGCTTCGGCACCTATCAGAATTATCAAATACAATTGACACTGTGGCCTTAGTAATTCCAGCTTGGCCTTGCTTGTACACAAGCTCCTGAAGGTTTGAAGCACGAACCTGCTGCAAATTGGTAATACCCAAAACAAAGCAAATGGAGTCCAGAATGTTTGATTTGCCAGAACCATTTAGACCCGTTATGGCATTAAAATATGGATCGAAACCTGGAACCACCGTCCTTGATGCATAGGATTTAAACCCCTCCAGACATATCTCCTTTATGTACATTTTCCCCAATCCCTAAAACCCTAGAACATGAGTAGGAAAATGATAAATGAACTGTCAGAAACAAATATAAGGTAGAAGATAAATCGTAACCAAGTTAGACAAAATTACTGCAAAATAACCCATCTTAAAGTGAAAGCGGATAAGAAATGTTTTTGGCACCTTCTCCAGATCTTAATTGCAAGTGTTCAAAACCTAAACTTTAATACTCAACAGATAACATGAAAATATAAATAATTCAGAGCAAAACAAAGAAAGTAACGTTAAAAGAATCGAGTTGATTACCGCTATTGAGAGCAGCGACTTCAAGGGATAGAGTTTGTGAGTTGAAGATGCCAGTGAGTGAAGGGTTTCTGAGATTGAAACCCTAAATTCGTTGAGCTGAAACGGTACAAGAGATCGAAACCTAAGAGATAAGCCGCTCAAATTTTCCTGGAAATATGAATTTCGAAAGCAGAAGAAATAAATGATTTCCGCTGACGATTCTTTTGATTTTTGTTAAGTTGAAAATGAAGATCGAAGAGTCATTGCAGAGAGCGGGAAAATGGTTTTGTGGTCTTTAAATTTTTCAAAACTATTATGACGTTGGATGCTGGCGCCTTCTAACCCGGGCTAAATAAACGGCCCAGTAGCCCGCAACTTAGCCCATTTACAAATTCTTTTCAACTCGCAGAATTAGAGGTTGCTTCTAAATTTATCAGAACTTCTGAATGGTCTGCCCACAGGCTCCCCGGAAATGGAAATCCATCCCAGACCAGAATTAGCAACATCCCAAGCATGTCTGGCCACCCAAGCAGATAAAAACTTTGTTGGTGATTAGTTTCTGGATGCATATCACTTCAGATTTCATGAGAAATACTTATAATATTGATTCAATTATACCTTTCCCTGTCTTCAAACTTCATTTGCAGTAGAAGCTTTGTTTCCGATCCTTTCCAGCCCTCTGCTCTTTGTTTTTCCAGTTGGATCTGTCAGCAGAACGCCCAGCTCTTACTGCAGGAATTCAGCAAAGCCTGGGTTGATGTTAAAATTGCAAGAAAACATAAAAACTCGAAAAGCAGAAAAACCATCTATCAAATTCCTACTGCTACAATGGAGAACTGAGAAAACGCCCATTTGGAAATAAATCTCTTATAAAGCATTTCACATCAAAATTTAGGTGATCAATTTTCAATAAGTCATAAGTACAAAACTCATCCTGGATGATGCAGGCACACCAAATTGTATGAAGCCAAAAATACAAGATACTGGATCAGAAGAAGACAGAGAAAGCATACATAAACACATTTAAGCCAAGGGATTTATGTTCATTTGCTATCAGAGGCCACCTGAGAATTATGGGTGCAAGAAAGGAAAAATCTGAGCACGTAGAAGCTAATTACAAGACACCGTGTCTTCCCTCAATGAGATCGCCACTAATGATAAATTTGCCACTGACAACGGTGAGAATTTTGGTTTAGGAAGAAAATGAAACGAAGCAATTGTATGGAATAATCACGTCCAGTTCCCCTCGTTATCATCATTTTAAAAATAATGATATCATTTTGTCGATAAATTACATCAAATCCCCTGTATTCAGATCATATTATACAGATGAAAAGAGATGATACCACAGAAAGTTACTTGACCTTGCTCCGTATAATTAAAACCCAAATTGCATTTATGAAGAACACATTACAGTTGCTCAGCAAAACACTGGTATCAAAATTAATGTTACCATGAGGTAGTCAGATTCCTAACAATCGAACACAGCAGCTAACCATTACAAAACAATGTTCCTACATTTTCCCAAACAATTAACTAAAAATCTACCATAGTTTTTGCAGCAATCAAAATCACACCACAATTCCCTCAGAATCTCCCCTTTGAGCAGGGAACACCACATTATGATACGTAAGTCCTGCAACCGCGGCTCCTACCAAAGGTCCAACCCAGTAGACTGCCTGGTTCTTGAAACTTCCGGCTATGAGTGCTGATCCGAAGGCACACGCTGGGTTCATCGACCCACCGGAAAAAGGCCCAGTTGCCAGAACATTAGCTCCTGCCATCATCCCAATTGCCAAGGGTCCAGTGGCTCCCAATAGACTGTTTCCAGGATCACCAGCAGCATAAACAGTGTAAACCAGAGCAAAAGTTAGAACACCTTCTAATAAAGATGCCCCAAATCCTGTCATTTCTTGTGCTATTGTGTAGGCCGGAACATGCTGCAAAAGTTAAAAGGTAATATTTTTTTTTCATTTTTTTGGTACAAAAATAGAAAAAATTCTGACCCTTTTTGGGCACGAATATTTTTTATTACCTGGCCAACAGTGGCAACTCTCAAAAGAAGACTAGCCATGACAGAGGCCAGCATCTGAGAAACCCAGTAAAACAGAGCCGTTGGCACTGTGATGTGACCACTTACTGCCTTTGCGAAGGTGACTGCAGGATTTACATGCCCACCGGAAATACTTGCGGCAATGTAAACATTTGATGACAGCGCAAATACATTAGCGATGGCAGCTATCACCAGACTGGACGGATTTGCTGCTACCTCTGGGCTCAATTTCCCTGCCATAACACAAAAAATTAAATGTCAATTCCAAATGCAATTATACTGTCTTTACATAATTTCATCATGGAGTTTTTACTGAAATCAAAATTGTCATTGTCGACAGATATAACACTACGTTCAGACAAATCTGAATTGCAGAATTACAGAGCAAACTTCTAGCACAACCATCATTTGAAGATTAAATCGGCTGAACGAGAAACAGAAAAAAGAAAGGCTATTCATTTGGGGTTCTTCTGTCAAATATTAAACTAATACAAATCAAATTCTTGCTCAACACTAACGCAAAACGAATTCTGGGTACTCACTAGAAGCCATGGAAGATCCAACAACAGCGAAGACATAAAAGAAAGTGGAGATGAATTCTGCAAGATATGCTCTGAGAGCGTCTCTGGTAACCAATTGATTGAAACGTGCAGTAACTGCTGCTGCTGCCGCCATTGTGACAGAGGACACGAAATAAAAAGATTGAAGAGGCCTTTGCACAGGGAATGGCACAAGTTTATATAACCTTAAAAGCGTCGCATTGTTTCATGAAAAAGTTAAGCGTTGTAATGTTTCGTGAAAAAGCTCCAAAGAAATCCAAATAATAAAAATAACCGCCAGAATACACGTGGCCGTATATTATTGGTTTTATATAATATGCGCGGTTTATTCTGTTATTTTATTTTTGACATCCCTGGAAAATCAAGTAATTACAAACAGAGTGCAGCTGGCGCGGGACTTGTTGCACGTGCATCACGTGCAAAACGAGAATATCGAAATTAAATTAAACAGGTGAAACAAATAGAAGGAGATTGCGTCCCTGGTTACAGGCTTGCAAGCTCGAGTTTTTACTCCTAAATTTCTGCTTCCTACACCCTAATTTACAGACTCTTGGGAGGCTATTGGAGACTGCGAGATCCAATTGATTGACAGAGGCGGCCGTCCACTGCAAATTTCTGACGACATACAGTACCCACAGGTTATTAATTCCGTCGCTCTTTTTTTTACGATTATCTCTTGTATTTCCACTGTTCTATGAGCTGGAAACCGATTGTGTTTACGACAATGCGAGTGCATTTTTTCACGTTTCATTTTTTCTTCCTCTTTGTTGCTATGTTTTTGCATTTGAGTTCAGTTCCGAATTGATCACCCCTTTTTGAGGGGAAAAAAAGAAAGTTGTTTGATGACTTTTTCATGATAGTTGCAATGGGATATAAATTACCTTATTGATAAATATTTCTTATAATACCGTTTGGTTCAGGTTGAAATGTTAATGGGTACTTCGGAGAATCTGCAAATACATGCCCAGAAGGGTTTTTGAATAATGTTCGAATGATAATAAATGATTTCTGCTGGATCTTTATCGCAGTAATTTCCTCTCTATAGCTTTTCTAGTGCTTCAATAATAAATAATTCTATCCTCTCTGAAATTTGTTGGGCAAAACTTTAATAGTTTTACTGTTGATATTGAAGTACACATTTCTTTGATGCTTTATTTCTGTCATATTTCTTTGATGCTTTATTTCCGTCTTTTTCAGTTTTTGATTCTGTAAGTAGCATGTGTTTTTGAGGTGACGCTCATTATGCTCCATTACTAGGTGTAGCTTTCGTTTTCCATGCATAAAATTCTCTTGCACCTTCAAGATTTGCTTGAAAATTACTGGCTAGAACTTGTGCGTTTTAGTAGAAAAAAAGTTGTTTGATGCACTTCAATATAAACTTTGGATATTCCCCTCGTCTTCTGCTACCACTAGGTTATTCAAAGAATTTGGTTGGCTGTTTTCATGTTATGGGATGTTCATTAATGGATAATTTAAGGAAGGTTAGGTTGTATTATGCAAAATCATTTGTTCTAATTGCATCTTACTTTAGGTCATACTTTTATTAAGGATGGTTGATTGTCTACAATGGTTCTAACAGCAAGGAGGATTTTGCCAAACTAATGATTGCTTGTGTTGGTGAACTGGTTGTTTGCTTTTACTCATTGTGCAGTTCTGCTGTGCAGCATCTGGTCAATTTTGTTGCATTTTATGAGAAAGGTGGTACATGGGTATTTCTGTTATGGAGGTTGTGTGTATAGACCAGTCAAGAAGAATTAGGATACATTTTAGAAATCGTTGAATTATTCTAAATGTGATGTTTTGTTGGTGGGGTTTGTAGAAAGTTTGGTTGATTATCAATACTGGTAAGTACAAAAGTTGAAATTCTTGTCTAGAATGACAAAGATGTGAAAAAGGGATGTATGTCATTTGGCTCTCTCTCTCTCTCTCTTATATATTATGACTGTTATGAGAAAAATAAGATTTACTTTCTGTTGTTTTAATAGAGTTCAAGGACTTATAAAGATCTTTGCTTTCTGTTGAATGGTTAATATATTGCAGTTTGATGTATTTTATTTGATTGCAAATTATTGATAATTTAATGTGATAAGCTATCCATGGCTTCCACTTAAGTAGTGTCACAACCCCTTTTGGTCCTAGCAAGTGCATCATATACACATATTTATACACTTTTTCTGGCTAGTCCTGCAACTAGAAATATCTTGTTTCTTTGTAGATGTCAAATGATGAGGAGAAACTGGCAGGCGGCAAAACCCTAGATGGCTCAGAAGCCTCTTCTCTCTCTAGTGAAAGACAAGTACCCTGGTACAATTCTTTGCTACAGAAAGCCTCGGTCTATGGTGTAGCTGCCGGGTATTGCATCTCAGCTTCTTTGCTCTCCATTATCAACAAATGGGCTGTCATGAAATTCCCTTATCCAGGGGCACTAACGGCTTTACAATACTTCACAAGTGCAGCTGGTGTCCTGCTTTGTGGGTATTTCAAGTTTTTAGAGCATGATGCGCTTGACCTTCTGACCATGTGGCGGTTTCTGCCTGCAGCCATTATATTTTACCTCTCTCTGTTCACCAACAGTGAGCTCCTCCTCCATGCCAATGTTGACACTTTCATTGTCTTTCGCTCAGCAGTTCCCATCTTTGTAGCAATAGGAGAGACTCTCTTTTTGCGCCAACCATGGCCATCAATCAAGACATGGATCTCCCTTGCCACGATCTTTGGTGGGAGTGTGATTTACGTTCTAACAGATTACCAGTTCACCGTCATGGCATATGCCTGGGCCCTAGCTTACCTGGTAAGCATGTCCATTGATTTTGTTTACATAAAGCATGTTGTAATGACAATTGGTCTGAATACATGGGGTCTTGTTCTGTACAATAATCTTGAGGCTCTCCTACTATTTCCCTTGGAGCTACTTATAATGGGAGAATTGAAGAAAATAAAGCGTGAAGTCACAGATAAATCAGACTGGTACTCTTTTGAAGTGGTTTTGCCTGTGGGGCTATCGTGTGTATTTGGTTTAGCCATCTCTTTCTTTGGGTTCTCTTGTCGGAGGGCGATTTCTGCAACAGGCTTTACAGTTCTTGGTATAGTTAACAAGCTACTAACAGTTGTGATTAACTTGGTAGTTTGGGATAAGCATTCTACGTGGTTGGGAACGGTTGGGCTCTTGATTTGTATGCTTGGTGGGGTTATGTATCAGCAGTCCACAAGCAATAAACCAAAGGCTGTGAAAGAAACGAAAGTGCAAGAGAGTGAAGAGGAGCAACAAAAGCTGCTGGAAATGCAGAAGAAATCTGAAAGCAACAATAAAGAGAAGGAAGTAATTGAGTTAGAAGGGAAAAACCGAGAGAGCTTATAGAGGGGCAACGTTGTTTGATTCTTTTGCCATTTTCTTGTGAAGTTATTCCTGGGTCCAGCTTTGGGGACTGTTAAAATCTTTGTATGACAACTTTTCATCGATTCACCATTCTGTGTATGACCAGAGATAAGAGCTCAATGAGCGCCGGCATGGAAATAGCATCCCCAATTCTAGACATGCATTGATAGTATCCCCTATTTAGCTTGAAAGATCAATTCATAGAATATCTTCATCCATTGTGCTATTAAATCCCATTTATTTTGTTGATGATGCAATATCTTTCTTCTTTCTAGAATAAATTTTATTAATCTCTTTTGTCAATGTCATCAACTCATGTTAAGTTAATGTTTGACTACATAGTTTACTCGACCATGTGAAAACTCCTGTTAAATTAACATTTTGATCCAACTGCTTAAACTAGTGAGGGGCTGAAACAATAGTATTTAATCTAATATGTCCCTTAACGTGTAAGAGTAATGCTAAATAGATTGGAGCTAATAGGTAAGGGTCAAAATACCGGCATTAAACTCTTAAGAAGTCTCTATCATATATAAGGCCAACATCACACAAGCTCGTCATGCGAACCCGAGAACATAATATCACATAGTATTGAGCTCTAACAACTCAAACATGCGTTCAAGTTATGGGTGTTGAAAAGAAGAATCCCTAACGTAGAAGAAGCATCCTTCAAATCATGGCCCCACGGTCGTGTGTGTATCATTGAAGCAATCCCATCTCAATCTCCATGGTCATAGATGAAATGAAATGAAATGCAATGCAATGCATTAAAAGAAAAGGGACTAATACATTGAAGATTGTAAACCCTAATATAATTATATTTAAGAATTAAAGAGCAATCCTGAAATTAATAGGAAGTATACTTTGTGTAGTTTGCAATTCTGTTTCAATCTTGATAGTTGCTGAACACGAAGTATCCAACTTCAATATTTAAGTGGATTTCTTTTCCCTCTCAACATAATGATTACTGTGTCCTGACAATCCCTGTGAAGATTACTTGAGGCAAGGAATGGATGTAAGAACATGATGTTCAGAAGCTGAACATCCTCCATTTTCATTTAAAACGCAAAATTACTGATAAATAAGAAAGTATTTTTTTTAAGTTTTATAGTTGAGCAGCAGAGAAGACTTCTTAATTGCTGGACGAACCTCCGTTTTGAAGAGAAGAAAAAAGAGCTTGTCTATTGAAAAATATACAAATCCACCGGCCGAGTGCGTCACAAATGACCCGAAACTCTTTCCTACAATACAGTGCCATGCCGGACCGTACAAGGCGTCGAATTCCTGAAACCATAAGATGAATATGATGCTGCTAAACTAGACAATGTAGTTTTTGGATTCAAACCATCTGAAACTGAAAATGTCTTTACCTTCTTAAGACAAATGGCTAAATGAGTCGGACTGAGTCTCTTGTTGTCGGCGTTTGCGTCAAGGAGGACTTTGGAGTGTCTGATCACACGTTCTTGCATTGCGTCGGGCATGTCGGCAGATATCAGCCGTACATTTAAACCGACGGCTACTGCAGCCAGCTGAACCTTATTGGCTGCAGGGGCAGGAGGTCTTACCACGAGTGGCAACGCTAACATGCGCCTAGGCGCGCACTGCACCTCCAGCATCTTCTCTTTGTCCTTCGCCAATCTTCTTCTTTCATTTTCCAACTCCGGTCTCTCCATCAAAACGAGAGAGAAAGAGAGAGAGAGAGAGAAGCAGAAATGTTTGAAGTTTGAACGGCAACTTTGACTAGCAATGCGTGCGAGCTTCTTGCTTCGAGTTTAAAATGAGACAATTGCCGGGCGTTTTGTTTCTGTCAAATTTTTTTTTCTTTTTTTCAAAAATTTTTTAATATAAACAAATAATATATATATATAAAGACATAATCAGGTATAGGTGCAGAGTAGGATGTAATAATGGGATGAGGATTTACGACTCCATAATTTGTGGACCCTCATGTGAATGATCACCCGTTCAGAGATCAACTGACTGATCTAATTGGCTTTCGTTACCATTAAAATATATCTAATTAATTACAAAATAATTAACATTTAAACAGTGGTCTGATCAACACAAGCTTCAGCATACACCAAATGAAATGGTACCACGTCCACACGTACAATGAAGCAATTTTTATGATTCAGGTTTGTGTATGTGACTGTGTACTCTGAAACAGCCCAATTCAAGACAAGCGGTCTGAACAGAAGCAAAATTTTCTACTTCACACGTCAAGTATTCAACAGGCGGTAAAATTTAACAAATTCCATGCACACGGGCATTAAAGGAAAACTGTATATAGGTTTATCCAATTTTTTCTGACATGGGAATCATATCAAAGAAAATTCCCTCTCGAGAGAATGCGTGCATTAAGTATGCTGGATCTCACAAAGCTTGCATCTCCAAGGTGGTACCATTTCCAGACGACGGAGCAGGAGCATGTTCTTCACGGATAGGGTTCATCTCTTGAACAGGGGGAGGATTGACAATGGTCATTGGCAATACAGCGTTATCTGAGAGACGGTTTTTCATCTCCCTATGCTCCTGGCACAACGCACACCAGTGCAGGCAGCAGTGCACCATGCAGGGATCACATGGTGAATTCTGCAGTCAATAAATGAGTCAGCAGACAGTAAACTGCAGCAAAGAAAGTAGAAATCTTTCCCTCACAAAGCCAAGTGTCTTGGGCCGCAACGGACAATGGGACCATCAACAATTATCATTTCCATATATAGATCCTCCAGAAAGAAGACTCTTAATAAATCTCTTCCCAAATTCGAAATGTATTCATTCTTTAAGAATTCAGATGTCAACAGTCACATAAATGACTTGTATTGTTTAGAATATGCAAAAGTATTGACTGGAATTACTAGGCATGAACTTGTTTCAATGAGGAATTCATTTCAGAAAAACCAAGAAAAACAAACAAATTTAAACTTGAAAACGATAAACCTCATCTTTCTCTGTGGCAAAATAAAGCATCAGCAGTCAACTAAGCAATCAGAGAAATTTACTCCTGCCAATTATCCCATATCAGCCAAAAAGAAATTTATTTTTGTGAAACAGCAAAGAGCAATTGATTTACCTTGAGATGATATTTCTTCTGTAAGTTTTGTCTAATGATACCAGTGTATATCCCACACATCCACCAAGCAAAAAACAAACCCTCGCAAACAAGAAATGATGTCCTTGGATCAATACCATGAAAGACAGCTGTTGCTGCTGCCAGTGCTATGCCACCTTCAATACAAATGGCATGACAAACACAAGGTTGAGTCCACGGCGTATCTTCTCTCAAATTTTCTACATTACGCCCAAATAGAACACATGGGCAGAACAGTCCAGTCCAGCCTGAAAAGGTGTCAAGTAAGAGAATTGTAAATGGATCAATGCTTAGATAAATATCTAATTCTCATATTGACTGCCAAAGAGCAGAGAATCAGAAATGCAAAGCTCTCATTGAACAACAAAGAAAAACAACTCGTGCATTCTTATTCTCAATTAGCAGTGCTAATGTTCTGTTTCTTAGCATTCGGGGTGAAACCATCATCATTTTATGACTATACATGCTTAATCATCCCTTTTTAGTTATATTGCTCCCACATCCGCTCATTGCAAATCTTTTCTTATTCCATTTTTTCTCAATAAAGCCAAAAAAAATCATAAAATAGCACCACCTAACTCAATAGTTTCCATGCACATGTCATCGCAACACAGGAATAGCGTTCAGAACAGCCTGCAGCAACTCAAAGAGAGGCAGTATGGAGTCCAGTTCTGCAATTGAAAACAAAATGAACTCACCTAATCTAAACTTTTATCCGGAAACTATAAAAAATAAACATGGACAAAGGACCAGAAAGGAAAAGTAATGCAAAACCGGTTAGAATGATAGATCACCTAAAAATTATAACTAAAAACAAATAACACAACAGATCAGCCCCAATTTCGCGGCTAAATCTACACAAAACACAAGAAATATACAGATGCACATTAATTTTTGTACTGTTGAAAAATTAGGGCCGGCTAATAACAGTGACAGTATTGCGAGGTTATAATGTGAACTTACAACTTTCTTTATCTTCCGCACAGCCAAAAATTCTAGTAGTCCAAGGTTCATCAGCGGGAGGCTCAAAATTTTCAGGCAAAGGCTGTCCACACTCGTTGCACTTACGAACATTCAACTGAGAAATGATCCACAACACTAGTTATTAAATCTATCAGAACCTTATCCTAAAGCATGTCGGCCCCAAATATTAGTTCAAGCGTCCACATACACAGATCAAACTTATGAAACTATATTTGCTCACTCACCTGGGGAACCTCAATGGGCTGGTTGAGTTCACCGGGCTTGACGTCCTCAATAGGTGCCTGCTCCTCAGTCAACTTCACATATCTAGATTGCCCTCCTCCCTCCGCCATCTGCTAACAAAATCGAACGCGTTTGGTTCGCAATTCGAAAGCAATTATCGATAAATAAGAATTTGTTTATGAAATTACTTCAATCAATCGTCTTAAGATTATTTATTTTCACAATTTAAAAACCATTCTTCGTGTTTAAATAGAAGAGATCGAAATCAATTCAGCAGTTGAAACTTAACATTCAAACACAAGCAGGAAAAAGAATAGACAATGATGACGAAAGACAAGTTTCTTGCCTGAATCAGCTGTGAAATGAAGAGAAACAGCGAAGATCTAAATCTCGGACGCTCCAAAGAAGGGAAACCGCCCCCAGGGAGTCAACTAACCAGAATTACTCTAGTTTTCAAGTCCATATTTTTACCAAGTATTGACAGGTAAAATTTGTATCGGCCCCAGATTTAATTGTTTTAATTCAGTGCAGGACAAAGCTTCCTTTCGATGATAACGATGTTTAAAAGCAAAATTAAAAAAATATTCATTAATTTAAATTTTTTTTCAATATTTAATATTTAACTCTTAAATTATGAAGTAATTGTGACTTAAAATTAGTGATGACAATTACCGTTCCTAATTCATCTCGTTTGTGAAAATAGGGATAAGGATGATCCATTTTGCAACCAAAGGAGACCAGCCGGGAAAAATGGTATCCCACATTTCAATACCAAACAAAAAGCACGAGACGATTCCCTTGTTGAGATGGTAATCATTTGGTACGCGAAGATAACAGTGGAATTTCGCCTTCATAATCTAATGATTCTTAGATTGTTGACAAAACATAAAGAGCTAGAATCATTCGTATCGTGGGCTTATTGAACATTCCAGTAAACTAATTGAGCTTATGAAGGCGAATTTCTGTACCAGAAACCAAACCGCTGATGCCTAGAGTGACTGCGTGATTGCACGAGGGATTTGGCTCCATATCCGCCAGTGCAATTATCAAGTCTGCAATATTTGCTGCTCCTGCCATCAATCTCATCACTCTGTCAACTTTTATATGCGTTAAACTCTCTTCCACGTGTTTATAATTTTCTTCCGAAGCAGCAAGTTTTTTCTCTTTCTCCAATCCCTCCTTCTCATAATAAAATCGAAAAATTTACGAAAATAGTTTTATTTTCACCCTTTTTTTATATTTATAACTAACTTTAATTTATTTTTATTAAATTAATCACTTTTAACGATTTTACCCAAAACCCTAAAACACAAACACAAACTTTAAAAATACGTGATTATTTTCTGCTCATTTTCAATCTCTCCTTTATTGGAATAAAATCAAAAAATTTTTAAAAATAATCTTATTTTGACTCTTCTTTATATTTATGACCAATCCTAATTCATTCTTATTAAACTAACTACTTTTGATGATTTTACTTCCAAACCTTAAAACACAAACACAAGCCCTAAAAATACGTCATCATTTTCTTCTCATTTCCTTTCCTTTACATTGCATTGCTAGTCAATTGCTAGTTTCATCTTTAACAGTTCAAACAACACAACAACAACAACAAGAAAAAATATTAGTCTAACTTACATTATATAGAATTTTTGTCATCTTTGTGTGTTTAGAAGTAATTTTTCAAATTTTACATGAATTTTCGTAATTAAAGCACTAAATTAAACTTACTGTGGTAGTTAATTTCTTCGTTGTTAAAAAAATGTTGACACAATGGTAATGAAGTGAGGGTATAGATAGAGAAAATTGTAGGAAATAGGTCTATTTTAGTGTTTTTGGTGAGAAATGCAGAAAATGAAGAAGAAAGACGATGACTAGAGATTGGTCTCTGGGCGCTTGGACTCCACGCGCCCAGAGGAATAGCAGTGTCTAGCACATGTGATTCACACGCCTAGACAGTTTTCTGGGCCCTGGGTTCTTGCAGACCCAAGGCCCTTTTGCCCTGGGTTGGGCTCTGGGTTGGCCCTGGGTTCTTGCGAACTTAGGGCCAATTTGCGCCTTGGCCCGGGTCCCTATGCGGACCAAAGCGATTTCGCCCAGGGCCTGCGCATACCCAGGGCCATATCGTGCCAACCCAGGGCAATTTTTGCCCTGGGCCTCCGATGACCCGAGGCGGAAATTAAGCCCCACGTGCCACTATTCCACCGCTCGCCGAATTCACCCACTGTCTTTACTCCTCCGTCTTCTACATTTTCTTACCCAAACACATTGAAATGGTTCTATTTATTATATTTTACACTATCTACTCTCTTATTTCTCTACTATTGTGTCAACATTTTCAAAAAGAACAAGGAAGAAATGAACGACTACATTAAAAATTTAATTTTGTCTAATTACAAAATATAACTTCTAAACACATAAATAAAATAAAATTTTATGCAATATATTTATATTAATCTTTTTTGTTTTGATTATAGTTCTATTATTTATACTGTGGATGACGAAACTCACAATTGATTGACAAAACAATGGTGACGAGATCGGAAGAAGATGAGTGACGAAATGGGAAGAAAATAGAAAGATATTTGATTTTACCTTTTAGTTAGATCTGAGGACAGAAATAAAATTGTGTTTTAGGATTTGTGGTTAAAATCGTTAAAAATAGTTAATTTGATAAGAATGAATTAGAATTGGTCATAACTATAAAGAAGGGTCAAAATAAAATTATTTTCGAAAATTTCCCACTAAAATCAGCTATTACGAAGAAAACATAGCCAAAAGACTCGCCAAGAGCTGATACGAAGCTCGTCCTTCTTGCCAACTTTGCATCCAGAGTTCCAATTCTCGACAACCAAAGAAAATGGTCAAAAGACCAATAAACCATCTCTCCGGAATCAGCAAGAACAGCCAGGAATCTGAGAGTTGATGTGGTGCTAGGGTTTCTTCTCAGGATATTGAAGCCAGTAACAAACCTGCCAGTTCTGAAGGCTTTGCGACTGAGCCCAGAAGCAACTTCCCAATGCCTGAATCTCTGAGCAATTTCAGGCTTTGTTGTTTCGATACGCCAGTGAACAAGCTTTGACACGTACTGAAAAGTTTTGACAAACTTGTCAATGCCATCTCTCTTGGCTAAGAAGATGACCAGTTTGTCTACTGTGTCATTCATGGCTAAAGTTGCTGTGGCTAAAGGGTTTTCGTTATTAGA
This sequence comes from Xylocarpus granatum, assembly GCA_019650275.1. Lineage (NCBI taxonomy): Eukaryota > Viridiplantae > Streptophyta > Magnoliopsida > Sapindales > Meliaceae > Xylocarpus > Xylocarpus granatum. The sequence goes on along the minus strand of BNST01001785.1, from coordinate 85,858 downwards.
TGATCAAGTTTGTTTGGAGAAGTTGATCTGAGTGACCATGTTAATATAATCCAGGGAGAGCCACAAAAAAACCTGGAATTTGGATAGTAAACTACACGGGGTTGTGGTTGGCTCTTGTTTTGCTGCCGCTTACAGCCAGCGGTTAGTCTCTCTGTATTATATCCGCTGCGCTCCTGTCTTATGTGAGGAGACTCCACTGCTTCTAACTTTGCCACCACGTCCTCCATTGGGGTAGTGTTGATTAGCGCGGCAATTAAAATATTAATTGTTATTTATGTATTTAATTATTCAATTTATATAAATATTTATTAAATTTAATCATCATTAAAGATAATTTTTAATTAATCCGTAATTAATTCCTGTTTGCTTCTCTCCCTCTTACTTCATTCGATTTCACTACATTGCACCAATTCCCGAAAACCCTAAAACCTCCCTCAATAATCTCAAATTTTCAAATCAATTACTCCATTGTTTTTTCTTTGGACAGGGTATCATGGACGCTCAGCGAGATATGCTAGACGAACTCATGGGTGCAGGTGCTTTCCAGAATCTAGGGTTTGGATATTTATTTACATGAGTGCATGTAATGTTATGGGTGTTATTCTAATTTTCCGGGTGCAAATACTGAGAAGAGTTTGGTTTATCGTAGCCCGGAATTTGGTTGAAGAAGAGAAAAAAGGGTACAGAGAAATAAAATGGGACGATAAGGAGGTTTGTGCGTTTTATATGGTTCGATTCTGTCCTGACGACCTCTTTGTCAACAGTCAAAGTGATCTTGGTGCGTCATTTGCTTCCCTTTGTGAATATTCAGTTAAATTTGCTCGCCTTTACATCTTTTATTGGATTGGTAATTAAAGCATTGGTAAAAGATGCTTGGTCAGGTGAAGGATTCACTAACTATGGGTTCTCTGGTTTTCTGCGTCAGGACCGTGCCCAAGAGTTCATCATCAGAAGTTGAAGGAAAAGTGTGAGTGAGCACGAGTTTCAAATTATTTTGATATACGACTATTGTTTGTTTTCTGGTGTTTTAGTTTAAGTTATACGTGTTTACAATTGGATGAAGCTTGAGAATAACAAGATTTCCATATTTTTTATTTTAGAGATTATGTTAGGGTTCTTAATTTAGCTACACTATCATTGAAATGTATGAATGAGAATTAAGCTGAGAGTAACTGATGGTGTCGTATGTCTTGTTGCTTAGTTCCTTTCATGATGCCACTGGATGCTGGCACTTGAAGAGTTAATGGAAATTTAGTCACTGAGTATAGTTGTTCTATTTCCATTAACTTTATTTTGAGGTGTTGCCAAATACATATTAGATGGTTTATCCCTACTGAAGAGTCAAATCAAAATTGATAAATAAGCCAAATGCATAATTATAGGAAACTTATGCTGAGTTTATTTTCCTCTTTATTTGAGTGCTCATCAGTATCCTTGATTGGTTCAGTTTAGTTTCTTTAGGAAGGTAACAATGTGTTGATAGGGAAAATAAAGTATTATATTGGTTTGAATATGCTTATGTCCCAATCCCAGCGTGGAAACTGGTGCATATCCATTTGTTACTATACTGGAGTAAAATTATGAGTTTGTGAGAATAATTAAAGATTACCATGCAATTAAGTTCTTGCTTTTATATTGAAATGACAAGCAGGCACAGTTCTTAAGTTTCTTCTTCAATTAAGATTTGGTAAACTTTTGCGGTGCCTTTTGTTTCTGATACTTTTAGTTTGTCTATCTGCATGATTCTTGATCTGTTGTGTTAGGTATGTGATGAATCTTGTGGATTGTATACCACTTAAATGCATGTTTGTTTGTTGTGACTTTAGTTTTGAGAAGTCCTCAAGACATTATGCTTATGTGCCCAAGTTTGAAGCTGAACTTGCTCAGTTTTGCAAGAAATTGGTGGGTTTCACATTTATTTGGTATCGTCGGGTTTGCGCCTAAAAAAGTACACTATTTGCTATCTCATTTTCCTTCCTAAGTTATAAGAGTGTTGATTGCTCATTGAAAAAAACTTTCTTAAGGTGGAAGGCTAAATTTTTGCTTCCTAGAAAGCAGTCATTACTTTCTAAAACTTAAACTTTGTGTTTCTGCCTGTTTTTTTCTTGAAAGGGCTTATGTTAGTGTCTCCATGCTTTTTCATTGATATATATAAATATATATGAATATTAATTTTCAAAAGCTGAAAACAAAAGGTGATGTTAAGTACTGAATACTTTCCAACCGTTGTTCAATTTCCCTGCTTCTGATTGTTGGCATACTTTTGCATATTTTGTGATAGTACATCTTCCACCATAGGTCATGGACTTGGGTAGAAGAGTTCGGCGTGAACGAGAAGTCCTTGCTCAAGAAGTGGAACCTGCACCACCAGCTCCGATATCAGCAGAAAAGTCTGAACAGCTATCTGTGTTGGAGGAGATAATAAAGAACCTGCTGGAACAAGTGGAGATCCTAGGTGAAGCTGGCAAGGTGGATGAAGCTGAAGCCCTCATGAGAAAGGTGCTGCTATAAAATACCTCTGTGCGCGCGCGCACTGCTATAAAATACATGAGAAAGGTGGACGGTTTGTGAACAGGCTGTAGTAAATCCTATAACTTGTTGAGATTCTACCATTGTCCTCGTTGCTTAGCAGATGAAATAATTCGTTTGCTTTTTAATCCATTTTATTTTTATGATTTTTTATTTTGCTGTCCCTTGGCAGGTTATTACTTTGGTATTATCTTCCCTTCATTCATTGTCTTCCTTCTTAAGCCTCAGTTATGGCAGTGTGTGCCAGAATTTGGCACCTTCAGATGATGGTGAGGTCTTAAATTTTAACTTCATGGTGTTCTTGGTACAGGTGGACATACTTAATGTTGAGAAGACGATGTTGACTCAATAATCCCAAAGGATAAAATTTTGATGGTGGCTCAGGAAAAAAGATGGCTCTATGTGAGATATGTGGTTTCTTTCTTGTAGCAAATGACGCTGCAGAGAGGACACAGTCTCACATTACTGGAAAGCAGCATATTGGTTATGGCATGGTTCGAGATTTCATTGCTGAGTACAAGGTTTGTGTTTTTTTCATAATCGATCCACTGTTTGGAATCCACTTGTCCATTTCTATTGCTTAAAGATTGCCGCTTTCAATTTATAGGAAGCTAAGGAGAAGGCAAGAAAAGAGGAAAGATCAGTCAGGGAAAAGGAAGCAGAAGAGCGGAGGAAGCTGAGGGAGAAAGAATCCAAAATTAGGAGGAGTGATTCAAGTGATAGGGACAGGTATTGTGATTGAGACCGTGACAGAGAGAGAGAGACCAATACAGAGAATGTGATCGTGAAAGGTCTACAGAATGGGATGGTAGAAATGGATGGGATGGAGGGAGGGGAACTGATTGGAGAAGCAGGGATAGGTACCATGATCATAGCAGATCATGTTCCCCTGTTAGGGATGGTCTCAGGAGATCGGCTAGAAGTCCAGTTTGCCCATATTAGTGGATTTTGTAGGTAGAGCTCTGAGCTTTGAAATTAAATGAGGTAGACCTTTTAATATCTCAGAGTTTCATAAATTTGTGATTCTGGTGTCTTGTGTCACATTGTCATCAATCATCATGGGTGAAACATTTTTCTACCATCTCAGGGCATTATTGAGACTATACTATCTCCTATTGATGATATTAGAGGAGAAAAGGGTTGAGGTAGGTACAACTATATTGTTTTAATTCTTGTTTTATTATATATTTTAGTGTCTGGTTAAATTGAATTTCTTTTCATGGTCTCAAAACATTTTTTAGTCCCTCTTTTGGGCTCATCGATGGCTACCTTTTCTTAAGTATATAAGAGGATGAGCTCAAAAGCATATGCTTGAGCCTGCTTTCATGATGCTGTTGCTGGTGGAAGTGTTCTGTTTTCTTTTTCTTTTTTTTTGAGGTAATATATACATCTGATCTTTGACATCATCTCACCATAGTTTGACTTCCATTCTGATATATTTGGCAGCCTCAGTGTTTGGCTCTATTCTGGATGTTGAATTAGACCAAATGATATTTGGAAATCTAGAAGACAGACATTCAAGGCACCTGTTGAAAAGTTAGTATCTTTAGTGGCGCATATTTTGAATTCATTTTACGACCAGCCATACATGAACTGAGCTTTATTTTTGCATAGAAATCTCATTTTCCTCTTCCCCTGTCCCTGCCCATTGCCCGTTCATTCATCAAATGTGACATTATGTGCATAAGTGGGTTGTTATTAGGACCCTTAGACTTGAAGAGTCTACAGTGATTAATGTAAAATCCTTTACAATCTATCTTCGTGTGAAAATATATTTCCTTTTTTACAGATTTGGGTATTTTGGAGTTAAAAAATCCAAAGTAGGTGTCTGATGGTTATGGGTAACTACTTTGTCTTTGCAAAGTGCTATTTTCAAGCTTCTTAGTTGTCTCTTTAAGACATACAATGTTTATATTAGACTTGCAGAGGCTGTCTGTAAAAATATTAGACTTGCAAATGCTTGGTCGTGGAGGTAACCAAATTCATAATCTGGCAGATAGCATGTTTATATTCGGGTTTGCTGGAATGAGAAGGTGAACCTTGATGGTATATAATTTCTGCCACTGAATCTGTATCTTATGTCTATATGGGTAAGGAATGGTTTATGCAAAGGATTAAATTTTACAATATCTTTGCCGCTCTTTGAACAATTTTAAAAGAACATGAAAGTTGGGAAGCCAAACGGGGTTGCAAATCGATGGATTACTACTTCGCTTGTTATGTAATGCAATTGGCTATTGGAACTGTATTTCGTCTTAGTTCCCATGTGGGTCTAATTCGATTATATGAACTCTCCTGATCGTGTAAATCTTTTCCAAGTAAATTTAACAAACTGCAAAGGGTGGAGTGGTTTCGCAGCTTTACTTGAATGAGTAAAAATAAGGACAAGTTTATCCTGAATGGACAAAGCATATAAGCCTAAATGCTGGCATCGAAGGTGGAATCTGTCACTCATGTCCGGGCTTTGTTCTGACAGCAAGGCTTTGAGTAGTGAGTGCAGTGCGGAGATAATAATTTTATTATTATTCTTATGTCAGCATTGGATATTCTACCCCTTATACAATGTATGATGCGATGTAACTGTTACTTGCCGAAGAAAGAAAGGTTTTGAAATTGGGCATGTACCTCTTGCTTCCATTCCTGTTACAAAATACCCGAAAAATGAACCTCACAGCTTAAATTTATTATAACGTATTGATTGGTCTATGAATGCTCGTTTGTCTACGGTACATGAACGTTGCTTGGCTAATTCCAAAAACATGGCTAAGCTAGTTAAGGTATCTTTCATAAGAAAGACGAGTATAATGAAAACAAAAGAAAATATCTCAGATGCTGAAATGATTTGTTGTTCGAGAATTATCTGCAACGGAATAGCTTTCCAGAACATTCTACAATTCTCGCGCCTTCCACGCCCTCCTATAAATATCGCCTAATTGGTCTTCCGCCAGTCACTGAACGGTATCTATCTGCAAGCACTCTTAATATTTGCACTGGTTCATTTCTTGCTTTCCAAGAATCAACTCGATGGCATCCTCTCTGGCTCTCAAGAGGTTTGTTGCTTCAAACATCCTCCCCAGGGCTCTCTGCCGTACCACCAGCCCAACAGCGGTATCGGCCTCTCGCTTCTTCAATACCAACGCCGTTCGCGAGTTTAATGATGTCGGTGACGACCGCAATCCGGAGATTGACCGCTGCTCGGCTCGCTCTGTCCCTCGCCGACGTGAGGATTTCTTCTCAGGTAGTCGTCTTCTATTTCCTTGGCGGAGCGATATTTTTTACAGCGTACTTGCTATTAATTACTTCAGTTAAACTTGAGTATGGAGTAGAATGTGTGCTTGTTCGGAGTTGTTTGCATACGAGTTTGCTGATTAATCATTTCTAGATGTAGGATGTGTTCTATAATCAGTTTAATCTTGGTATTCTGAAGTCTTCGGTATCTATTGATTTTATTTGAAGTTTCTTCGATTTGAGTCTAGAAATTGACATTTGTGTTGTTGCTTACAGCTGTGTTTGATCCATTCTCGCCAACAAGAACCCTGAGCCAGGTCCTGAATCTGATGGACCGGATGACTGCGAACCCCGTCTTCGCTGGCACACGTGACGGACTCCGTCCAGGCTGGGATGCTAAAGAGACCGAAGATGGACTTAGCCTCCGCATCGACATGCCAGGGCTGGGGAAGGAAGACGTGAAGGTCTCTGTCGAGCAGTATACTCTAGTAATCAAAGGAGAGGGAGGAAAAGAAGGTGATAACGAGGGAAGCCTGCGCAGGTACACAAGCCGGATTGATTTGCCAGAGAAGATCTACAAGACGGACAGCATCAAGGCTGAGATGAAGAACGGGGTGTTGAAGGTGACCGTGCCTAAGGTGAAGGAGGAAGAGAGAACCGATGCGTTCCATGTGAAAGTTGAGTAGAACTACCTCTGTTGTTAATAATTAACTTCATTGTGTTTGTTTGGACAAATCGAGAACTAATTCTTAAATCTTGTAGAGGAAAAGAGCCCGAGCCCAAGCCCAAGCCCAAGCCACCTTTGGTTCCTTAAAACAACATGCCGATGAGAATATTGATATATCTTAATCCAAAGTCTAATTTAAAAGTAATGATATTATTAATTTATGTAGTCAATAAAAAAACAGGCTACGCAACCGTTTTCGAAATCTGATTCGCTCTCCCGTCCAGCAATCTACTCGTTTAACACCTAACAAGTTAGTTGCCACCCGCTTCGTTTTGAAAAACAAAGAACGTTAGTTGCCACCTGCTTCATTTTGAAAAACAACGAAAGATAGATAGGTAGATTTAACAAATATTTTGAATATAAAATTATAATTAATATATAATAAATTAAAAGTATTATTATTATTATTATTATTATTATTTTAATATAAAAATTAAAAAAATTTAAATTTAATATTATAACTGAATCAATCAGTTTTAATTTATAAATTATCGAAATAATACAATGATGATTATAGGTTTATATTATATATATTATGAAATGTGACATATCCATGCATTAATCGACATACATACATCCATCCATCCGTCATTTTCTACATCAAAGTACAAGTAAAAAAAATTTCAAGAAGCATAGTTAAAGCAAAGTGACGGGCACGAGGGCTTGTAAGCGGGAAACGCCACAAAAAGCAACTGTCTTGGCTCTTTTGGTTCGGGTTCCCGTCAATTAAAAATTTAATGTAATTTCTGATACAGACAGCCATCCTCAATAGAGCCATCAGTTCCGCCACGCCGGTCGCCACGTGCACTCACTGGACTCGGAATGTTTGGAGGCGGACATACGCCTGTTGTTGAGAATAATTCTATGTGGATATTCGAATATGCTTTCCCTCCGCCACCCGCCCTTCTCAAATTGTCAACGGCGGGGTACTCCCCTCTTGAATTTACCTTATTACCCTTCCTTTTGTTTGTGGACTCTGTCAAGTCGGCAATTGGGTAATTTTCTTTTTTGTCGAAGTGACGAAATTGCCCTCTCAATAATTGGCCCCATGATTATTAACCAAGGAAAACAAATATTATTAGCTTAAAAATATCTTTGACTGAGGAGGTATTGATCGAACGGTAAGTATTTAATGTTCATATGTCTGAGACTCGGAATGAATGTTCTCACCAAACTTCCCAAGTAAAATTTCGTAATCCAAAATGAGACTCGAGAAGTGATCACATTCTAATGACACGTGAAAGACGTGCCATGCATGCATGTGGCTAAATTTATAGTCTCCAGCGACAGTTGATTGATGGGTTAAAAACAGAAGCATCTCCGTTGCTATTGAACGTGTGTTTTCACCATGAACAATGAGCAAAAATTGACATATAATTTTAACCACAATCCTTCTTTTTTCGATAGAGAATACAAACACAACAGGTAAATCCATGGATTCCCACAAAAGTAGACGCAAGCCAAATGCAAAAGAACAAATGCTCACCACTTTTAAGTTTCATTGACAACGCGCTCCACTTTCATTCGTTAGAATAAAATATATATATGATTGATGTCAATGGGCCATTTCAACCAGCAAAGGAGGACGGCCTAATCTAAACTTATGTAATCCTACAAATTTATAGCCCTAGAGTTTGAATTTTTAGAACAAATTATTGAATTAGGTGGAATACTTTATCCTTCATTGATTCAAATCCAACTGCCTCGGTGGAAATACATGATAACTACATTTGGGGCAGGCTTTGCCTTGAAGGAAGACGTGGCTGCCTAGTTAACACGACTTGATTTTGCTTTTATATCTAATTAGGGTTCTGTAATTCTTGTCATGATCTCCTACGATACACACGTGGGGCCTTTTTTTTTATTATGTGAGATCGAATCATTTTAAATATAATTATTCTTCATTTAATCCTAAATTATTATTAATTATAATATAAAATTTAATTAAAATATGATTTGATGGTGAACCATGCATGCGGGTTTATTTCTTTTGTCCGGCTTTCCTCCATGGAATGGACATAAAGCCGATGTCTTTTTATTACAATTTTTTTAAATTCTGTCGTTTGACAATCACGAGGGCAATTTCGTCAGATCATGGGGACGTGTAGGGTTCCCCGATCGTACAGTCGGTCACTATCCAATAATTAGGAGATATATTCGGGGCAATATGGTAGTTGCACGGACAGTAAAATACTGTTAATAATTCCGTTACTCCGCTCAAAGCATTGAAGCAATTTTGTTCGTAAACCAGAGACGGGGGGCTTCAGAGAGGGAAAGAAAAACGGACAGTAATTTAGAGAGAGAAACCGAAGCTTTGACTGATTCGGTTCAACTCAGTTGCGGGTATGTTTTCCAGTCGCTCTGTGTTCTTACGATTTGACAGTAGTAAATTTTTTAATGGATAAAATTGTTGACAGTTCTAGATATCCATTGATTCATTCTCCAGTTTCTTCTTATGTTAACGTCGTTTGTTTATTTTCTTTTGTAATAAACGGAAGATGAATAAGTAGCAAATTCGACAAATAACAGTTTGTCTCCGACCAAATCCTGACTTATATCGAACTTGTCTTTAATGATATATCTGTTTACGTCTTGTGTTTCGAGTAGTTTTCAGTCACACACTTTCATTTATGACAAAGTTTATTCATAATTTGGTAATTTTCTTGTCAGTTTGTGATTATGTGAGAATTGAATCAGTTGGTTGAAGTTGTTTGTTGATGTTTAGATCTTGCAACTTCTCCAGTGATTTTAGAAAAACTGATGAACTTAAGAATTATACTGTTCTATGGTTGTAAAGCACTTACTTGCTCTTTTCTCTTATGAAAGTTCATTGAAGGAATCAATTTGACTGGATTACGATACGAGGCTCAGCATTTCAACTATTAATTGCGATCAAAATACTGTTAAGAGGAAGCGATATTGTTTTAGAGAAAGCGGTAGAATTGTTGAGATGATGGCAACTTGGATGTGATCGATGTGTACAGCCTGAATACTAACCATTCAACTGACTAGTTGTATTACCTCTTTTCACAGTAACATAGACATTGGTTATAAGTTTACTCTATTGATTTCTCTCATTTGAATTAGATTTATAATGGTAACTTAAACTTAATTGTCATGATGATCTAAGAAAAAATTTTGTATCTGTTTCTCAGCTTGCTGCTGTTGATCTATAGGAGGAAGTTGAAAAGTCGCTTCTTCTGAATTCCTTTTAGAGTCAATATCATACTATGGGTTCATTAGTAGAACCGGCACCTGAAGGAAGCAAGAGGAAGCCCCTTGGAATTCAATTCATAGAGTACATAAAGGGAAGAAACCTCTCCTTCAAAACCCATCAAGCCATTGTGCTGATTGTAACATTTCTGGCCTACACTAGCTATCATGCTGCTAGAAAAACAACTAGCATTGTCAAGAGTACCCTTGATCCTGAATCTTCAGATATTAGCTTGAAGTTCTTCGCTTGGAGGGAATCTTACGTTCACGAACCACCCGAAAGTGGAAAGTTATCGTGGAGGCTTGGAGATGGATGGGCCCCATTTAATGGCTCGGATGGGACAGCCTTGTTGGGTGAGCTCGACGTGGCTTTCCTCGCCGTGTATGCCTTTGGAATGTACTTCTCTGGACAATTGGGTGATAGACTGAATTTAAGGATCTTTCTAACAGTGGGCATGATTGGAACTGGTTTGTTTACTTCACTTTTTGGGGTGGGATATTGGGGAAATATTCATAGTTTCTACTACTTCCTAGCAGTACAAATGCTGGCTGGTTTGTTTCAATCGACTGGGTGGCCTTCAGTTGTTGCAGTGGTGGGTAACTGGTTTGGCAAGAGTAAAAGGGGGCTGATCATGGGTATATGGAATGCTCACACATCTGTTGGGAACATCACGGGTTCTTTGGTTGCATCTGCTTTATTGAGTTATGGATGGGGGTGGTCCTTTGTCGTACCTGGCCTGATGATTGCTTTTGTGGGCCTGGTTGTTTTTCTGATTCTGCCTGCATGTCCTGAGTCTGTTGGAGCTGACAGAGCTGAAAAAGATGAATCACTTTATCCCAAGAAGACAGGGGAGGAAGTAACTGAGCCCTTATTGAGATCAGAGACAAAGGATGCGGAAGAAGCAGTGGGCTTCATAGAAGCGTGGAAAATTCCTGGGGTTGCCCCCTTTGCTCTTTGCCTCTTCTTTGCCAAATTGGTGGCCTATACATTTCTCTATTGGCTGCCTTTCTATATTAGCCATACAGGTAACTTTTGCCACCTTGTGTTCTTATTTATGTAGTACTGTACTTAAATTTTCAGAGCATTATTTCATGTCTTTATATATAAGAAGATGATAAATTTTGAATCATTGAGCTTCTCTTCTCTAACTTAACTTGAAATTTTAACCTTTGAGCCATAAGCAGTTAGGTGGGTATAAAATATGATCATTACTTACTAAAGTTCATCAATCTTGCAGCTATAGAGGGGAGGTATTTGTCCAGCGAGACAGCTGGGAACCTATCAACATTGTTTGATGTCGGAGGTATGCTTGGAGGAATACTAGCTGGCCACATTTCTGATCGCTTAGATGCCAGAGCAATAACAGCAGCAAGTTTCATGTATTGTGCAATCCCTGCTCTCTACTTTTACCGTAGCTATGGACACGTTTCCTTGGCTCTGAACATTTCTCTTATGTTCATCACCGGTATGTTTGTAAATGGCCCCTACGCTTTGATAACAACTGCTGTCTCAGCCGACTTGGGAACCCACAGTTCATTGAAAGGTAACTCACGAGCATTGGCAACTGTGACAGCAATCATAGATGGAACTGGCTCAATCGGGGCTGCTATTGGACCCTTATTAACAGGTTATATTTCTGCCAAGAGCTGGAGTGCTGTATTCACAATGTTGATGGCAGCAGCTTTAGTTGCAGGGTTGCTGCTGACTAGGCTTGTGGTGGCCGAGGTGGCTGCTAAGTTTGCTGAATCGAGGTCGCAGAACCAATCAATGTCGTCCCCAGCAGGGCCTCTTGATGTATAAATTGTCAAGAGGGGACAATCTAAGTTCTACTTATAATGTAAATTGTGTGATGCACACTGACTGATGAACACTGATCATAAGATGAAGACGGAAACATCCTCTGATTATGGTAGAAGGTCGTAAAGGGTGGTTTTTAATCGTCTCCCTGGTTTTAGTTTTGTATCTGGGAGAAAAGCAGAATTAGATTCTAAGCTCTCTGTCTTTCTGTATATTCATATTTTCATGTATGTCATATATCAATCTAACAATGAAGCTGCAATCCAGGGACTGGTTGAACAGACAACATGGAGTCTTAAGTATTGGCAATGTATATTAAATATGCAACTTTAAGTGGTGCAAGGTCCTTTTTTGGGAGCAAGATAAGGCCAAAGATGGCTAACATGAGAGGAAGGTATATCAGCATCCAAGATTTTGGAAAAGAGAGATAAGAGAGACTAGAAGAGAGCTGTGAAACATGTGCCAAAACAGTCTTATGAACGTTTGTGTTGATATTGCAAGGAGATATTTCAAACAAACTGTGGCACAACTTTTGACTTTGAGAGAAGCATAAGCACCTAATCAACAACCAACAAAAGCTGCATCCATAGTAGGGTCGGTTGGTTCATCCTCGGCTGGAAAAAAAAGATAGCTTTGCTACTTGAAAATCAGGCTACAAAATCTTGGATGTTCACTAGAAGAATATCTCTCTTTGGATACATTTTAAATTTGTAAATTGATTATGGAGGTCATTATAATTTTTCCTTTAGGCAATTTTGAGGAAACAACATTAAGCAATGCTCTCAAGTAGAGTATATACCCCAAGACAACAGATAAGGTTAATCTGTCACATTTGAAGTGTAAAGCAATCCATTATTAATCAAGTATTGACCAAATGTGAATGTGAATGATCTTCGCTTTATGCTGTGGTTTTGGACCAACTTTTACTTTATTTTATCAGTTGCTTGCATTGCTTAGTCTGCAAACATCGAGAAAAAGATTTACAACCTATCAATTACCCATTAAATATTGGTTACCTAGATTACTAAATTCTTCATTTGCGGTGCTCATACCACTAAACATATATTAAATAAATTTAATTACTTGCCTAACTATCTTAAGCCCTCTAACCATTACCATAATAAAATTATAACACGTCTCAATCAGTCTGAGGTTAGTAATAACACCTTTCACAAGTCACACACAACCCCACTTATTCATATTTTCTTGATCATGCCATATCATATCGGACCAACCAAAGCTGATTAAGATGTACCATAAACACTTAGTATATAATTTAAACGTTGTCAACTCTCAATAATTTTTCAGATAAGTTAGCAAAGTCGGCCTATTTACAATTGTCAATTGAACCCACTAAAATATAAGTTAGGGATGCATTTGAAATTAGAATGTAGTTTAATACTAAGATTAACAATTTGTATCTTACTAATATTTACTCGCTGGCTTATACTTTACATCTAATGACTTCAAAGCCACGGCAGCCGCACCTTAATCCAAACTTATTCGTTTTACATATCAAGCAAAATCCAAAGTTCATAAACACTAATCATCTAATTCATATACAAAAGTGTTTCAATGAGCAATTTCGGATCATAATCCAAAATTCATTTAGTGTCTCAACAAGTAATATAGCCCTTACGTCAGTTTCCAGAGGCAGTTTTCTCAAACTGAATGGATATAATAACATTAAAATTTGCATTCAGATGTGAGGAGAAGTAATTCCTTACTCAGCACAACACATGCTAAAAGACGGCTTTTACAACGGGCAGTTCCTCAGCTGCTTTGGTATGTGACATATAATTAGCACGTTATAACATTAGGGACAATCTGCATTATAGCAGACTTGAGGTTCCATTTATTTGCATTCATTCATATCAAAGTTTTCAAAATTTGTGACTTGTGCTATCATCCATAACATTACATGGATGCAGTAACATAGCCAAGTCCCCTCCTCTGTGTGTGTGTGTGTGTGTTTATCTTATTGTTATCACTCTCTCATCAAAAGAAACAAAACAATTTCTCTTCTCTTTCCCATAATAATTAGGCTACAACTACTTTTTAATAAATTTGTCTCCAGTATTTTTTTGAAGGAAAGGGGAATGACATCTCATTTTGCTATTTGTATTTACTGAAATAAGGTTGAGATTGATTGTCCATATTAGTTACAGTTACAAATGGTTCCCTGCCTAATGATCCTAGGTCCATGGTAATTGGTATGACCTTGAGAATATGTAAATGGGGGTTAACAATCTGTAGCAGTGGCGCCTAAATAGGAAGATGACTAAATTTAATAGTACCAAAGACGAGTGCCACAAACCGCATCAATCCATAAATTCACCCAGCGAAGAGTTCATGGCTAGAGACAAATCATCCATTTAATACTACTGGCATCATTCTTGAAATTACCATGACCAAATCTGTAGAGGCCACAACTCTTCAGCTAAAATAGCACTACGGCTCAATATGCAGAAACTAGATACATGAATTCTTCACTATAAAAAAAGACGACTTGGATGCTATGGTGGGATTTGGCATGGACACTACTGCTAGATAGAAGAAGTTTACCTACAATTTTAGGACTACAGCACCACTAACAAGTGAAGAAAACTTAATGTTATATTCAAATGAGTTAAAGTTGAATGGGCTTATGCTAAGTGCTTTCCCATTGAATTTGACATCATCATCACCATTAAGAACCATTAACTTCAACAGTCAACATTCCTTCCAACCAATTACCCACATTGTTCCTAAGTATCTTCAAATTATCTGTACCAGCACATATTAACATCCAATTTTAATTGTCTAATTTACCAGAAATAACACATTGAAATTTTCTTGTCAATTTCCTTCCGGTTTATTTTCCTATTCCTCCAACTTGAGTACGAATTTCAATCTTTCAGAAACTGACAGAATCCCAAAACGACAATTTCTAGCCTTGAAACAATAACACTAATGTGGCTTTGACTAAGTGTGCGCCTATCAGTGCACGCATTAACTGATTTTAAACTAGAATTTGATTTCTGCTCTTACAAATTTCAATCAGGGCTCGAGGTTCAGAAAGCTCTAAACATTGAATTGGACACACACAATATTATGGCTTGTTTTGATTCCTGTCTATGCCCCCCCAAAAAAAGCACAAATCAACAGTCCAGATAAAAATCTACATACTATAAATGCCATAGTCTGCTACATCAACCTTCTCAGCTACATCCACCTTCTTTATAAGTCCAATATATACGATATTAGATTCTCTTAAATTCTTTCAATCATTTACAATCAACTGTAATCAAGAAATTTCTAGCGGAAAATGATAGCCTGCCCTTCTAGATTGGATATGTTCAGCTTATACTGAAGAGTAGCGATATTCATTTCTCTACAGACTCAAAGCCCCTAAAAAAATTCTACACCAATAAACTTCCATTTGTTCAAATCACCGTTAGAAATGTAATGAATCGAGTTACAACATAACAATGATACTGAAAAATGAAGAACCGATGTATGATTGGGAATACAAAATTGAGCAGCTTTATTTGATATATTTCTCTTCCCAGAGAAGTCCATCAACCACATATCTGATAAAACAATATAGTATACTCTCAAAGAAAGGAAAGAAAAATGACCTGTTTTTCTCTCATCAGACAACGCCTTGTTCAGCAGCTAATCATCGTCGTCCCTCCTCTTGGGCTTCCGGTACTTCTCTTCGATGTGTTTAGCCATAAAAACCCCAGTGTTCGCTAGTTTCTTGATGTTCGGAACGTCGTAGTTTTGAGCAATGTAAATTCCGCACACCGTCCCCAGTATGAACGAAAAGCTGCTTCTTATGATCCCCATCACCACCGTTGTCTCATACAATTAGCACGCCACACAAAAAAGAAAACGGCGATTCTGTCACTTTACGATCGGCTATCAGAGACTCTGGAGTGTGGACGTTAGAGATTTTGTTTCAGCGTTTCTTTCTTTCACGGGGGCACTCGGGTTTCTCGGGAGAAATGAAGAAGCGAAGCCGTGCTGAGTCGGATCCAAATCGTTTTTTGACTCAGCGAAGTAGGTTTAAATATTAACCATTTACAAATGAATATAAATAAGTTATGAGTTCCTGGGCCCAGAACGGGCCGGGTCGAGGCCCACATGGAAAAATACTAACCGTATATATAAATATAAATGTTGACATAGATACATATAGATACGTATAAAGATAGGAATCAAGAAAATTAGAAGTATGTTATCATCGGATTCTGTCGTGTCCGTATTTCGCTTTCCTTCCCGCAAAAGCTGACCCAATCTTCCAAAGTTAATTGTCCTTTTCTCTCTCTCTCTCTCTAATAACAAAATTATAATAAGAAACGCTAAGCGTATGAATTTCGTTTGATCCTACGTTGACGCCATTAGAGCCGCCTTCTTAGATCGAGTCAGGTTCTTCATCTTCAATTCTTGTTCTTAATTGTTAAATCGCTTGCATCTATTTTGCGTTTTCTAATTCCTTCTAATATATTTCGCAATCCTTGCTTGAATTGTAACTCCTAGGGTTTCATACTTTGGTTTTGTTTTATGGATCAATGCAATTTGTCCATCAATTTAATCATCAATATAGATTTTTTTTTGGGGTTGAATTTTGTTAAATTATCGCGATTGATGCTGAAATCCATTGAGTTGTGTAATTGATCACTATCATATCTGTTTCTGTTGTTTCATGTTCTGAAATTCCTCCGCAACCAAAAGAAATTTAGAATTTTTTTTCTTTGATGTTAATTAGGTTCTTATTTCTGTTGATTCATGAGAGGAATTCAATTGCATATCAATTAATGTCTTTGTGCAGGTTTATTGGTTTGGATCTTGGGGAGTTTTTACCATGGTGTATTAATGTGTTAACTTTGGAAGTTCAAGTTAACTTAAAGTTTGCAGCCTTCTGAGTAAAGCAATATTTGGATTATTGCGGGCTAACGATCATGGTGTTGTATTTGTGATGAGAATCTGGGACTTTGGTTTGGGTGAAAAAGCTGTATTTATTATTGATAATGGGTGCAAGCTACTTGGCAATTTCAGCTGCGTCCACAGTTTTAAGCTTTTTGGGCATTCGGTTATGGACAGAGTTTTCATTAGATACACTACGAACAGATGGGTTGATTGGTGAGAATGTGATTCATTTGGAGAATGCTAACCCTGCCCTTGAGCTACTTTTGGGTTCTTACGGAACAGTTGCATTGCTAGCAAATTTCGTGCTTAATGTTTTTGTTCTGCTTATTCTTTGTCTCAAGGTAAGTTTGATCTTTTGCATTATTATTATTTTTTTCATTTTTCGGTTTTTGTTTTTTTAATGACGATTTTGGATTGTGATGCCTCGATCATACATGAATCTTTTGCAAAGTGGCCTTATGCCGAGCTTAGGACTGTGCTTAAAAAGAATTAATCAAATTCCTGTTGAGTGTCCTATTAGATAATACTTTGCTAGTTTTTTTTTGTAGGTATAATTGCTTGTCTCATGATTCAAGTTCTTTGGTTCTGTCAAGTACAATTGATTATCTTGTGTTTATTACAGTGAATTAGACCGATGACTCTGTTTTGATGGTTATTGTTTCTATTTTTCCCTGTGCAGACTATATTCTTTGTAGAATTGTATCCTGCAGAAACTCAAAAATTTGTGGAGCGGCTTATCAATTATGTTATTTACAAGGTAAATACTCCTTGGAACTAATTAGTGGCAAAACCTTAAATATGTGTTTAGTAGTTTCTTTAAGAACTAATTGGTGGCAAAATCTATCAGTGACTCCTGGTTCAGTATGCTGTGTTGCCAAGAGATGGGGGTCAATATTCCCAGATTTTCCGTTGCAAAATGCTTTAATGAGTAATATTAATTATCACACCTGTGCAGCTGATTTGATTTTATTACTTAAAAATCTTTTGTAATTTAGTGATTTTGTATTTTGATGGTTGAGTTATTGATGATTTAATGACTAAATAGCAGAGCATGTTGAAACATAAGTCACCTGTGAGTTTCTTTATATAATATTCTCTGGAAATATGTATCTCAGTCATCTTAATAAACTTACAATGCTAATTTGTTCTACTGAAACTAATAGTTCATTTTTTGTTGCGTGTCTATTGGTTAATCATGAACAGGGGATGTTTCTGCCACTGGTAGTTCCACCAACATTATTTCAATCAGGCCTGTGGTCAGTCTGGTTGATTGTTTTATGTTCTTTAAAGGTATGCAGCATAATGGTTTTGTCATGGAAATGTCAGGAAATTTAATTGCTATCAGTCTATTGTAACATGTTTCATTATATTGAGCAGATGTTTCAAGCTTTGGCAAGAGATCGACTTGAACGATTGAATGCATCTCCTTCTGCAACGCCATGGACATATCTCCGTGTATTTTCAGCCCTTCTTTTGGTTCTCTCTGTTGACCTTTTCTGGTATTGCATAATATCCTCTCCTTTCAGAGATAAAATATGAATTATAAATTGGGAATTAGTTTTCTAAGACCTACATTTTGCCACCATTTAATATTCTTCCATTGAATTAGGGTATGCTGTGATCTGCATACTGCCTTCACCATTAGTAAAGGCTTAAAGGCAATGATGCTGAATGATATTCTCTATTTCGATCTACCAAATCCTATCTCTGATGTCCCTTCTTTTATCTTCCGAGAAAGGGAACAAGAGATGGATAAAATATTATCGGAAATAAGTTTGTTTCACAAATTTTTAAGTCATCATGTGGTTGTTTGTGGTTACTAATGAGTGGGCAAATGAGCTACATTTTCCCTTGCAGGATTCTATTTAATTCTTTTCCCTATGAGTATGAATCATAATTCCAAGGGTTAGTATGTGCTGCATTAAAGTATTAAGTCTTATGGGTAATGCCACTTTACACTTTAGAAAGAGATGTTCTATAATCTTTTTGTCTCTGTGCAAACCATTTGTTAATTTAAGATACAAATGTTTTATGTTTATCCCCATTCTAAGTCTTTAAATCACTAATATAGAAAATGTTGTAAGTTGGGGTGGCTTAACATAGCTTAGAAATGCTGCTTATATTGATCATTTACAGGATAAGGCTGTGTCTGGTAATATACAGAACACTCAGTTCATCCATGTTCCTGTTGTTATTTTTTGAGCCTCTCAGTGTAGCTTTTGAGACCATGCAGGTATTTTATGAGCAGTTTTATTCAAAATTATTTCTGCATTTATGCAACTTTAATGTATTTTTTTCAATATAGAATTGGTTCCAGGTTGACAAAGTCTTTTCGTACTGAAATGTTATTCTGCAGGCCATTTTGGTTCATGGTTTCCAGCTGCTTGATATATGGCTGCACCATTCTGCAGGGAACAGCACAAACTGTGAAAGGTCAAAATTATTTGGTACATTGGCTGCAGGTGCTTCTTCTAACTTCCAAGTTCATATTGATGTGTGAATGTGATATGAGGGGTGGTAGGGTGCTCCCAAACTTGGCAGTTTCGATTTTGCCATTTCATTTACTATTTTGTTGATAAAAGTTATTATTTTTCTTTTTTTGGTTTAGGTTGCAATCTTGCAAAGAATTATTGTTTTGAGCAATTAAAATACCATCTCAGCTGCACTTCTGAATTCTTATTTTCTTTAATATTCTTATTTTCTTTACTGAAAGGTAGCTTCTGTACATGAATAGTAAAGCACAGTTATTTGTTACAGGTAGATTTTAGGAATGACTGGCCCAGGTTTTATAAAATGGATATACACCAATCATAATGTTTTCAGTTTTTTTGCTCATTAGTATAGGTGCTTTGTGAAGATAATTTCTTTAAATTACTATATTGGTAATTTATTGATGAAATGTTTTTTCTTGGTGATACGTAGGTCCTACACAGTTTGAAAATTTCTTTTTTTGGTGTTTCTTCCAAACTTCTTTAACAATTTCTTTTCAGCTTTTTTGTTTCCTGAAAGCTGTCAGTTTATGCAACCACAACAATTTTTTGGTTGTTTTAACATCTTTTTTCCATTTCTCTGATTGGAGAATGTGCTTGCAGGTTCATTGCTGGAATGGAAAGGCATCCTCATCCGGAATTTTGGTTTTTTCCTGGACATGTCAACGTTGTTGATGGCACTTGGTCATTATGCACATATTTGGTGGCTTCGTGGCATGGCATTCCATCTTGTGGATGCAGTTCTTTTCTTAAATATACGTGTAAATATTTTTGCAAATGTTCCATTTTCTTTTCTATTAAAAAAATTATCGACATCAAAGTAATTTGGTTAGTTTGATATATCTTTATGCCATGTACCTTTTTTCACTATAGCAATCTATTTTGACAGGCCTTGTTAAGTGCTATCATAAAGCGTATAAAAGGATTCATCAAACTAAGAATAGCTTTAGGGCACCTACATGCTGCACTTCCTGATGCAACATCTGAAGAGCTACTTGCATATGATGATGAATGTGCTATATGCCGGGTATGCTTTCTTCTTTTGCTGTTTGCATTGTAGTTCACTTGATATGCTCAATTGTGTTAAACTGTGCAAAATAACAGGAACCTATGGCAAAGGCTAAAAAGCTTCTCTGCAATCACCTTTTTCATCTTGCATGCTTGAGATCTTGGTATGGTTGTGTTTTGTTTCTGACACCCAAAGTTTCTGCATTTGCTGTTGTATGAGCTTAAAACAATCTGAAAGTTTTAAAAATGGCAGGTTGGATCAAGGCTTAAGTGAGATTTATTCATGTCCAACGTGTCGGAAGCCACTTTTTGTGGGTAGAGCTGAACACGAAGCAATTCCTCATGCTAGGGAAGTTTCAAGTGATGAGCAGTTAGCTCGCCAATTGAGTTTGGGCCCTGATAGGCAAAACAATTCTGGGCAAACGCTGCCTACTGGAGTTTTCCCGAGTCAGACACAGAACCCAGTGGATGGCAGTCCTTGGAGGTTTGGTTCCTTACTTTGGATATATGTTGTTTCCCTTGCTTGCCTTAAAATAGTGCACTCTGTGTTCAAATTTGAAAAAAGCATTTCTGTAAATGTGGAATTGAAATGCAGTAGGTTTTTACTGAAGATTATAAGAACTCTGCTCTGGCTTGCTGCAGAATAGTTAGTTAGTAGTTTTTACTGCGGTGAAGAGGATGTTGTAGGCATCCTTAGATGACTTCAAACATATGTTTATGTTATGGTATCTACCATTTCCATTATCAGACTAGCTGACAAATTGTGATATGGTAACAAATTTAATTGGCTTGAGAAGGGCCTTTTAGAAGGCCTTTCTCTTAGAAAAACTAAAAGTTCTATTTGGTGCATGATTTCCATTTTGAATATTAATAGAAGCATGTACCTTTACTCTCTGAATTACTATACTTTCAATTATACAACCCAAATTAGTCAACAAAACTCTTTAAGGATCTATTGTATTGTAGCCATCGCTAAAACCTCTCTTTTCAGCATTGTTGTTAAGGATTGGTTCAATGCTGTCTTTATGCAAAATTGATTTGCAATATGTGCAATTCATTAATCTATGATATGGTTATGGGATATTTATTTTATTGTATTTTATTATTTTTCCTTTTGCTGTATATAGGAGCGCAGGACTGGATTCAACTTGGCTGCATACTTGGCCAAGCCAAGGTGTTGATGGAGCTGGTCCCTCTACCGCCATGGGATCTGTTGGATTGGGCAGAGTTCAGATGATGATGAGGCATCTTGCATCTGTAGGAGAAACCTATGCACAGTCTTCCATTGAAGATACTTCTTGGAGTTTATGGCCAACGAACCCCTCTCAGGCTGGTGCATCTGGTTTACCCCCTCCTCCTGCTGTTGCTGGAAGGTACCCTGGAAACACTGGTGGTCTACATACAAGGTCCCTGTCACAGTCTGCTAATGAAAACATAGCAAACATGCTTGCCATGGCTGAGACAGTACGGGAAGTTTTGCCACACATCCCAGATGAGCTAATTTTGCAGGTATATTTTGGATTTTATGTTTGATCATGTGCTTTGATCTTTTGGCAATAGCATTTTACATTCTTAATATAACTGAAGCTTATAGTTCCATTGATATTCTCTGCTGCTCAAGAAATGTACATAAGTGTCACGGGTCATGCTATAAAAGTCATGTTTTTCTTTTCTTACACAACCCCAGTGTCTATGTTCTGTGCCCCGTGCTGGGGGGTTTATAAACTGCTGCAAGGAATAGCAGATAGTTTCGACAAAATATTACAAGAGATGTTGGTGGTCATATTGGAAAAACATGTTGGAGATTAATTTATATATATTTTTACCTTTTCAAAATTCTATTACCCTCTAGTGATTAAACAAGTCAAAATTTGCAGGACTTGCAGAGAACAAACTCAGCTACTGTTACAGTGAATAATCTTCTTCAAATGTGACTGCTTGCTTAGTTCTTCTATCGTGGCTGTGCTGCTTCAGATGCAGCCGAGTGACAGTTCTCTGTCCATGTTGACTAATATCTTAAGGCTTCAGGATATGGCCTGCGCAAAGGTAGTATAAATTACTGCACAAGCTGCTCTCCTCTTCTTGTGCACTTTTAAATTTCCTTTTCCTTTCTAAAATATAGAGAAGCTCCGAACTCTGTATATATAGGCAGCTCATGCTCGTTGGATCAGTTGGTCCTATGGAATAAGAGAAAAAGGTACACATACAATGAACAGCCCTTGTATCCTGTCAAAAATAAAAAGTTGTTTCTATAAATATATGAACAGACTGGTATATGCAGTCTGGTTTTGATGCTGCATTTCATTGTATTCATCAATTTAACCACTTCAACCCTGTTTGCCCTTGCCTGTTTAAATTGTAAATCACCGAGTGAGCAATGCAAGTGTTCTGTTTATATTACAACATTTCTGTGTCAAAACTAGCCTTGGTAATCATAACACAGTAGATCTCTTCAATTAGAAATCATGTGAAAATGTTTGCATTAATCAATTTAATTGTTATAATTAACCAATAATAATTCTTAATTTTTTTATTTTCATTTGTGGGGCTCCCAAACTTCGACCTGAGTTCGATAACCTAATTCATTTATTGTTAACTTGGGTTGTTTTTCGATCCAATTTCTCTTCCTTAAACCAGAGGCTGTATAAATGTGACTCTTCCTTGAGGTATCGGAGACTTTTTCTATGCCCTCTGTGGTTAAAATTTATGAAGGGTCAAAACCCTCGGTGATATAGTAAAAAGGTCTATGGGGTACATTCATTTTCCTTATCAGTCAGCTCGCCTTCACCTTCTTATTACGATTCTCTTGTCTCTCCCAAATTATTCTTCTTTCTCAACAAATAATCAGTGGACTTTGCCTTTTTCATCTCTATAATTAACTCTGTAAGGGTTGAAGCTCGCCATTTTGGAGCCGTGAAGAAGTAATCTGTCAGTACCCAGCTCCAGTTTTCCAGCGAGGTATATTGCTCCATGCATATTATATGCAGGTACTATAAACTTAAGACCATGCAATGTTGTTTTATTCGACGTTAGAAGTAACGTTTTTACCCATTCAATTGACGTTCTTGTTACACCCACACGTGACCGTATTGTACATTTTTCTACACGCGGCACCAATCCAATGTTCCGTTCAACGTAGAATGTGACAATAAGCTGGCCAGACCAATCCAAAAGGGTTACATAACACATATTTAAAATATATATTTTTTTATTATCTAATTTTAATTAAATCACAACACTTGATAATAATTTAAATTAATAAATTAATTTCATATTTTATTTTATAAATTAAAAATTTAACATATAATTTAAATTATTTAATATTAAATATATATTATATATATTATTTTAGTAACATTTTAAAATATAAAAAAAAATAAACTAAGAGAGATGCAAGTTCAATGGCTCCATTTCAACCGTCGAGTAAACACTCCCAAATGAAGTAACAGTCGCCTCCCATTATCACAAAACAAGAAACCAACTTTTAACCTAGCTAACACTTCATCATTCACGACAGCAGAAAAACTCCATAAAAAAATTGACAAAGAGATACTCGATTTTGCAGAAGAAACTGCAAGAACTTGAATCCATACTCTATGAACTACTCTCTCTCCCGTCCGAAACCCCATTCAATCACCGACTTTACGCCCAAGATATCGACCAAAGATTCAAGTTTGTAATAAATCTTTTATCCGCCGAGATCGCGTCACACCCCAGAAAACCATACCAGTTGCAGCACATCGCTCGCATACTTGCAGAACACGAAGCAGCGTACAAAGAATGGAGCAGTCTCAAAGCCTTGACAGTACTCGTCCATTTCGAGCCTGTTTCAACATGTTAATGCACCGAGTCGTGTCTCAATGACGACGGTGAAGAAGGTAACGGTCATGTTTCTCCGGAAGAGACGGAAAAGTTTTACCAAGGCTTGGTAGAAGAAGAAAATGTGCATGCTACTGCGGAGATGGAGATTGGCACTAACGACGATCAGGCTGCAGAGATAGAAGAGAAAAAAGAGTTTGGCTTGTCGGGAAATATTTTACGGTTATCGCTGCCAGAATTGTGCTTGGTGTTGCTTTGTTTGCTCCGTTCACGGCTTTCCGGTTGTTTTCATCGCGTTGAGTATCATAATTTTCTACCTTTGTCCCTCCTACAACTTCAACGTGTATAAATGGTTACTGGTTAGAAATAAATTTGAGTTGGGCTTTGGGCCCAAGATATGGGCCGTCTTTCAATTGTAGAAGCCCAGTACTCTGTACACATTAGATTCCATTCTGTTACATTCAGGTGGGGACAGTGACAACTCAGTTGTCACTAGTCAGTACCCACATGCTTTCCTGTCGCCGAATTTCTGTAACTGCAATCGCACTGGTAGATTCCCGGTGTCCCCGTAAATTCACGGCACCAACATGTTCTTTTTCGTCCATTGGAAAACTCGGATATGCGGCGAACCTCATTTAACCAACGTGCTGCAGCTGTTTCCACACGTGAAAGTTCAACTTTACCCTTGTCAGATACCTTTTTGACTATCTTGTCTTTATCCATTCTCGTTCATTACAACAACCTTTGTCATCTTCCTTTCCGCAACTCCTTTTATAATCATCACCAGCTATTGCGCAAGTCGGGTCATTCTCTCAGTAAAACCCTAACTATTTCTTCACTCTGGCTCACCGAGTTCAGCGGTTTAACTCGACTGAAAAATGAGGCGATTCAGGAGGATTGAGCTCGTTGAACCCTACCACCCTCCATCCTTGTTTGGTGAGACCTCCATTTTCTCATTCTCACCATCAACCCTTACTTTTCCCTCATTTGTTGAAGAAGAAGTGCACGATCTGAGCTTTGCTCTCGATTTCTTTGATCCTAACCCTTACCCCTTCGAAGTTTTTGATTCTGTTACCGATCTGGTGCAAATCGAGCGAATGCCGTCGTTTTCTTCTTACAGAAGGATTCAGCGGCGATGTGAACCTGAGTTGTCATTGCAGACTTTGTGCGACAAGATGAGTACACTCGAGTCCAGATTTGACCGCCTGCTCAACTCGAGGTTTAGCGGAGGGGATCGGAAGTACACATGGACAGCGGAGATCGAGGGTGGTTCGGTTGATCGGAGGTATAAATGGACGGCTGAGATACAAGAAGGGAAGAAGAAGAAGAAGAAGAAGGAAGAGAAGAACATTGACAAGAGCTATACATGGATGGCCAAGGTTAAGGGAAAAGGAGAACAAGGACCGATCTCGCGCACTTGCACATTCGAAGCATTAACTGGCGATGCAGGTGACTGTAGTAAATCAGATAAGAAAGAGAACAAGAAACATAAGAAGATAGGAAAGAGTGGCACGCGTGTGGTGGAGATTGAAGAACCTGCTGATCATGGGGCTGTCGTTTTAAGACAGGTATTTGAATGTTTATTAGTTTGGTAATTTAATGCGACCGTGAGTTTTAAATTAAAGTACATATGTTGATAGTTGGATTCGTTTGTTGCGTGGGGTCAGTTTTATTTAAAATCGCTTTCGCTCTCTCATGGGCATGACCAATTCGAAATGTGAGTGATAGTGACCATGATAAAGAATTAAGGGGAATTTTGTGACCTGGATTGTTTAGTCCCTACCTATTTAATAATGAATTGTTGTTATGTGATGCTATGATTATCTGTTAAGATATTGCTATGAAATGCTTGTGCCAATATCTGTCGGAATTTTTGAATTGGATCTGGATAGCTACTTGTTGATTTTTATTACCTTTAATGCAACAAATATGTTCAAACTTAGGCTTTTCTTTCTCCTGGATATTTCTGTATTTTCATTAGAGGTTCCTGGTTCTGTTCAAAGCTAACCACTGAATGTTTAAAAGTGCGAGCAACTGAGCAATACTGAAATTGATGGATTGCTGTATTTTGTTTTAGAGTGTGGATCAAGACGATCCTCTTTTTTGTTTGGCGAAACTAGACTTCAGTCAATTGGTTGTTTTAAGTGCTGTTCTTGGTATGCTAAATCAGCAGTATATCTCCAGCTACCAGTGCAGTTCTGGTTCGTTTACTGATTCGAATTGGCACAATGCAGGTTTACTCTTGTCTTCATTCATATCCAAATTGGTAATATAAATTTAAATGTGTACAGAGGCATGCCAGTTATGTTTTTGCTCGGAGATCTTTCTTCCTATTAGTTTGTAGCTCGTTTTGTTCTCATCTTCTAGCATGAGGCACTCCCTGTAAAAGCATAAAATATCAACTTCTTGTCCTTGGGTGGCTATGCTGTGAAAAATTTTCAGCTTCACATTCCAAATTGTAATATGAGTTGTTTGTGTCAAGATCAACTTTTCTAGGGTTGCAAGATTTTTTGTGCTATAGTTCTTCATAATTTATTGATACATAATTTGATATTATTATTATTGTATTCAACCAAGGGAAAAATGCTATAAGAATTTTCTGCTATTTCTGAATGCCAGTGATTCAAGTGCATACAAAATTTCCATGTTGAAAATCTAATATTTCTTGCATGGCATGACTTGTGATCTTAATAAAATCTTTATGCCGGTATTATTTTACTTATAAAGCTTACATATCTATTAACATCAGTCACTGCCACATTCTGAGTTGCTTTGTTCTCTTTTCTTGTGGAGGAAGGCCTTTGCCAAAAGAGATGGATCGATTAGAAACAGCAAGGGGAAGCACAAGGAGCTATCTCCTCAAGATGCAGCAGTGATGATTCAGATGACTTTCAGAGCTTATCTGATTCGTCGATCTCAGGCTCTTCGTGCCCTAAGGGATCTAGCTGTTGCCAAGACCAAGTTGAGGGAGATTAGAGCACTGTTCAACAACTTCTCCTACCGCCGTCAAGTGGCTCGTGATGCCGAAGAGCGACAAAGGTTTTCAGAGAAAATAATTGTTCTACTCCTTACTGTGGATGCCATTGAGGTAAAAGCAGTTCTTTGTCTACCAAATAGATAATCATATTGATTTTACACGAAATTCATTTGCTATTATTTGTTCCACTTTTACTCTGTGATATGGCTTTAATCCATATGAAGTTGGGCATAGGGTCTGTGCATTATGGTTTCCATTCCGAATAATTCTTAATGTTGTTTATGATCTGGAAGCAAGGATATATATGGTAGATGGTGAGTCTATGATATGATCAATGTTCTTGGAACTAGCAAATTACTATTTGTTGAGGGTTTATACAGGTCAATACTTGATTGATGAACTAAAATGGTGCTAGATGTATTAGCATAAAACTTTGGCAGACAATTCATAAGATACACATGTTGCATTTGTCTTAGTGAAAATCTGCCAGACACATTGTTCTTACAAATGTTTTTCATGTTCTGTATCATTCAAAAGCAGTAAACTAGAGCGCTTGAAGTCACTGCACTCTCTTGTTGATTAACCGTGCATAGGTTGCTAGTCTCACTTTGACCTTTTCCGGGCTTTCCTACAATGGGAAATGTTTTAGTCAGTAGTCACTGTGGTGTCATAGAATTTTAATCTAATTGAAAGTGCCAATTCTAGTATAAGTCAAACTTGGAACGGAGTTTTCCAAGCGATATCTTAATTTTAAATACTTTCCACTCCTAGAGATGTGGTTGGTAGATTAAAAGGAAGAAGTTTTTCTCTTATTTTTTGCTACAACTTCTAAGCCATGAGATGGGGCATTATGGTTAAGGTTATGGTTCTGCCAATGTTTGGCAATTTTAGGGGGCTGATCTAACGGTGCGAGCTGCAAGGAGATCAATGGTGGATGAGCTAGAAGATATGCTTGACGTGGTGGATCCTCAGCCAGCCGGGAGATCTCTTTCCATGAGGAGAAGGACCTTTGATATGCCGAATGGTGTAATCCAGAAGGAGATAGCTGCAGGTGTTGCACAAGTTGTTCAAATGCTTGATCAGGATGAGAAGAATGCGGACATGTTGTAAGAACAGAACATGATGGCCGCCGCGGTCATGTAATTTAATAAACCACCCCACCCCCACTTCCAGTGTTGTTGTTGTGTAGTCTTGTTATCACGACTGCGATCATTTCCCGAGGATTATTGTGCTTTGCTTAGTACTTGTGATGATGTTTTTAATAGAGCTTGGTAGGTTCTTTGTTTTTGCAGCCGGCCCAAGTAAAATCCAAAGTTTCAGTTAATTTTGCTACTGTTGTTCTGTTTGGGCCTAGAATGGCGGGCCTGGTCCAATATGATGGATTTTTGAATGATCAATCAGCTTCAGTTTGGCTGCACAAGTATCATCACCCTGAGAGAGTTGCATGTCTCCTTAAAACTTACGAGTTGCCAAAAGATGAGTTGATTTTGACTTTATAAAATTAGATAAGTAAATAATATTATTTAATAAATTAATTTTTTTGAATTAAATAATAAATGAACATAACTGAAGATTTTATATAATTAAATAGATAAAAAAATAATTTAATTTAAAATTTTTAAAAAAAATTGCTCAAAAATGAACTAACTCTCTTTAATTATAAAAATAAGTCAAGTAAGCATGTTACCTAACCTCTTTAATCCTTACTTGCACTGAAGCACGTTGAATTTAGACGATGGCGTCGTGACGTTCACTCCTCCGCTTTTGCAGTATCATACGTTAAGATTACTCGCGGCTTCACTACTAATTGCATTGTTATTTATGACTTGGGAACATTCTAATAACGTGACAAACATACATATATAAACTCCCCTCCCCGACGTCTTGCCCAAACTAAGACTATTTCACTTTATGTATATATTCATTCATTACGTACATACACAATCTATATATTCATTCATTCTTTCTTTCTTTCTTTATGTGAGTTTGGTAGACAACATTTTGTCTAACTTGCTAAGTCGATGCCCCAATTCTTCAAACCACCTTCTTCTTTCTCCTATCTATTTTTAGAATGCCCAATTTGTTTTTTGACATAATATATCAAACCGATACAAATCTAATACGAATTTACATAATTAATAATCGTATTGAATTTAAATTTAAATTTTTTAAAACATAAAACCCGTTTTATAACACGATTAATTATTTAAATAATTATAATATATTAATTTATTTATGATTTAATAAGTTTATTATATATATATTTATATAATTTAATTATATTTATCATATTTTAAATTTTATTTAATTATATTTATAATAAACTTAATTAATATTTGTGTATGTAAAAATTACAATATATAAAAAAATATATTAAATAAATAATAGGATTATAATATGTATGTATTTAATTATTAATTATATTAAATTAAAATTTTAATTATTAACATGAATATTAAATAAATTAAATTAAATTAATTTATATTTAATACAATATAATTATAATTTAATATAAATACAATATCATGATGGGGATTGCCACCCTTAACAAGAGTAACGTGCACATGCAAATATGCAACCCATCAATTACCAAGATTTAAAAAATAAATAAATAAAATAATTTACTGTAATTGTTCAACTTTCCACAATACCACGGCGTTGAAATAGAAGATTCGATTTGGGTTCCGAAAGATACGTGACCTAACCAAAACCAGCAGTCAATGTGGGTCCCACCACCGAAGTTTCTTGAATTAATTAAGTCGGTGGTTAATGAATTTTCTCAGTTACTTCCCTTTCGATACGTGCACTGTCAGCATCTTTGACCAGGTAAACCCTAAATATATTTTTAAAATAGTCGCCAGCTGTGACTGGGCCCAACCCTCCCTTCTCTTGACTCGGGGCTACGTCAAAAATCAACCCTACGTTATTTCTTAATAAAATATAATATATATTTATATTTTTTGAACTTACTATTACATAAAAATAAAATAGTAGACGGTGTTCTGTGTTCCATTCTGCCACGTGGGACCGTATGTATGGCTGCTATAATGGCAGTGGCTGACCGAAGACCACCCGGCTGTGACTGAAAGCGACGACGACACGTTCCTTACACGCCCAGCTCATTAGGTTCTGGGCCCCGCTGTAAAGTGGCCACGTCATCCCACACTGGTTCACAGGTGTCATCAATCTCTCTGCCCGGAAAATCACCCTGCCACGTGTCTAAGATTTCGGTGGGCTCCCACTCTTAGTTATTCCGTTCATTATTAAACTAAAAGAAACCCAGCGAATCAGAAGGTTCTTCCCTTCCGGTTCTTTCGGTTATTGACAAAATAACTTCCTAAACGCTGCCAGCCACGAGCCTCGGTGCGTCGTTATTCTCCACGCACTTATTCCATGGAGAGTATTGAGCACGCGTATGAGAGGATGGTTAAATTAATAAGGTGTTGTTTACCGGTTCGAGAACCGTGACTGTATATATATACAGCAACTCTAATTTCTCTCTATCTCGGGTTTCGTATTCTGCCATTTCATAGCAAAGATTTGTCTATAAACACAATTTCATATCTTTCGCGTCCCTCTGATATTTCTGGGTTCTTTTGCTTTCGCCTCAAAAACCACTCAGCAGTGCAAAGAATCGGACGAAAGGTTCGTTTGAGTCGAATGAAATGGCAACGTTGTTAATTCCATTGAGTTTATGTAATGTTGTCTGTCTCATGGCTTTCTTCTGTTCTTGCAGATTTGTCTGATTGTTTCGTGTTTCTCTTTGTTTATTCGAGCTCGTACATAAGGTGGGCGCGTTTGTTTCCTTTTTCTGGAAAACGGTTTTCAGTTTTCCAAGCTATGAGTTGTTTTGTTATGGTTTATGAACGTCCGCAAGTTTATGTTGTCCCTTTCTTGGAAATGCATGCATGTGTACGTTGTTATCTGTGTGTTCAGACTTCGGATTCTCTCAGCCTATTTGCCTTCAATTCTTTGTTTTAGAAACCGAATGATACAGAAAATCTTCAGAAAAGCCCATTCTGTTTGGAGCTTTCGGAGACAGATATAATTCCAAAAACTAACTTCAAATATTTGTCTAGCAAAATGTTGTTTTCATTAATTTTTTTTATGCCAAATCTGTATGCAAAACCTCTATATCATCAGTCGTCGTCGTCGTCATCATCATTATTATTTAATTATAGTTTATGAAAATTAGAGTTTTCTATCCATTTCCAGCGGCTTCCTTCATTTTTATTTCTGATTAATTAATTGCTTACATTTGTTCATTCATTCATCTGTTTTTCTTTTTTCTTTTTTTCTTTTGAGGTAAAATATAGTGCGGTCTTTGACTGATAGATGGTTGAATTGTTGGTTAATTCATTTTTTTTTCTTCATTTTTGCATACCAGATACTGTTGAGATTGATCCTGATTTGTGTATTCTAAAGCTGTGTTTGGAAACGTTTGATGTGATATGGTGTTTGTTTTCATCCCTGATTCTTAACGTATTGTGTTCTCTGTAGTACTCTACAATTCTATTTATGACCGGGCAAATGTGAATTTTGCCATTATGTTTGAATGCTGACCTTGTATTTGATAATTCTCGAGGAAGTGCAGTTATGCTTCTTGCAAAGTTGAATGTTTGATAGCGACTTAAGCAGGGTTAAACATCAAGTATTAATTTCTTAGCATCCATACAATGACTTAACGCATCTGATGAATTTTTAGGTGTTGGGTTCATGTGTTTAATGATTCCATTCTTCTTTGTAAGTAAGGCTAGGACCATCATATGTGGTTGCATATGATATTGCTTGAACTCCACTATGAGGCGTAGCAAGACTGTTTTATTATACATAACCACCTGCGGCTCATATTTTATCCTCCAGACATTAGTTTCGTGGGCCAGATTTAAAAAGTGAACATCGTTTCTTCTTTGTTTGCTTTTTTTTTGTACTTAACTCTGTTCATCAAGTACGTGGTTTCATTTTTTATGTGAACTATATAGTTTTCTCTTTGGTTTAAGAAGTACAATTTCTGTGCAGTACGCTTCTGTTACAACATTTTCAAGCGCAGTGAACAGGAGATGAGAATGTACAGGTGTGATTCATCCCACTCTCTTTGAAAACTTCTTGAGATTTAATTCATTGGGCGTTTCACTTTCACTTACCAGCTTCTTTTTTGATTAGTGTTCCGGAGCCCTTTGCTTGATGGACTGCTTGCCATGCCGCACTGACAAGATTACGTTGAAGAAGTGCTTCTTCATTAATAAAAGGATTGGATAACTGGGATAATAAAGATTGAAGGTTGAAGCATATTGCCTTGATTTTGTGTAAACAGCTGGCCATTGAATTTAGCTGTGTTTCTACATTATAAACTGTGGTAATTGTGACACAAGTTGGATTGGATGGACCTGAAAACTAACCATACCGCTCCTGTTCTCACTGATCCTGCACCCATAAGCAATTCAAGATTAGGTGTACATTCCGGTCTGTTGCCATACTCACCACCAGGAGATTTCTCCCCAGATTTATTCCTATCTATCCCTAGGAAAACTGGAATACTCGACGATCTTCGCGCCAGTTCATGGCTGGATGCTATGAAAGCTTCATCTCCTCCTCACAGGAAGATGGCCAAGGAATTTAACAATGAGGTTGCATCACATGATACAGATATTGCTTACCGCACCTGGCTGGTATTTATCCCTTTTAAGTTTACAGGAGACCTATCTTGAAAATTTTTAAGATGAACATTTTCATGGGGCTTGTTGCTTCAATTTTGCAGCGTCAATATCCATCTGCGCTTGCATCTTTTGGGCAAATCACGAATTGTGCAAAAGGCAAGAGAATAGCATTGTTTCTGGATTATGACGGGACTCTTTCACCAATAGTAGACAACCCTGACTGTGCCTTCATGTCTGATGCTGTAAGGATTGATTCTCAGATGAACAATATGTAAACTTTAATTAGAAACTTTCACTTTTTCTTCTTTTTATTCACTATATACTCTCGGATAATTTTCAGATGCGTGCTGTTGTTGAAAAGGTGGCAAAGTATTTCCCTACCGCCATAATTAGCGGTAGAAGCCGTGACAAGGTAATTGTGGCAGCCATCTTTCATTTTATACAAAAAAAAGAAAAACTTGCTATTATTTGCAAATTCTTCCCTGCAATTTCTGTTTGTTTAATATAAAGTGTCCTAAATTGGTCTTTATGTATTGAATATATAGCTTGTTCCTACTTGTTCAGGTTTTTGAGTTTGTTGGACTAACTGAACTGTATTATGCTGGAAGTCATGGAATGGACATAATGAGTCCTGTTAGACAATCTGTATCTAAGGATGATCCAGGCAATATTAGATCTACTGACAAGCAGGTAGCATGATCAGATTATTCTTCTAATACTAACATACTGTTGCTCATATTAATTACTTTTCTGAACTGATTTTTGATATGCTTCCTTTGGATTGGGTAAGGATGTAAATATCTTCCAGCCTGCTAAGCAGTTTTTACCTATGATCGACGAGGTGTGTAAATGCCTTTCTATTGATCACAAATTACAGTTACTGTTTTTCATTCTCAAATGTAATATAACATGTCAATTGATTTATGTTGGACGTCAAAAAAAATAAAAATGATTCATGTATGAACAGGTCTTTTATGCTCTTGTGGAGAGTACAAAGGAAATCAAAGGAGTGAAAGTTGAGAATAACAAGTTCTGTGTCTCTGTGCATTATCGTAATGTGAACAAGAAGGTAGTTTTCTATCCGAGCACTTGATTCTTGACGATTTCACGTCTAAGGTTGAGTACTTATTTTCACTCTAGGTTATTAACCTCTGTTTGAACTTTGTTTAACTTGTTTCCAGTACTGGCCCGCTGTTGCACAATGCGTCGATGAAATTTTGAAACATTACCCACGTCTGCGACTGACTCTTGGGCGGAAGGTAATATTTGGGGCCACCACGGAGAATGATTCAATTTCTTCTTCTTTTTTTTTGCCTTTTCCATAGATCATTTACATAGATACTCTCTGCCTTCAATGCAAATACCATTACTTCTCTAATTAGTACTTGTGAGTAGGTTTTAGAGGTCCGACCTGTGATCAATTGGGATAAAGGGAAAGCTGTCATGTTTCTACTTGAAGCACTTGGTGAGTAAACAGTTCTGTTAGTATCTTCTCTCGTGCTCTGACATTTCTAAGATTAACGAATAGATTGCCCTTTGCATGCTGTATTATGTACTAATTGAAAGCACTACAATATTTCAGGGCTAAGTAATTGTGATGATGTGCTCCCAATATATGTTGGAGATGACCGGACAGATGAAGATGCATTTAAGGTAATATATAATTACCATTGTTTTAAAGTTATTAAGAAGTTCCTTATGCTTTTCCTGATTATCTAACAAACTGACTTAATGGGCTTGCAACAGGTGTTAAGAGAGGGAAATTGTGGCTATGGCATATTGGTTTCATCGGCGCCCAAGGAAAGCAAAGCATTTTACTCTCTCAGGGACCCATCAGAGGTACGATTTTTCAGATTACAAAGCACTTTTGTTGTTTTATGTATACCAAGATTGTTGTTGGAATGAATTTATATAAAATGTTTTCTTTCTGGGTATTTTTCCCCGCTTCTGCCGACATTTTCTGAGAACGTTTATTTGCAGGAATTTAGCCAGTCCAGGCACATGTCATTGGTTTTTCTATTCCCTTTGATTGTTTTTGCCCATGATTAAAGCTATTACATTCTGTTGCTTATCCCAGGTCATGGACTTTCTCAAATCCTTTGCGACGTGGAAGCAATCAAGTGACCTATGAAGTACTAACTATTATAATACAAGAAAGAGGCGAATACTCTGGTATACACATAACGAAAAAATAACAGTTTATATATAATTTGAGTTCTCAACAGAGGCTACGGTGCAGATACTGATTTCAGATGGAAGACCTCCATCAGAATTTTGGAGTCTGAAGCGTCTGGTGCCTTGTCTGCTTCTGCTCTAAACTTCTTGGCTGGCTCGAGTTGTAAATTTCCACTTTACTTAATCTTCGGTTGTGGGCTCAATTCATATCTATCTTCATTCTTTGTTCTTTAACCTTTCAGTTTGGTTCAATCAATAGTGTAGTGTTCTCCCGTATTTGTTAACTCTCTCTATTATAGGAAATGCATGTTGGGTATTGTTGGTTTCATGCATTTCCGTGTGTACTATTTGCTGGCCAACCAATCTTACAGGATGGAAATGTAATAATCTTCTTAAAGTAGAATCAATCTGAAATGAGATGAGGATTGGTCATTTTTCTGCTGAATGGAATGATGGTGTTCACAAATACAATCAATTGATTGATTGCAGCATGGGTCATTAATTGATTGCAGTCCTTAGTGCAATCAATTAATGTGATTTTAAAATTAATTAACAGAAAATTAATAATTAAAATTTCATTTTTTATTAAAAAAATAAAAAAATACCAAATTAATTAATAAATTCTTTTTAAAATAATCAAAATATATTTATATTAATTTAGTATTATGATAATTTTGTCGTAATTGAAAAGTAAAGTTACAAAAAAAATTTAATAACACTAACGGGTAAAAAAATTTATTTATTTTATTTTTAATATTAATATTTATTACTTCATCTTATAACTGCGATGAATTAAAACACCTGACATATCAATATTTAACGAAATTTTAATTTTAAATTATTTATAATATTATAATTAAAATTAAAAAAATTATTAAATAGCATCGAAAGACTTTTTTTTAAAATATATTTTTGATTAAAAAAATAGTCTTGGCTATTATAAATGAAATATTTAAAACTTGGATGAAGTCCAAATTAAAACGTTTCAAAAGCTTGTTAATTGGAAAATAATGACGGCCAGTTGCATTAGGTTTGAATGATTAAGAAGTAAAATAACAATAAAAAATAGACTCATACACAACTATGAAACATTGATGAATACGTAGACAAATTCTCTTAATTGCATTACTAGTATAACTAGTAATTTCTACTTAAACACGTCTCTTCTTCATAAAATTCTTTCCGTATTTGTTCAATATTGCACAAACAGTGACATGAAAGCTCCCTCTCCGTGTAAATTGGGCAGACAATTATCTACCTAGCCTATTTATGACCTTCTCATTCTCCTCCCTCTCTACACCACCAAGAAAGTAGGATGGACACCCCGAATCCGTCACATGCGCCGTACTACATTCTCTTGCCGCCCTCTCTCGCAGTTCCTCAGGCGACTCAACGGAAACCCTTCAAGGGTTTTGCTGTCGTGTTTGTCTCGGTTGTTTTTCTTCTGTCATTGGTGGCGTTGTATGCGTTTCCGAGTTTAGCATCGAATAGGACACCGTTGGCGAAACCGGAAGCAAGGGGGGTAGTGGAAGGAGTTTCGGCAAAGTCAAATCCGTCGCTTTTTGGTGATATTGAAGGTTCTTTCAATTGGACAAATACTATGTTTTCTTGGCAAAGAACGTCCTACCACTTTCAGCCTGAGAAAAACTGGATGAATGGTAGGTGCAACTAATTAATTCATTGACAGCTTACTTTCTGTTATTGGTAATGAGATAAGATTTATTCCTTTCTCTTGGGTTACAGTATTAATTTATCATTGCTCTCTCTCTCCTTCTTTTGGCTTTCTGCAACTTCTGATTCAACTTGGTGGGGAATCCTGCATTTTCTTCTTCAGATCCCAATGGTAAAGTCCTTCTGAAATCTTTCCATTTAAGTGCGCTTTCTAAATAATAATAGAATCCAATATTGACGATGAAACTTGATTTGATTCATTATAAAATGAACAAATGATGTACCAGGTCATAGGAAATTTGTCTTAGTATTTGTTTGCTTTCTTATACAAGTAATATACGTGGCTATCTAGTTGAAACAAACAAACGTGTTATAAGTGGAGAGATATCTAGTTGTAGGCCAGTCAAGTATGCCGTACTTGACCTGGCGTGATAATCTTAGAAGGCCAGCATGGTCCCTGCCTGATGTGACTTGTTAAAATTGCATAGCTTTCTTGCAATTCTGTCTGTACTGTTTTTGACCGGTTCGTCGACGAATTTGTATTTTGCTTTGCTACCATGTGCTGCTAGTAGGTTTCTAATTTCGGGATTGCAGGTCCATTGTTTCACAAGGGGTGGTATCATCTGTTCTATCAATACAATCCTGATTCAGCTGTATGGGGCAATATCACCTGGGGCCATGCTGTGTCACGGGACCTGATTCGCTGGCTCTATCTCCCCAACGCGATGGTCCCTGATAAATCCTATGATATAAACGGTGTATGGACGGGATCTGCCACCATGCTTCCTGATGGTCAGATCGTAATGCTTTACACTGGGAACACCGATAAATCAGTGCAGGTGCAAAATCTTGCATACCCTGCCGATATGTCTGATCCCCTCCTCCTTGATTGGGTCAAGTACGATAAAAACCCGGTTTTGGTTCCCCCGATCCATATTGCACCTAAACATTTTAGGGATCCAACCACTGCATGGCTCGGGCCTGATGGGAAATGGAGGCTCGCAATCGGGTCAAAAATTAATGAAACGGGTATTTCACTTGTGTACCAGACCACGGACTTCAAAACTTACGACCTTTTGGATGGGTTTTTGCATGCGGTTCCGAGTACGGGTATGTGGGAATGTGTGGACTTTTACCCAGTTGCGATTAACGGGTCAATCGGATTGGACACATCAGCTAGTGGCCCCGGAATTAAGCATGCGTTGAAGGTTAGTTTGGATGTCTCGAAGGTGGATCATTATGCGATTGGGACCTACAACCCGGTGACTGATACATGGACACCCGACAACCCGGAAGAGGATGTCGGTATTGGGTTACGGGTGGATTATGGAAGATACTATGCATCGAAGTCATTTTATGACCAGCACAAAAAGAGGAGGATCTTGTGGGGTTGGATTAACGAAACTGACACTGAATCTGATGACTTGGCAAAGGGATGGGCTTCAGTTCAGGTATAATTATTATGTGTTTGAAAATCTTTGCACAATTGTAAGTGCATAATCATTTTTGGTTTGTTCAATATACAGACCATTCCGAGGACTGTGTTATTCGACAACAAGACTGGAACCAACGTACTTCAATGGCCAGTGGAGGAAATAGAAACCTTGAGACAGAACAGTACTGCCTTGGAGGGTTTAGTGGTTGAACCTGGTTCAGTTGTGGCGCTTGATATTGGTATGGCCACGCAATTGGACATATTCGCAGAGTTTGAAACTGAGTTGGTGGGTTCGGGAGCTACAGAGGAGGGCTACGGTTGCAGCGGCGGAGCCGTTGACAGAAGTATAATGGGACCATTTGGCCTGTTAGTTGCTGCAGATGAATCACTTTCTGAGCTAACACCAATCTTTTTCCGCCCCACTAATACAACCAAAGGAATGAACACTTACTTCTGCGCTGATGAAACCAGGTTTGCTTTGATATATATCCACTCGTCTCCGATAAATACCAAAACTTACTTCCCTGAAGTTGATCGCCATATTTTCAATGTATAATTGCAGGTCATCATTGGCTCCTGACGTTTTTAAACAAGTTCATGGAAGCAAAGTTCCTGTGCTTGAAGGTGAAAAATTATCTATGAGGATATTGGTAAGTCAGCTTTATTACTTAATTCTTATTGCTGCAAATTTGAAAAACTGAGTCAAGTGTCATAGGGATGTGTGTTTGAAGTGCTTTTGGTGCTATCAAAAGCACTTTTCAGATATTCAACGTCTCATATTAGAAATCGTTTATTGATCAGGTGGATCATTCAATCGTGGAAAGCTTTGGACAAGGAGGAAGGACAGTCATAACATCAAGAATTTATCCAACAGAAGCAATCTATGGATCTGCAAGGTTGTTTTTGTTCAACAATGCAACTGTAGTGAAAGTTAAAGCCAGTGTCAAAATATGGCAGTTAAATTCAGCTTTCATTCATCCTTTCCCCCTGGGTAGATCTAGAAAATGACTTGTCAGCCAATATTGTCAAAGCTGCCAATTGCTGGTGGTTGCCAATTCTCCAATTTTATGATAACCAAATATAGATGTTGTTTATTCGTTATTTAATTTAATTTTTGTTCTTTGGCATAGGACTGCCATTCACTCCATGTGTATCATGTGGGCATGAGTGGACTTTGCCCCCCATATATATATATATATACATATAATCCCATATTGTTTTATCATAAATTCTCAAATACCCACAAACATCAAATATATAATGTTGCGATATAATAAATTTATCAAATATATGACTTTGTATCCTAACAATGGACTGATACTTTAATGTTACGATTCGAACACTTATTATTAATTGAAAAAATTAATGTATAATTTTGCATTTGAATAATGGACCGACGCTTTAATATTACGATTCGAACACTTATCATTAATTACAAAATTTAATTTATTAAATAAGTATTGTTTATCAACTCAAAGTTTAATAATAATCTAATTTCTATTCCATGTAAAATTCAACTCTTTGAACATGTGTTACATATGATTTATTGTGATTTGAGGTCAATGAATCTTGGTGGGCAGAAGGTGCAAGACGTTTTGAACGGTATGTAAAAATATCAAATCGACCAAAGATTATTCAACCATTCAATTGAATGAAATGGATGTGTACTGTTCCTTTCAAGATTGCTTCCTCTTCCGAATAGAAGTCGAAATTGGGCTAAGTAAGATCATTGGTTGGTATGCCAATTAACTCCCTTCCAATAATATTTGCAAAGAAGCACCTTGTAAAGTGCAAATTTGTTATTATTTATTATATTTTCTTTATTTTTGAAAATTAATTAGAATTATTGTCTATTTGTTCTTGTAATGATATTTAATTTAGTTTAAAATTTAATATTGATATATGTATATTAAATTATTTTCTTCTTCTTATTTATTATTTAATAAAGAGGTCAATCGAAAAAATAATACAGAATGCACCCTTAGCTTGCATGACTTTTCATGATAGTGAAATAGAAGTAAAAAGGAACGTGGAAGGAAATTAAAGACTTAACTGCTTAATTTCAACCTGGAATGATGTATATTTGTAGTTTAGATCTCCATTTTAATTACCATAATCAAAGGAAACAGAGTAAATTAATTAGGGTTGTGAAAATGAGAATGGCAGTTCATCGTTATCTGGCGGTGGTGTTGTTGTTGCAGATGATCATTTTGTTATTCTGGCCATTCATGTTATTATGAATGTGGTAATCTCAAGATGACGTACCCCTTCCGGATCGGAGAAGGGTGCTACTTCGATAAGAGTTTTGAAGTAATCTGCGATAACTCTGCTGCAGTTCCGATATCTTTTCTTGCTGGCATCAACAACCTGGAACTATTGAGCCAACTTGATGTCTCCACGTTTAGCGTTAACATTCCTATAATTCCTTTGTCAAACAGCAGTAATGCCGTCAATCTATCAGGTAGTCCTTTTAGCTTTTCAACCAGCCGCAATAGATTCACTGCCATAGATTGTAACGATTATGCCACGATTTCGTCGGTAAATTACCTGCAGTATAATTCAAACATTTCTGATGGTGGTGGATGCCTGTCTATTTGTACCTGTGATCCTACTCGGAACACCGGTTGCTATGATTTCCTGTGTTCCTTACCTCCAAATATCAGTAAGGTCTTCAATTCAAATATATCACAACTTTATTCTCAAGATATTACCAAGGAATGCCAGTCTCTTTCCATTGTTCAAGAAGAATGGCTCCTCTCAAACTACCTGAGAAATCCCAATGTTTTGAAAGATGAACAACAGGTTCCTGCAGTGTTGAAAAGGCAGTTGTTCTGAAGAATATACAGCTAACGCTACTTGTAATTTGGATAATAGCAAATGTTTGATAAAATTAAGCTCAGGCTACTTTTGTGTTTGCGATACAAGCTCAGACCCAGGCCCAAGGTATTGCTCAGGTACAAATGAGTAAACCTATGTAATTAATGTTTTCAAATTTCATTGAAAGAGCTACTTATCTGGCAGAAACTTTGAAACAGCTGTGATTTAATTTGATCTTCCCTTTCGATCTGTTTTGGCTTTGTGCATGCAGGTGTCTTGATTTGTAATACCACAAGCGGCTACGATTGCTCCAAATGTCCCGACGGTTATTACCTTAGTCCCTACTCTAGTAATTGCATCCAGACAACTATTAAAAATGAGATTTTGGACAAAAAATCTTGGGTCAAATTCGTTATTATAGGTATGCAAATCCATTCTATTTCCACTACTATTGGTTTTCAACATATATTTCAAATGATCTCGACGGTGTATTCTTGTCCTTGGGCGGCGCAGGTTGCAGCAGTGGGCTTGGACTGTTGTTTCTGCTTGTCGGAATATGGTGGCTGCACAAGTTCGTAAAGAGAAGAAGGGAAATCAAACTCAAGCAGAAGTTCTTTAAAAGAAATGGTGGTTTATTATTGGAGCAAGAGTTGTCTTCAAATGAAGGTAATATCGATAGAACAAAATTGTTTACTTCGAAGGAATTGGAAAAGGCTACCGACAACTACAATGCAAATCGATTCCTTGGAGGCACTGTGTACAAACGAATGTTGGCAGATGGGAAAATAGTGGCTGTTAAAAAATCCAAAATAATGGATGAGAGTAACGTTGAGCAATTCATCAATGAAGTGGTAATTTGATCCCAAATTAACCACAGAAATGTTGTCAAATTATTCGGATGTTGTTTGGAGACACAAGTTCCTCTTTTGGTCTATGAATTCATTCCATATGGTACTCTCTTCCAATACATACATGAACCGACTGAGGAATTTCCGCTCACGTGGGAAATGCGTTTACGCATTGCTGTAGAAGCTTCAGGGGCTCTATCATATCTTCATTCGGCTGCTTCCATACCTATTTATCATCGGGACATCAAGTCTGCCAACATACTCTTGGATGATAAATATCGAGCCAAAGTTGCAGATTTCGGGGCTTCAAGATCGGTTACGGTTGATCAAACCCACCTGACAACTCAAATACAAGGAACTTTTGGATATGTAGATCCTGAGTATTTTCGGTCGAGTTAATTTACGGAGAAGAGTGATGTTTATAGTTTTGGAGTAGTTCTTGTTGAGCTATTAACCGGACAAAAGCCCATCCGTTCAATCAACTCTGAAGAAGACAGAAGCTTAGCGGGATATTTTCTGCAAGCAATGAAAGACAACCGTTTGTTTGAAATCCTTGATGCTGGACTGGTAAAGGAAACTGAGAAGGAAGAGATTATAGCAGTTGGCAAGCTGGCAAAAAGATGCTTGAATCTTAATGGCAAGAAGAGACCTACAATGGTAGAAGTAGCGTTGGAGTTAGCTGGGATTAGAGCGTCAAACGGAGCTACCATTGAAGAGTTTGATTCGTGGATGGGGACATAACTGGGTATTTCGAAACGGGTTCATCTTCTACTGGCTCATTTGTCAGCAGTGCTGCTTTTTCCATGGACGTAGTCCCTTTAATTTCAGGCAAATGAGATGAAAGACAAGCCTTATCTTCTTTGTATGTATAGAGAATTTATATTTGAAGTAATTAGGGATATTTTAATCTAATTTTTTGTTAATATATATATATATATATATATATATGTTTTTAGGAGAATTTCTATTTAATGATTAAGTATATCCTCGTAGAATAATATATATATTTTTTCTATAACATTTTGGACAGGTACTAAAAATTTTCAAAATTTAATTTCATAAATGGAATTGAAAGATTTTTGCCTGCAATATAAATAAAACCAAAACCCTAAATCTTCCTTAAGGGGATTGACTAGCATGATAATTCAACTTCCAACAACCAATGTAACTAATGAAAATGTCTTTTGCCAAGTCCTCTTATTTGGTGTTGTTGCAGACCATTTTGTAATTCTGGCTAATCTTTATTTATTTCTATGCAATGGTTCCATCTAATGAAAGAGAACCGTTTGTTTGAAATCCTTGATGCTGGAGTTGTCAAAGGAACCCGAGATTACTACAGCTGCTACACTTTCCAAACGATGCTTGAACTTGAATGAGAGAAGTTGCATTTGAACTAGTGGTGATTAAAGCCTTCAATGGAACTTACAGTTATGCAGCAGAATTGTGAAGAGATTGATTTTGGTGATGGTGACATAACTGGACATGTCGAAGCTGGTTCATCTTCTACTGAGTAGTTCATTCCAGAAAAACAGTAATGAAAGAGGAGAACTGCGATCTTCTGCACGTGTGAATTTCACTACATCAATAAAGAACTTATGCGACTTCATTTATGTTGAAAATTAAGATCAAACTACTGAAAAACAACGTCAACTAATTTACAAACAATTAAGCAAACTCAAAATCTGAAAATGGAAAGAAAAACAACGAAGAAGATAATCAATTAAATGTTCAACAAACTTAATTTTTTTCCTGGACTAGTTCTTCACCCATGTCAACTAATTTTTAACAAACAAGATTAACAGAATTAATTTGGGATTTGGATCACGTTCATAATTTACATATGTTTGTTGTATCCTTGTTCCTCATAAATCTTTTGGGAACCATCCTCTCAAATAAAATACTTGTAAAATAATCTTAGAAAGTAGTAAGTAATTTGTAATCTTTAACAAGAATGCAAGAGGGAAAATTCTCTCAGGAAGTACAAAATACTCCTTGCTTTCTGCTTACAACTAGTATAGAAAACAGAGAATTGTAAACTGCAGAAGCAGTACATCTGCAGCGGAAAGAGACATCTTTTATGAGAAACTCCGAGATTTAAGTTTAATAGTAAGGATATCCTCCATATATGTTCAGGGTTAGTCTTGAAGCTGCCTGTATGGTGTCATTCCATTTCGGGCTGTAGAAGCTGTCAACCAAATTGTGCAAGTTTGTTACCTTAATGCTTGGGGCTTGGACTAGAACTGTTTACGTTTCAAACCAGTTGGCCCAAATTAGCCCATCAAGTAGAGCCTGCACTGCAGTTCCTCCACAACAATGGTTTCAATTTCATCTTACACTAGCATGCCCTGAATAAAATTTGGTCCATAGAGCTACTCGCTGAGCCTGAAGAGATACGATGATTCATGCCAATGCCATCTCCTGACTTTCTTTATTTGTAAGTTGATTTAGTGCGAGGCCAAGACCGACGTCCCAAGACTAAGATGATACAATGAGTTTCGAATAATCTGAAACAAATGAGGATTACAAGTCATGATTTGGTGCCGATGATCAAAAAATCAAAGCTATAAATATTGGCAGATCCGAGGCCAGCCTTTTAGCACACCATACAAACCTAAAACTTCTTATATACAGTTAAATCGGCATGGTCGCAACAACTATATCTTCGCTGTGATCTTTCCATTGATGAACTGGAAGTTCCAAAACCAGAAAACCTCTTCATATTATACTGGTTAAGACTTCCGAGTTTCAATGCTGCAACGTGGAGTGCTTGAAACCAGTAATAAATATTTTAATGAAATTGGCAAGCACGAGGTTCAAACACAGGTCCAAGTTTTTAATGTATACAGTGAATTTTAATAGGTTTTGTTAAGGGATGCAATGTTTCGGGATCACAAGTAATTTCCAATGAATTCATTGGTCTCACTTTGATTTCAACCCCTACCATACCAACAATGAATTAACAAAGAAACATTTATGATAACTCTTCGGCTCCAAAATCTTTATGTTCACAGTGTCATCATTTTATTACATGGGGCATGTCTTCACGTGGATGAATGAATTTCCAAGTTGTACAATATTGCATATAATATCTATATTACTTGGATTAAGCATAAGAACACAACTGATGTGTTTTCTCCGATTGGTTCAAAGTAAAATTGGCCAACCAAGCAAGAGATTTCTTTCCAAGTTGGGAAAAGTGGGGATGATGCATTGGGAAAGGAGGCTCAAATTCTCTGACCCATGGCTGGGGTTTGGTGGGTGGTGGGCCTTGAAAATGGAGGAATATGTTTTTATATTTAGAAACTTGTGGGGTCTTTGAGCTGCTCACGTGAATGGAAACGCTTTCCCAGGAAAATTCGAACGTTAAGAAACAAATAAAGGGCAAGGAAGAAGAAAATCCACAGGATTTTATTAATTGAATGCAACATGACGC
Source organism: Xylocarpus granatum (assembly GCA_019650275.1). Taxonomy (NCBI): domain Eukaryota; kingdom Viridiplantae; phylum Streptophyta; class Magnoliopsida; order Sapindales; family Meliaceae; genus Xylocarpus; species Xylocarpus granatum. The sequence continues at coordinate 41,120 of BNST01001785.1, read as the reverse complement.
CGAAACTTGTGCAATTGTGGTTGGCTTTGACCACTGGGATCTGGTTGTCACCTCCACCCTGGTCCGTCATTTCCCATTTTCTACTGCCACCGGCTGCAGCCGGTTATACATTCAGGACTCAAAATTTTCAGTAATTAGTATTACAGTGTATTTATTAATTTTTTTAAAAAAAAACTCATAAATTTTTAAAAATGTTAAAATTTTAGTTAATAATTAAAAATAAATAAATAAAATAATTTTATTATATTAATATAATTAATATAATACAATATTAAAAATTTACTCATAGATGAATAAAAAATTATTTTTTAATTAACGTAATAAAAAATTAATAAAATTATTTATTATTAATTATAATTTTATTATTTTTTGATTTAATAATTTTATTATATTAATATAATAAAATTATTTTATTTAATATGTTTTTTCTTGTGACACTGATATTATATAATTTGACTTCAATTGATTGTGATCAAACAAATTAATTATTGATTATTATTTATAATTGAAGAGAATTATAAATTAAGATTTTTTTTGTACAATTTGAATTAATTTCATAAATTTGAAGTGGTTAATATCTGAAGACACAACCGGTCAAACCGTTCACCAGTTACCTTACGCGTATAATACAAAACTTTCCAAACCTGAGACCGAGAGAGTGCAGTCGGGCAACCTTATGAACTTCTTGTTTTCTTGCACAGTATGGAAAACTTCCAATGCAAAGTAAAAGAAGCCGCGCTCTCACTCCATCTCTCTCTATTTCTCTCTGTTTGATATGTAAAAACCATATTAAAACCGTCCAGAAATTACTTCCTTTAAATCCAATTGCTGGACGCACACATGCGAGCACTTATGGCTTCATTGAGCTGCTCTTTGTTTGTTTTGATTCACATTGCTCTGTTTTCGAGCGTCTCTTTTGCTGCCGACCCATATGTCTTCTACGATTTCAAAGTCTCTTACATCACGGTGTCACCTTTAGGTGTTCCTCAGCAGGTGCTTCTCTTTGTATAATGTATTCTTTACATTTTTTTTCATGCGGGGTTTCATTATTTGCTTTGCAGAGTGAGAAAAAGAGGAAACTTTGATTTTGGTTAACTCATTTTCTACTCGGTTTTGGCTTTAGATCTACTGGGATGCCCACAAAGGCCGTCTCTTTTTTTTCTTTTGCATGAGCCTTTTATTTTTTGGGGAAATTTTTAAAGCTTCGTGCTTTATTATGCTTGTGGTTTTACAAGACTGTTTTTTTAGTGCTATTGTTTAGATTAGATTCCAAACTTGTTGATTTATGGATGAATTTTGATCCGGGTTTTAAAATTTTTCCTCTTCTTTTCCAGTATTTTTTAAAGTTAACGTCATGTTTGTAATTAAAAAACTATGAAGACTTGGTGCTAGCGGATATGCTCCTGATAATATACTTTTTTTGTTGGTGGGTTTGCTATTGAATGTAGCCAAATATGATCGTGCGGTTTCAAAATTATTGCAGTAGTCTACAAATCATCACTGATTAATTTTGAATCTGGGTCTTGTGCCTAGTTTGCATTCTCTTTTATTTTGTGGCAATTGCTTCGTATTTAGTCACATTAAATAGAGGCTGACTGTATCAGTGAAGTGGATGGAGGGTCATAATGATGATATTATAGTGGATTTTTAGTGTCGTTGAATCCACTATAATTTCAGCCCTTAGTTGCGATTTATTGTAGTTGATATTTTCAGCCCTTCCAAATATTTCACCTTTAACTTTCTTGAAAGCTTTTTATGCGATCTTTTTCATTTTTATGTTTGCCCCTCAGTAGGATTATTTTCTCGGTGGTCTTTATTGATTGTGTGGAAAAGTAGTTGAATTGAATAGTCCGGTTTGCTTTTGGTAACAGTTGGCAATGTACTTAAAATTTTATGGTTTTTTTCCTAGTAATGTATGGTGTATGTGCCAAAGCAGATTGAGATGGAAATTAGGAGTTTGTTCATTGTGAATCGGACTAACTTTACTTTTCTTAAATATCTTATGGTTGCAGGTTATAGCAATTAATGGAGAGTTTCCTGGTCCTGTTGTGAATGCTACGACCAATAACAATGTTGTTGTTAATGTACGGAATGAACTGGATGAAAATCTCCTAATGACTTGGTGGGTGGTTACAGTATAAAACTTTCCAATAGTTATTTTTGTTAAAAACTGCTTCAGATTCTTCTCTTTTTGCCTCCTCCTGGGTAATTAAGTTTTGAGAAAATGGAGATGGTTGGCTTTGTCAGGCCTGGGATCCAAATGAGGCGTAATTCATGGCAGGATGGAGTTCTAGGAACAAATTGTCCTATCCCTCCAAAGTGGAATTGGACTTATCAGTTTCAAGTCAAGGATCAAATTGGAAGCTTTTTCTACTTTCCATCTCTCAATCTTCAGAGAGCTTCTGGTGGTTTTGGTCCAGTTATTATTAATAATCGGGAAGTTATTGAAATTCCTTTTGCAAAGCCAGAAGGGGATATTGTTATTGTGATTGGTGACTGGTATATCCGTAACCATACGGTTAGTGCTTTTTGTTGGCTGACATCTTTTTGTGAATATTGAAGGAGAAACCACACAAGTTTGACTCTAATACTGGCCCCTTTCTTTATGTAAGGCATTGAGGACGGCACTTGACTCCGGTGAGGACCTTGGAATGCCAGACGGAGTTCTTATTAATGGGAAGGGACCTTACCGATACAACACCACTCTTGTATCTGATGTCATAGAATATGAAACTATTCATGTCGATCCAGGTAATATATTTGGCTTTGATATAAAAAAATCCATTCTACATACTTTTTTTCCCTTTGTTTTGTGGCAGAGTTTGCCTATGTGCTAGCATACTCTCTCAATCATTTTAGAAAATTTATATATAATTACGTGTCACACCTGTCAGGAGTTCTTTAACTTAATAAACTCTGGTCTACTTCATTTAATTTCATTAGTCGTTTCATTTTCTGTAGTTTCATGGGAACTACACCTTTGGCAGCCTGAAGTGGTCACTAATGTTTATGGGGAAATAGTTTGAATTGTTTGAATTCTTAATTGGCAGTGGCATAATGTTGTGCAGGAAAAACATATCGACTTCGTGTAAGCAATGTTGGGTGCTCCACTAGTTTGAACTTCAGAATTCAGAATCATAACCTGCTTCTAGTTGAAACAGAGGGACATTATACAGTGCAACAAAATTATACCAGTTTCGAGATTCATGTTGGCCAGTCTTATTCGTTTTTAGTCACAATGGACCAGAATGCAACTTCTGACTATTACATTGTGGCTAGTGCTAGGTTTGTGAATGAATCAGTTTGGCAAAGAGTTACTGGTGTTGCCATCTTGCACTACGCCAATTCAAAAGGGCCAGCATCTGGTCCTCTACCTGAGGCACCAAGTGAAATTTACAACCAATGGGCAGCAATGACGCAGCCAAAGTCCATAAGGTTTGTTCCTGAACTTGAAAAGTGTCTAAGAAAAAAATTCATTCCTGTGTTCTTTGTGAGAACTTGCAACTGGCTTTTCTTTTTGGATGAGAAATTATACTCAAAGGTACTGTTTTCTTCTTCTAAGGAACATCTTTAGTTGTCTTTGAGTCTGAGTTCTGTTTGACTACTTGCATATTTTGACAATGAAGGGAATTCCTGTGAGAGCACGGCAGATGAGACTATGAGAAATTGAAAAGAGGGAAGAAGTAACTACATATTTGGATAGGTGGGCCTTTCTTATGGCGAGTGTTAGATGAAGACATGCATACAATTTGCTAGTAGTGATGAGAATTTTATACTTTCCAGGACTTAATTTTACTGAATATATTATTTTAGTCTTTTCTAAAATTTACCAATAATTGAGCTAAAGAGAAAATCTTCTTGACCATCGAGTCGAAGATGGGGATTTAAGATTGAGGTGGACATCTCTTGCGGACAGTGTTTGGTGTACACACCCATACTTGTTGCATGTTATAATGAGAATGTTGAAAACTCGTTCTGCGAGGGATTTCACTTTTGTTGAGTCTTTTTCTAAATTGATTAATAATTACATCAAGAATTATTCTTCTTTAAACAACTGCCTTCATGAAGTTGAAATCAGGTGTTATTCATGTATTCTTGTGAATGGTTTCAAAAACCCCTCTTACCTTTATTTTCTTTTTTCAGTTTAATATTTTCTACACTGTTTTTTTGTATTTTTTAAATTTTAATTACCAGTTTATTACCTAGATTAAATTCACTAGCAATGTGATGATTAGGCAAAATACAACTGCAAGTGGAGCTCGCCCAAATCCTCAGGGATCTTTTCATTATGGTTCAATCAATGTGACTGATACATATATGTTAAGGAGTTTGCCACCAACAAGAATAGATGGGTAAAGTCCGTGCTTCATTGAATGGTATTTCCTTTGTCAAACCTGATACACCAATCAGGCTTGCTGACATACAAAAAGTGAAGGGAGCTTATAAGCTAGATTTTCCGAACAAGCCGCTGACTAGACCTCCTCAGATGGACAGATCTGTTCTTAATGCCACATACAAGGGTTTTATAGAAGTTATATTGCAGAACAATGACACCAGGATGCAAAGCTTTCACATGGATGGTTACTCTTTTTTTGTGGTTGGGTAAGATTTGTGTGGATTCTTTTAATATTTGATATTTGCATGTATGCTGTTCTTAATTTCAAGTATTGCAATAATTTGGGTACTTGAATGCAGGATGGATTTTGGCATATGGACAGAAAACAACAGAAATAATTACAACAAGTGGGATGCGATTTCTCGGTGTACAACAGAGGTTTGTAATTCTTAAGGCCACATTTGTTACATGCTCATTTTTTTTCTCGTTTCTTTCTGTAGTGAGATACATTTGATTCTCAATACGGCATGCAATAACACTTTGTCTATTTTGGGTTTTCAGAGAGCTCTATATTTGTTTTAGTAGAGACTGATCACTTCAGTACTGAAAGCTGTAAATTCTTCAAATTACTTTTGTACATTTCTTATGTTACGTTTTTATATAGTTTCTCATTTACATTGAATTCACATGATTATGTTACCTTCAGCCTTTGAACCATAAATTTGAATTTTGCTGTAAAATTTTGAGGATGTCAGTATTAAAAAGAATCTTGTCTTTGGTTAGGTAACAGAGTTTGCTTACTTCTGTTTAAAGATTTAATGCCATATTTAGTTAGCGTGTAAAGATGTGGTCTTCTCATTTTGATAGCAAAAATTGAATCAAGTTTTGTTGTGGTAATCTCTCTATTTTTCTTCTGTATAGGTTTACCCTGGGAGGATGGACAGCTATACTTATCTCTCTCGATAATGTTGGAGTGTGGAATCTTAGAGTAGAAAACCTTGATAGATGGTATCTAGGCCAAGAAACATACATGAGAATTGTCAATCCAGAGGAAAATGGCGATACAGAGATGGGACCCCCTGACAATGTTTTATATTGTGGTGCCCTTCAGAGCATGCAGAAGTATCTATCTGAAACTCTGTTAAAAAAACTATCGATTTTCACGTTTTAACAACGTAGCTAATGGACATTTTTTTTATCTCAGGCCACAGCATCATTCAGCTGCAGCCTCTCTTCTAAGAGGAATCACAAAGCTGGTTCTTACATTGTCAGTGGCACTCTTTTCTGGAATTTTGTTCTGCTGATGAACTCTTTTTGCTGATAGGAGAACAATTCACAGCTGCTTGTCCTGGTTCTGTTGTAGGTAGAACTGTTTGTTTTACATGGTTTAGAATAGCCCTGCAAATTGACTCTTGTTTGTACACAGTCTCTTCTGTCATTTATGACATTTATTTTTTACTTATTTTAAATTGTTAGGTTACAGGGGGATCCATCATTCTTTATGTACTTATTTCAAAGGTGCATACTGATGATGATTAACCCATTCTCAATACAATTTGACTGGTTTTACCCTGAATTTACAGAACAGTCGTGCTTCATCGGCTTCCTGAATTTGATTCTTATGTGAAATGTAGGTAACTTTTTTTTGTTTTTATTCATTTTGATAATGATATCAACTACGCAGCATTCGACAGGGTGAAATTTGCCTTCACATTCCCTGGAACAATAGAACAGGATGAAAAATTATTCTGGGCACGATTGATCTTGATGCTAAAATCAAATATATTCTGATATCAATGGGTGTTTAAAAAGAAAAACAATTTGTACTTTAATGAATCAAAATTCTCCCTGGTTATCAATGGCGTGGTCATGTAGAAACTTGAATGTCAATAGTCTGGTAGTCTTATATTTTTATTAGCTTATAAAATTTATTATACATAAAATTATCACAAATTTTAAAGAAAGATATTTGATAATCTCCTTCCATTGAATTATAATTTTAAGAAAAGAGAAAATTTGCGTAGAATTTATTTTAGAAAATGTATGTTATTTCGGAGGGAGTTGAGTCCTTTAACATTTAGATCACAGCCATTCTCAGCATTTAAGCAACTGAGAATTTAGGAGTGATCACACGAATACAGTCAGGACCAAAACTTTGCTCCCTGAAAAGAAGAAAAAGGAAGATGGTATTACTGTGCGGAAATGGAAGAGTCTGAACAAATAATTAAAGAAATTAAAGACTTATCCTGCCTCTCAAGCCAAGCAGGCGACGCAGAACTGTCATCAGTGTAAATAATTAAGCACATCCCATGTGACTTCTGCTTGTGCCCGGATACGTGCAATGGCTTAATTGGTTGACACTTTATAAGTTTTACTTCTATTTGGGGGATCTAATTATGAAAACTCCAAATGCTTTCGGGGGACCAAGCTGCCTTCCTGCGGCCTGGAAACATCAATCAGTAGATTAAACAATTGTGTCTCCTTTGTGGCTGCCATGCATTGGCCTCTCTTTCTAACTTTCTCAAGCTCATTCTTATCTTCTAGAATAACTCTTTTTGTTCTTCCCGTGAAAATCTAAGCACGTTTACACATTGTTCTCTTTCTACATTCTGGAATAAGATCCCAAATATGGTCACAAGACAATTATGCTGTACACAATTGTATTATTCATGTTAACTTTGCTCTGCCCAAGTAGACCTTCTGAAACATCTAGGGGCATAGAGCTTATGTTTGCAATACATACAAGTGGAGTGTTTTGAATATGAGCAGTTTAATTTATACGTGATGGCATAAGATTGGAACGAAGTTTTGGATAATGTATGTTAGTGGGTGGAAGGACATAATAGCAGTCACATGGACTTGTTCAAGAATGTGAAAGTATGATGTTATCTTCTCTCACAAACAACATTTGAATAAAACCTTAATTATTCAGTCACCCACAATCACTGCTTTGTTCATTTCATGCGCACTGGTATCTTTGACTTCGCAATATGCACTCTCCATTTCAAAATGAGTCAGAGATAAGCACTGACTTCAATGTTGGCTTTTTTCTCCTACGATTCCTTCTGTTCATTAACTGTCTCTTCAGAATGTTATCTATGAGTTCATGGGTAGACGGTAGACCATACATGATAATTAAGTATGCGTTTGAAGAAAAATCCCATTTGCTTAATAGTTACAAACATGCCTCGACTTCACCAGAAGTAAACAATCCATTCATATAAATAACATGCAGTGAATGTTTCAAACTAGACCCGACTCCAGTTTGTTCTTTGCCAGCTAGTTCTTTAGAACCTAGAAAGTTTCTTACTTGTCGTTTCATTCCATGCGCATACAACTCATTCTTCTTTGGCCAATCCAAATTCACTTGCATGTATCTCCCTGTGTGCACATTCTTCAACGAGTGAAACTAGGACACTGTGTCTTCTAGCAGCAGCAGGTAATGAATTTATTGAATTATATCGTATCCGGTATCCACATGCCAAAGTTCATCTTAGGTTATCAAGTTCTTACTTCTCAATTGTCTCTCTTTGAACATGTTTCAAGCTTAATGCAGTGCCAAAGTTCATCTCAGGTTATCAAGTTCTTACTTCCCAATTCTCTCTCTTTAAACATGTTTCAAGCTTAATGCAGTGCCAAAGTTCATCTTAGGTTATCAAGTTCTTACTTCTCAATTTTCTCTCTCTTTAAACATGTTTCAAGCTTAATGCAGTTATAAGAATTGCCATTTTGCTTCTCCACTTATTACGAATTCTTCCAGCATATTACAGGGAAGCATAAGCTTCTGCTAGAATGTTTCTTCTTCTGTATCTCTCAGTGATCTCCGTTTCCCCGGGTTAGATGTTTTCCAAAAATGAGTCTTTCTTTCTTTTGATGCCCATTTTATAATTGTATTCTTCTGAAAGAAGTATAGTAATTAAATTATTTTTTCTTTCAGTGCAACGTCTAAAGCTTCATGTTTGTTATTAACAAATCCGTGTCTTCTCTTTCTTCCTTTTGATGCCTGGTTTGCTAGTAGCACACTTATCTGTTTTCCATGCGTCTCCTGCATCACGCGTTCCTTTAATTTGTTACGTAATAGACATGTCTTATCTTTTTCTGGTGGCAATCCACACCTGATCTAGCTGTTTGAATCACATTTGCTTGTCATCTACTCTTTAAAAAGGAGTGCACATGTGCCTTTGCTCTACTTCCCAGCAAAGCATTCAGTACAATGTCATTGATTTGCTGCACATTTATTGGATGCTACGATTTAGAAGTTAGATGACATATTATATATAAAAGACAAACTCAATTATTGATATCATTTGAATTGTAATCTCATTTGCCTTTCATCATCAACCATATCAATCTTTTTGAATTTTCATTTCTTTTAATCTTATTTTTCTCTAGAAAATGGAACAGTTAGGAAATCCAATAGAGGAAGAGCTGCAATATGTAGAAACTAGTAATTGTAAATTTAATATATGTCATCAAGTTGTTCATACAAAGATATCTCCAATCGAGCACCCAGTAGTCGATTCCATAAACAGCGCAAGTGACCGTCTAGAACACAGGCAAGATAAATGGCCTTTACATGCGAACAGATATGCTGCAACTGCGTGTCTTAAAGCAACACTCAGCTCCGCATTCACTCTAACGAAATTTAAAGTTAATACTAGATTAATGTGCGATATTAACTTAATACTAGGACAAGAGCTGGAAGCTCGACCGTTAATGTTATAGTTTTCGGTTTTCATCATTTACAGGAATTTAGATGATGATTTCATTTTAATTACCTCTTGAACTGAAAGTCCTATAATCAGTATATACTGTCTGATAATTATTATGAATAAGCTGTCACTTCCATAGATCAATTTGACAACTCGAAGTTGAGGTTGAGGCATTTTCCGGCACTATTTCTTGCTTATTCTGCTGACTGACCAGTATAATTGTCTGCTCATTTGCTCGAAAGAAGTTGTTGGCTGCATTTGAGTAGTTACTTTCCCTAGAAGTATCCTCTTGGCTGAGCTGAGAAGCCACAAACTTGTCAAGAACTCGCCAATCAGTGACCTGATCGACTGCCTGCTCAGTATTATCTCTGCCATAGAACGGATGAAAGTTTTGCTCTTGGGTTTGCTGCATATGGTCTTCATGTGTAAGTGACGAAGACTGCAAGGTGCTTGCATGGTTTATGTCTAGACCATATGCAACCAAAGAATTGCAGTTTACACTGGCAGCAGTTTGCAGCAGTTTTGGGCTCTCTAAAAGTGGGAGCTGGAGGAAGTGTTCGTGGGGAACCTGGTACTGCAAATGATCTAGCTCTTTCTTGCAGCCATATGGGAGATGGTAAGCCAAATTAGTCTGGGAATTTGACTTTGGTGAATCTAAGTCTTGCATGAATGAAACTTGATCATCATACCAGCAGGGAAATTCATGCTCAGTCCCTTTCCTCATGGTAGTTATTCTCTTCTTGAACACCCTACACACAACCCAACCTTCTTCCTGATTCAATTACGCAAAACTCTTATCAGTTTGTTGGTAAAAAGAGAGCAAATTTATTCTATGTTAGTACTAAAAAATTACTATCTAAAATAATTCAGCTTCAGTTCACTAATCTCTTAGAAAGCTTCCAAAAATGAAATGAAATAAAATGTAAGCATACTGCTTGCTTAGTCAGAAATTCATATAGCTTTATTAGAGCTTATAATCTGCTCTTCTGAGTGTTAAAAAAAAGGGCTATATGCAAATATGTATATTTGGTCCTTTTGGCCGTCTCTTTGTCTGTGCGTGTATCAATAAGTTGCATACATCCCCTACGGGGGGAAGAGTCCACGCACTGTAAGAGATCAGAAATCGAGATAAGCATAAGCCAAGCTTAGCTTCTTGGGGGATGGCGGTGTACGTGGGAGATTCTCTTAAATTAAATTTCGCACTTCTTTTAATAAAGCGTATATCATGAAGTTTTATGACAGTAAATACTTGCCTGTGGAGTTCCATTTTCATCTGTTTCAAGTCGGTACTCATGCATAATCCAGTCTGATTTTTGTCCATTCGGAGCTCGACCTTTATAAAATACTAAAGTCTTCCTCATCCCAATCAAGTCATGCTTAGAATAAATAGCCTTGTCTCTACCAGTTGCTTTCCAAAATCCTGCTGCAGTGGCTCTATTTGTGCGAGTTCCAGTTGGATACTTCTTATCTTTATGGCTAAAGAAGTACCATTCATTTTGCTCATCTGTTCCTATCCTGCATAGCTCTATTCATATTTTCAAACATGCAACAATTATAAGTTATACGAACTTCTATTTCTCAACTAAAGTTTATTATATTCTGTATTTATTGTCAAGTGTACTACCTTGAAGATCCCAAGGCTCAATTTTATAGAGGTCTACATCTCTAATCACATCGACGTCTATCCTTCTTGCAGTGACCTTTTTTCTAAGGTAGTAATCAACAAGCTCTTCATCAGTCGGGTGGAACCGAAAACCAGGGGGAACATGTGAAAAAGCATTCATCTTCTCCTGCTCAATTCTTGTCCTACAATCCATATTTAAGCAAACTCCATCAGTATATATCTTTTTGTATGCATTATATGTAACGAATGTGTATCAGTTTAAGAGCAAGTACAGAAAGGAACGATGTAAACCATTTAATTATAATGAACAGCCATGATCTCTAAGTATGGGATCTCTGCCAATGGGTTTTCGTGTGCTTATGTACTAAAAATCTTATGATAAAATGGATTTCTTCGTTAAAACCAAAAAATTGAACTAAGTTCAAGAAGAAATGAAGCTGAACTACAGCATTTCTGAGGAGGATTGCACATTGATTTGTGTTTTCCCATAATACCAAATATTTTTGAGTCAATTATTTCTCGTATATATAAATATTAGTTTCATATTCTTTTGCTAGAATGATTATGACAGCACCAAAACATGCAAAGAAGGTTAACTTAGCTTGGAAAAGAAGAAAAAGAAAGCTTTTAAATATATGGTATACATATTGAGATCAGGATTCTAACTTAATTTTTTCTATCTTTGATTTTTAAACAGATGTTAATACATGACATAATTAATAATGAACGATTTAAATTATATAATAATTAAATTTATAAATTAATTTTATATTTTACTATATAAATTAAATAATTAAAATATAATATATTTTATTTTTTTTTAAATATTAATTATATTATATATTAATACATATTTAAACTAAAGATAGAAAAGATGAGAAGAAGAGAATCCTAATCCTACATATTTATACGCACACACAAAATGACATACAACTAGTATTAAATGGCCAACATTATTATCATTGTTGTCACCTGATATTGGTAAAATTGATAAATGGTTGATAGTAAATCAAAAACATTATGAAGATAAATAACCAAAATCATGTTGCATATTTCATTTACAAAATGTTTAGAAGGGGAGTGAACACAATGGGATGTTCTTTTGAATATTAATTCAAATTTTGATGATAACCAATAAATAAATTTATTGTGAGAGAAAGAAAAAGAATGTCAATCGAACAATTGATATTTTTCCCCTTAGATCTCTAAAAGACCAATCGGGAGGAAAACTATCAATTGTCAAGTTGATAATGAAAAAGTGGAATGTAATCATGAAAATTGTCCAGTTGAAATTTTCTTTTTAGCAAAAAAAATAAGAAATAAAAAATGGGCATTTAAGTTCCTCTCTAATGAATCATCTAACAGCTTTCTCATATCCTTGTTTCTGTGACATTCCAAAGATAATTTCTGGGTGGAGGAATTCAAACGTCAATGGCTAATTTGCATGGTCATGATATGCATAGTGATTGTGATGGCAGAACCATCTTAGCTTGCAGGATTAATAGCATGACAAGAAAGCAGAAATGATTAGGGATTCCCATCTGGTTATGGACATAAGATCATCTGATATATATTTTTAGACAACGAAATTCAATTAAGCATATTCTCGGATTTTGGAGGCTACAAAGGCAAAACAGTAAAGGCCAGGAGAAGTGGTGAAATCATGAAAGGAGAGATGAAGTATATGAGATTAACAAGAGTTTTATTCATGCTTTAATTGTTGATAATCATGATTTTACAGTTAACCTAGATTGCAATTTATTAATTACATCAAGTATCAAACAAAAAGATCCAAAAGATTGGAACATAACAACCAACATAAAATATAGTGTCCAAAAAATAAAAATGAGAGACAGAGAGAGTTGGCAAACCAAGCAAACAAGATCTCTAGCCCTCGTAAAAACACGGATCTGGTTTGACCGAATCTTCTTGCAAGAATCAAATTTTCTAGTTTCCAAAAGCAGAAGAATCAAGGGTTTTCTTAGATACGTACTTTCTGTAGATGAGGCTGGCTCTAAGTCAGAAGAGAAACAAGACAGCGAAAAGAAAAAAGTATCCTCGGGAATTGATCCCTAACTGTGTTGGCACAAAAACCGTCGCCGGAAAAGGCTGTCTGGTTGTCGGATCAGATCCCGAGGAAGGAAATTAAAGTAGCAAGAAAAAGGAGAGGATGCGAGGAATGGAGAACAGGTTGGGTTAAATAAGAATGACAAAAGCAGAAAGTGAAGAGAGAGAGAAACCCTAATGATCTGAAATTATTGTCCAAGTCAGTTGCTTAACATTTCTATCAATATCATGATCTCTCATTGTCTCTCACCGTCGGTATGAGCTAAATTGGTGCATAAGCTTTGGGCGGGAAAAAAGGTGGCGCAAAATAGGCTGAATATAGAGAGAAATAGGGCAAGCTAAATCCTCTTCTTACTGCCAACTCTACCCCCAACTGAAAGGGACACAAACAAGAAGACTTGAAGAGAGAATGTTTATGTTTGTGTTTGTATAAACATATGCAAGCAGTAAAGCAAAAGGCAAACGGTGAAGTCAGAGGAAACTAACGGCACAGACCAATCAACGATCTTTCAAGTCTCCAGAAGAACCCAAAAAGGGTTAATAAAATATGAAGGTGATATTGGTGGTGACGTAGTAGAACATCCACCAGCCAAAAAGGTAACTCTCAGAGAAATTAACACATAAACACAAAAACACCCACTGAAAAGTGGGGATGGTGGCCCCTTCCCTTGTGAGCCCTAGCTCCATTTCCTAGTCCCTGCCATTTTCTCTGGAGAGTCCTTTTAACTGCTGCTTGTGATAAAAATCTATGTGATGATGTTTGGCGTGAGGATGTTTGGTGCAGCAGCACTGTTACTGTGTAGCCGTTGAATTGGCTAGAACTTCTCTTTCTTTCTGAATCTGATGTCATATCTCTTTGACTCTTTTTGTTAAACAGATCTTGATGTTACTTGTCATTTCAGAGGGATTTGATCAAGGTGTCACTAGATTTGGCGATGCATCGAATTCAACAATCTAATAATTGATAATCTCGGTCTTATATATATGATTAAGGGATTTCATGTTTGCAATTTTTGTGTTTCCTTAAGCATGCTGATCCCGCAGCCAACCTTCATGTCATCAGACTATGTAGTCACCTAAAGCACGTTAGCATTATGATTCCCCCATTGAAATGAATGAAGCATTTGTTCGGACAGGTAATTGTTGTCTACGTGGATAATTATCCTTAATGATGTCAAAAAGTGTGGGTGGGTAATCAAAGATGTCTCCTAATTGCAACAAAATGTGTTAGAAATTATGTTCAAAATAGTACCATGAAGTTTGCAAGACTGCCACGTAATATTTAACTACCGGCATTACCCTTCACTTGTGATACTACAGTCCTTTGACACTATGACTTGTATTATTCAACGTGTCGGTTTTGCTCTTGACCCGTGCGTTTCTGCTCCACTGATACCAGCCCTGTTATGCATTCTTCATTTACAGCGTTTTCAGCTCAAGCATACTGTTGCGGAGCTCAAGCTCGACCCAACAGCCCGTGGTTGACCTCTTTACGCCCCGGTTTTCATGGGCATTTTTGTAAATCTATCAGCGGACAACGGGACGGAGGCAGAGGTGGCTCCGTTTAGTTGGTCCGTGACCTGTCCAGTATCTGTTACTCAGCTTTGGCGAGTACGGCCCCGGTGAAGTGGACCCCAGTAACCGACCCACGAAATTAAGAGTGACAGTCCTTCAAATATTGGATTAACCCGGCTAGGCTTGACGAGCCAGTCAGCTGAGCCGGAGCTAGAGAAGGAAGGGTTAGTGCGGTGGAATGCGGGTCCCACGTTGGGAAATGAATAATGATAGCCCCGGGGTCAGTGTGAGTGGCGGCTTGCGGTCCGGCGTGGGCTAGCCACTATCATTAGGCTCGCAACTTGGTGTAGTGATTTCGGAGATTTTGGCTGAGCCGTACATGTGGGTCCCAACTTTTGGTCCCCCTGTGGATCCCACTTTACTCTGCTAGTGGGTCGCACTCTATAGTCTCAAGTTGGTCCCATCGCATCAAACGTGTCCCACCCGTTATACTTCATCAGAATTTCACAACACGTGAAAATTACAGGTAATCATTACTTTTCGAATTAATTTACTTTTTAAATTTAATAAATTAATATTTATTAAAAAATAATAAAATATTATTCATATTTTTAAAATTTAAAAAGATATTTAAAAATTAAAGTGTGTTAGATAATATGTCTGTTTCTATTTATCTATTTTTTTAATTGAATTTAAAATAGCATGATTTTATTACCAAAATACCTTTTGTTTGTTCAATTAAGAAGCAAAGCCAAAGCTCGACACGTTTCAAATTCAATTTCACAACCGTCACCTCCCGATTTTCAATCACGCTTACGTGTTAAATTTAAGCGCACGTGTTAAAATCCATGGGACACGACACAACTGCCGAGTTACCCAATTAGACACGCACTCGTTTTAATTACAAAAGGGCACTTTGGAGACTTGTGGGGCTGAAATTCAATCAAATGGGTCCCATCTTTTAATCACGAAGGCTTGAAGGTTTATCAAGTGTTTCCGTTAGGATCTGACGTGTCACCGTTTGGGTGGCTGTACTTCCCCGCAACCAATAGGGATGCGGCTTCTCTAATACTCCTTGGGGCCCACTGCGAGGTCAATTTTGATCTCAATTGTGGCCATTGCTGTAGATTCACCCTATCCCCTACAAGCACGGAGGGTTACAGCGATTTTTTCTTTTCAATCAGGATGTTCCGCGTGGACGAAATTGCCCTCATCGGGTTGCATGTTAGTTGATTCAATGATGAACTCTACAATCATGTTGGTAAAAATTTTGTAAAGCATTCAACCTTACCTTTTATTTGGTATTGATTTTCTGATTTAAAAACTTATTTAATTTAAAGTGATTGCAAATGGCAAGTCAGATTGTGCAAGCTTTCATTGTTATCAAAGAACAATATCAAAGCTTCCATTTTTATTTTGCTAGCAATTTATCATAAAAAAGAAAACAAAAAACCATTAGTTGGGGTTGGTTTCTTTTAAAAATCTAGGGCAAATATGGGAACTCAGACTTAAGGAAAAGAAATCTAAAAGGTGTAATATACCAATTGCCAGAAGTATGGAATACTCAATCTCAGAGTATGAATACGGGGTAGGCCATATGTGATAGAGGTATTATACATAATCATTTTGTATAGAGAATTTAAGAAGATACAGTCTAGCAAATTTAAATACAAAAAGAGTTAGAGAAAACCCATAAACGATACTATTCGTGTGAAACTAAAGGGCATCCCATTTCAGGAATTGTAGCATTCAAGCTAGCAGCTATCTCATGAATTCTATGCAATTATAGCTATATCTCTAGGATGATGAACAATGTCACCATACATTGGTCCCCAATCTTGATGGTACAAGTTTCTTCTTGGATATTTTTGTTGGTTAATTATTCTCCTTATGATTTTGCTTTCAAACAACTGACAATGGATGAGTCCCATCTCCTCTTTTTTAGTTCAACCCTGGAATATTTCTTGTTTACATTGAACAATGGGTTCTCTTTAATCTTCTCTTTCTCGTTGTATCTTACCAAGTTTGTCATGGATGCATGCCTGGTGATTTCACTCTAGACTCTCAAACTTCGCATGCGTGTACCCTTTCCTTGTTGAGCCCTATATTTTCACCATCGATTAGGCTACTCCAATAGGTTATAATTTGGTTCAGTTACGTGTGGTGATTGTATTGGACTTGTGTCTTCGATGGTTAGTACCAAACAGCTTGGTTTGTGCTCGAAATGGGGTGGTATCTAACGAAACATTTCTCATGCTCGAGGAAATTAGGGTTGGTGATTGATTTCTCCTTTGAATCAACTCCGAATTGTTTTATTTTAAGAACCCCTTTATCAAAGAATTTTAGGCTCCTTCAGGAGGTTTTCATTTGACATAAATGATTTTTAAAATAGACAACATAAATACTTAATTAAAACCCTTTAAAATTAAAATTAATTAAATATTATTTATTTATCTAACATTAAGAACGATAAAGATAATATTTTGACTGTTGATCTAAAATTCTTAAAATTACAAAGCCACCTCTACCACTCAAAGAAAATAGATAACTTATGTAAAAATTGCAAGAATAACATAGATAATTACATAAAGGTGATGTTCCAAGTAATTAATTACCTAGGTTCCAAAGATATGATCCACAAATTCACTATAATGATTCATGTGGCCAACACATATAAACCCGAAAGGACAATATTTGCAAGCAAAACAAATTTACAATTACACTAATTATCGACTTGGGTTGTGATTAGTTAATTAACATCTCGTGAAGGGGGCCATGGCCATGAATCATTATGCTTTCTCGAGGGCACACGTCCAATGAGAATGACTTTAGTGAATGATAATACACTTGATTCTTATAACAGTTTACTAAGTTGTTGTCACTTTTAATTTTCTCTTTGACATGTTAAATCTTACCTAAATTATCATTGCAATTCGGTTTATATGTCAACTTCAACATAATAACACCAATTATTATAACTATAATCATATGAATAAGAAATTAGAACAAATAAAGGGGTTAAAAAATGATTATGATATTCACGTGGTCTCACCATGTTTTTTCAAAATTTATATGTTCATATTTGTCATATCATGTTGTAAGATTATTTGTAAAGTTTAACCAACAATTAATTAATTGTAGTCTCCGAACTCAATGTATTTATTAATTTCTTATATTATAATAAAAGACAAGTTCAAATTTTGAAACTCGAAGCGAGTTTTTTTAAGTGTAATTGTTGTCAAAATTAATGTTGAACAGAAAGAATAATTAGCAATACACAACTAGTTTTGAGAACTCTTGCTTGTATCTACTGTGTCAAGACCATCGCTAGCTAATCGTAATTAAATTATTATGAAAATGCTATGTCTTTTTAAGTAACATACTCTTTCAAATGTAATCCCATCTAACATATGTTAATGGTTAATGATTAATTCTTTTAAAATATGTAATGTTTATTTGGACCACAACATCCCAAGTACCAACGAACAACATGTTTGGTCTCAGGCTCGATAAACCAGGCTGAGGTCTGAAGTATGGAAATACTTTAATGGGCCTTGCTTTGGAAGAGGGTTGTGTCTGTGGGCCGACAGCGAACTCATTTGTTTGGAATCCGGAGTAAGCCTAGGATAGAAACCGGTTCAAACCGTTAATTCTGGCGCGGACACACATCAAAAAACGGGTTCAAGTAGTTACGGCTTCTTTCGATGAATCGTCTTCCCAGTAAACCTGCATCTGATGCTATTCTCAGAGAGTTATGTGCTGAAGAAAGGTTTCTTAAGGGTTTGATTATTTTATTAAAATTTGTAATGCTGGTGTAGATTTGAATTGTTGGTTATATAACGTTTTGATCGATTGGTTGTGTTATAAGGGGTATTTAAATGAAGCTATGGAAGTGTTTGATATAATGCACAAGAGGAAAAGGTTGCCACCTACACTTCATCAGTATAAGTCTCTGTTTTATGGTCTTTGTAAGAGAGGAAGGACCATGGAGGCTGAGTTTTTCTCTAAAGAAATGGAGTCACAGGGTTTCTATGTGGATAAGATTATGTATACTTCTTTAAGATCATGCAATTATGGGACACCAAAATGTTCTCTCTCTCATGCAGAGGCGTATATATTTTTAACGGCCTTTATGTCTTTTTACTTAAGCATTTGGGCTCTTTGCTTCAGCGGAGACTGCAAATTAAACTAAATTCTCCTTTCATTCTTTATTCCTTAGAAGTTATATGTTTCTGTTCATGTATGATTTTGTAATATTGGTTCTTTATTTTTGCTCCTTTGCAGTACTTTGGGGTTTCATGTCATGTTTGCACTTGAATTAGTAAAGGAAATTAAGTGCTACTGAAGTGGGTTGAAGTCCAAACATGTCGTTTTAGATGATTATTTTGCTCATGACTTTAATGTAGTTAGAATAAATAGTGTGGTATTGGGTTTTTTAATTAATCTGTAGGTGGGTTTTGTTTCTTCAGTGATTAGTACAATTGTAATGACCATCACTTATAGATGTCACTCACCTGTATTGCATACTCTGTTGCTTGTTTCTGAATGAGTGTTCCAGTCACCAGCATGAATGAAGATGCTTGCTTTTTCCCCTATTTGTATTACTTTCATGATTAAGAATATGTTTGGCATTGCTGGTTTCTACTTAACTTTGAGAGCAAAGCTGAAAACCTATTTGATAAAGATCAATTTTTATGGGGTACTACTCTTTTTTGCTGCTGACATTTGACATTTTGTGACTTCATCCTCTAGCGGCTTCTCAATCTCAGAAATACCATAAGTTTTTGGTTCAGAGCCTAGTTTGGACCAATGGCCAGAAGCCACCTTGGGTGGAGAACTAAGTGCAACTCCTTTCAAAGCTGTTGTGCTAAGGATCTGCACATATTCAAAATGTCCTTTGGAGGTAAATTGAACTACACTCATTTTTATCCCTTTACTCATGGATTTTATTTTTATCTTAATTAATGCTTATGATTTGCTTTGTTTCTTTCTCTCTCTTTCGTGTCTGTGGTCTTGAACAAATGGTTTAACCTGCTATGCCACTTGGTATTTCATTTTCAAATGCTGACAGGTATCTACTCTGTTATATCCCTTCCATTGCTCCAGCCGTTTGATTAATTTTCTTCTTGCTGCCCATTTAAGAATTAAATCATTCTCAAAGTGAGGGGTTCCATATATTTTGAAATGAAGAGAAAGTTCTTTTCATTATCTACCATATGTCAATTGCACTTGAACTAGAATCCAGACAGATCCTAGCTGAATCAGAAAGTTGATCCTCACATTCACACGACACAGGCATTTTCTTCAAAAATAGTAAGATCTACAGTTAATTCATCTTATGAGCCACATAGAAGTTAGAGATTTTTTTATTTCATAAGTTACAAAGAAAAGGCATGAGCTGTTTATATATGGTGAGTTTTGTTTGATTATGAGTAAAGAACTAGGAATAGTAATACCAGATATGAGAGGACAGTTCAAGCTGTAGATGCTAAAAGGTCTAAGCACTTGTTACTCTATGTTGATGCGAGATTCAATTTATTTATCTTATTTGCTGTTTTAGAGCTTAGAAGCAACTGAATGGTACAAATTACATCCAGTTGATTTATTGTTATCTTCATTGTGCCCAAGGTGTCTAACTTTTTGGTACTAGTGAGCTTGCAAGTGTTTTTCATATTGGATGATTAATTTGATTACAGAACACCAAATAAAGGAAAAAAAAAGGCTAGTTTTCAAGCGTTTTGTGGGACATCTGCTGATGTAGCTTCTTTCCTTGGCAATAAAATGGATTATATTGTCTCTGGGGCCATCATTATTGTTTAATCTGATACTTAGGTTGTTAGTGATAAATTGGTTGTGACATTAGCGGTACGAATTATGTTTAATTTGAGTTGTAAATGATGATCGTGAAGTTACTACTTGACCCAAATAATGGCCCAAGAATAGTATTTAACTTCTCACATGTCCTCTCATGAGTGTACAACAGAGGAACTGAACAAAACCCCAAAAACAAATTCAAGTTATAATAATATAATCAATGTGATTGGGTGATTAAAACATTATGCCGCTTTATCAAAACTCAGATCCAATATCATGTTAAGTAACCGCTTGATCCAAAAATTTTAATTCCTGGGTACGGGCTCAACTATAATACTGCAGCTTTAGCAATGATTTTTTGTTGTATTTATTGGACTCTATCTGATAGTATGATAATATTTTGTGTTTCTTCAATTGACCAGCTGCCCTGAATCTTTCAAAAGCTGCAACCTAAATCAAAAGAGATCAAAGATTGTTGTTACAGCTTCAGAACTCAGAAGAGTGTTCCAGGTGGTATTGATCTGTTATGCTTTAGTTCTTCTGTTCGTTGGTTTTGTGTATGTTTGGACTGAATTTAATTTCTGGGGATAACTGTGACTAATCCTGTTTGTGCTGGCTTTCTCTGTCTACCCTGTAGGCTTGGATAGAAGCTGCTGAAACTATTCTCTACAGCTATGTTTTCTTAAACAAAGTAACTGGGTCTTGTGGAGCAATTTTCATTCATTACATCTTAAATTATATCAGATTTTGTTCTCACCCACTGCAGCACTTGATGGTACCTTTTATTCTCCCTTTCTCTGTTAGTCCCGGTGTCTCTTTCTGTGTCATTGATTTCTCTTTCATCCCTCCTAGAAGTCTACAAATAAAAACTTTTAAGCTTTTGTACAGAATTCCGGAGATGGGTTGTTAGGAGTCTTTGAATGTTGTGATGCCAGTTTGGATTCAAATTATGTGATTATTCCTATACTGAATGTGTAGTATTTATATTTTCACTTTTTAAGACTATTTATGTTCAGGTTATATTACCCATAAAAGAAACAGTGTATACGATTCTGAAAGCTTTTGCAATGCCCCGTGCAGTCAACATTGATCGTGATGCGGCAGTTAGTTGCGTGGATTGTCGGAGTGGTGGTTCTAAACTAGATACGGAGTTGCCAATATCTTTACCTTGGCTAATTGGTTCGTTTGACAAGGTCAGGGGTATGCAAGAGACAACTCGAGGAGTTTTTGAATTAGATTTGACATTTGTCTAACCTATTTCCTTTCCGTATTATAAAGACAATTTTTCTCAATGGTATATATTGAGGAGAGTTTATTGCTTTGAAACCTGTCCAAATTTACAAAAGAAATCTCGGGCACAATCAGTCGGGATTTCCCGACATTATTTATTCATACAACAATGAAAGAACGTACAAATAATGGTAAGAAAAGTGGATTGTCATTGTGGAACACGATCAAAGGCCAGCCCTGAACGGCACACCAGTTGCCGGCAACCACGAATTGCCAGCGATGAAGTTTTCAACCGTGAACTTCGATGCTTCAGTTCCACCGGTTATAACCCTGTAGCCACGCCACTTCACTCTCTGGCTAGTCGATGCAGCCGGACCAATGTTCCTATACTCACCGTAAAACAAAGTATTCAGAGCAAAATCGCCATCCCATTCTAGCCAGCCAGCAGGATCAACCAAAGTACCAAGATAAGATTTCAAGAAAACTGTGCGCGAGTATTGCTTCCATGGCCGTCCTAAGAAGGTTTTGAATTGGCTTAGCACTGGTACGAGGTCCTGTGCGGCCATGACTCGAGAACCATGGATTGAAATTCCTGTATTTTGATTAGGGTCTGTTCTGCCTTGGGCTGTGACCACGTTCTTCTGCTTATCCATCGGCCTTCTCGCATAAATCATACAGTTTTGGAGAACTACAGCCGCATTTCCGAAAATGAAGTCCACTGTGCCATAAACGTAGCATTCTTTGTAGAATTGTCTTTGTGAATGGACGTATAATGTGTCTTGGTATCCCTCAAAACTGCACCAGTAGAAGACGGAGAGATCGGAGCCTGATCGGAGGGCGACTGCTTGCTGGTTCTGCGGGCCAGCTGTGTTTCTGAATGTGATGCCACGAGCAATGAACCCGTCGCCAGTCACGGCTGAGTTAAGCATTAAAATATTTGGTCAAAATAATGTTCACGATAAGTACGAAAAGGGTTATTGATAAAATAAAAAAAGGAAAATAAAATAAATATATAACTTTTAAAGCTGGCAAACGAATTAATTAAAAATAAATGTCAAAATTTAGTTTCATTACCAACAGTTGCAGAGTTGAAAGTGGTAAAGCCTCCTCCGACGCTTCTGCTACCAGTAATAATGGTGTATCTCGTTCCATCTCCAACCAGCATAATATTCTTCAACTTGTTACCAATTTCAAGGTTCTCATTGTAAACTCCTCTCTTTATATGTATCACAAATCTGCCACTCCCAGTTCTCTTCGCTGCTGCATCGAGAGCCTCCTTGATAGTCTTGTAATTCCCAGAACCATCTCGAGCTACCACAAGGTTCGGTTTAATTGAAGATGCCTGCAGGAGCTTCCTGTCGCCGGGTTTGACCCAGCTAGGGAATCCATCTCTGTAGGTTTCAGAAACAACCGTGTGATTGTTTAGAGCCAAAGTGTTGCTAATTAGCTTTGTTACATTGTCGGACATGAGTGGATATAAGTTATCTGGAACGCCTAGGTCGACGAACCCTGCTCGACAGGTTTCCAGGTTGGTTAGGGCAGTGCTTAGCCAAGTTTGCTTGTCGAAATCGGTGCTTTTTGTGTTGGGGTCAATGGTATTGTTGAGTTGAATAATGGTTTCCTGGTAGAGCTTCAAGCAGTCAGCCCATGCAGCCTTTTCTTTCTCGTTTCTGCATTTTGAACCAAGCCATTTGTTGTGACTCTGAGCAGCAAGCGCCCTGTCCAATGCCAGTTTCGTTTCCATTTCACGAAACTCGGTTTTCTGCCTGGGAACATAGTGTTTAGATTTTTGATTCATGAAATATTTGCAAGGTTCTGGGTTTGGAGTTTTGCTGCACCAATAGTTCACTCCAAAGGAGGTCGCACTTGAAAGGGTGGGAGGAAAGAATGAAACGAAGGAAATGAACAACAGGGACAACCCCAGCTTCAATGCCATTGCTAATGAACTGTTAAAGCTCAAAGTTGAAATTTATGGTTCTGAAAATGTGAGGATCATGCATCCATTTATAGGAGCTTGCATATAGGTCGTTGACAACATGGCAGACTGGCAGGGTTTGAACAAGACAAAATGACAGTGGTTATATGAATTATGACACAGTTAACAGGAAAGATATTCTCAATCATTGTCTTAATTGTCGATCATGTATAAATAACTTTATCCTTCTCAATAAGTTATGATACGTAGTCTGCGTATATTTAAGTCTAAAATCGACGGGAGATTATAAAAAATAGTTATTTTTTTTCTTGGATTGTACTTATTTTTAAGCTTACATAACTGTAAATTTATTATCTTTTTTTTTAGTTTCGTAATTGATAGCTCAAAATTAATTAATTTTATTTAATATTATTAATCGATAAAATTATTATTTTTATAATTTTTTTTAATTTAAAATTATTACATCTAATTTTATTTATTATGGACTCTTAATTACATGTTTATATTCGCTCTGTGAATATTGGGGCAGCCACCACCAAATTTTGCGGACTAATCTTTCGCATGCCACATGTTTGAATTAAACATGTGGAATTAAACAAAACCAAGGTGCCAGCGGTGGTCAGTTCAGAACCACATGAACAATGGAGTGTCTGTAAGATTTTGACTTTATATTAAAGGTAGTTGATTCTGACTTACTTAAGCCCAGCTGAAACGCGGAACTGCAATCATAGACGAAGAAATTTGATATACTTCAAATGGTAAGGACAACAACGAACTTGAATTCTTTTATCGATTTCTTATTGCTTCAATAAAGAAATATCAACTACCTACATCCGTGCTCGCTACAGCTTCGTTATTTTGAAGCTTATGTTACAGCTTTCCTTAAGAACAAGGATTTTGACCAGTATGATTAATGGTTTATGTCAATCTTATGGCATGAAATATTATTTTCTTCCCGACTTGGAATTCATTTTCATTCCTGCACCAGTCATTTGGAATACTTAAAAAGTTCGGTGCTCAAATTATCAATTACAAGAGCTGGAAAACGAATTGATAGATCATGAGCAAACCACCCGGCATTTACCAGGGATGAAATGATATGTGTTATTGTTGTGAGCTTTGAATGATACTCGGTGGTCAAGTGCGTCAAGTCTTAATTAATGATTGATGAAGAGTTTAAACTACGTCGAACTTTTTCATATTTACGAAGAAATTTGACCACGAAACCTGAATGATAAACACTGGTTTTGAAATACGGCTACAAGATTAGCTGGAAGGACATATTGCCACTTGCTCCATTGAATATTGTTAACGACCGAGCTTTCCCCGCCACCTACGTGTCTGCATTATTCTTCTACGGATGTGTTGGCTTCTATCAGCTTGGTTTATAGAGAATTTAAAATATGTTTGATGCTTGAAAGTTTCTTCTAGCATTTTCAAATTATGCTGCCAGAAAAAAGTATTGCCAATCGTGTGTGATCATAACATAGGCAGTTCCGGGTTTCATGATCTCAGTCAAGCATGCTTTTTATGGAAGTTTAGTGGACGGCACAATGTCAAAGCTTTTTTTAGGGGGCTAGTAGGGATAAACATCTTTATTTACAGGCATATTCAAGTCTGGAAATTGGCTGCGCTCTGGCTGGAAGCGGCCGACGACGAATATTCTCCGATAAATAAGGATATCAATGGGCTTACATGGATCTAGCCACAATTGTTCTTCGATTACAATTCATGTTTGAAAATTGTTTACATGTCCCACAAAAAGGTAAATGTACCCCCGTTGGATTCTTCGTTTCTTCTTTTGGGTATTTGAAATACCACAAAAATAATACCTATTAACAAATAAATATAAACCATAATACCGCAATGGTCATATAATGTCCACTGATTTTAAATAATAATTAATTTATATTAAAAAAATCAAATTTAAAGAATTAATACAATAAAAAAAGAAATTTTTTCTTGAATTTATTTTTTATATATCTTTGGTTTTTGATTAATTTTGATAAATTTTTTCAAAATTTTTTAGTTATTTCTTAGTGCTTAGATCTTAATTTTTAAGAGACATAGTGTATGTATATACAAATGCAAGACGAGTATAAGATTTTAACATTCTCTTTGCTTCTAATTGTATAATAACACGTTTCCTTCTTTACTTAAGAATTCTGTATTACTCATAGATCGCTCTAATAAGAGAAAATCATGTAATTGAACATTCATCTCTAATAGCCTAATAAGGATTTGTTCGAGTAATTGTGTAACTAGTGATTTTGGAAATTGAATGATGTTGCAGGTGGATTATATATGAGGAAGCAACCCATTGAACATGTCATACATGGTTGGATATGGCAACAAATTTCCTCAAAGAATACATCATCGAGGCTCGTCTTTGCCTTCGATTGCTCAACATCCGGAGAAGATGGATTGTCAAGGTGGAACCCCTTACTTTGAGACCCAAAATTCTAATCCCATTGTGCTGACTGGGGCTGTTGTTGGAGGACCAGATATCAACGACGCTTATGCTGATTCTCGATCTGAATTCGTCCAGTCAGAGCCCACCACTTACATCAATGCTCCTCTTGTTGGCCTTTTCGCTTACTTCAAATCACCACCATCTTCTTAGATATTCTTACAATTGATTTTAATTCGACAGAAAATGTAATGTTTTAGTTATTTAAATGTAAGATATTAGTGATCTTCTAATTTCATGGTATTCTTAGACACTGTCCGCAGAATTCTAAGTAATTAAGCATACTTGCAATACGAACTTGTGTAGCATTATTAACAACTAATTATATCTTCATTTTTTTAATTGAGATTAATTAAAAATTAAATAAATATATATGAAATATTTTTAATTAATTGTATTATATATAGTATTATTATTATTATAAATACAAAAAAAAATTTAAACCTAACACGTAGCTTCAACAGAATTTTTTGACAGCTCGAAAAAATATTGGAATATTAAACTATAAATTAGGGAAAAAGAGTGATTTTCTTGACATAGAATTCAAAATAAATAAAAGAAAAAAAATGAAGGAAAGATAAATTTAGTGTCAGATATTTAATCTCTTGATTTTGTTCCATCCATTATGCAAAATGAATCAAGACACAGTCACACTACTGTTGTCTCACCATTTGCTACCATAAACTCACTCCTTTTTATCTAGCCAAACAGTAATGACATTTATTATTGATCTTCCGTGGGATTACAATTAATTAGTAGATACAATTCTTGCCCCTATTTATAGTATAGCATTTACCTTAGAGGTTTTAAGTTAAAAAATTTATTTTTCTCCCCTTTTCGAAATGATATATATGTAGACTTGGAACTGCACAGACTTCACACAATTGCTTAGAAGTTTTAAGTTTCAATAGGACAAGGTGGTGGGTTTAGAGGAATTAGAAACGCAGAGAGAAATGATGGACGGTAAATGTATGTGCATGCTAATGTTGCTAGGGTTTGCGGGGATGATGATGTTGGTGGAAGTAGTGGCTTCGCACGATTATGGGGATGCCTTATCCAAGTGTATTTTGTTCTTTGAAGGCCAGAGGTCGGGGAGATTACCCTCTTCCCAAAGGATGACTTGGAGGAAGCATACTGCTCTTCGTGATGGCTATGATGTCGGTGTAAGTCTCGCTCTATGACAAGTAATGGGTCTGAAATCTCATTAAATTTTAATTTAGTCGTCCTAATTCAATGAATCAACCGCATTCATTTTCAGGTTGATCTAGTTGGTGGTTATTATGACGCTGGTGACAACATAAAATTCAGTTTTCCCATGGCTTTCACAACGACGATGATGGCATGGAGCATATTAGAATTTGGCCATCTCATGGGCTCAGAGCACAAACATGCACTAGAAGCTCTGAGGTGGGGAACAGACTATTTCCTGAAAGCAACTAGTGTCCCTGGAAAAGTTGTTGCTCAAGTTGGTGAACCAAACGGCGACCACAACTGCTGGGAGAGGCCTGAAGACATGGACACCCCGAGAAATTCGTACGTAGTTAATACAACTAAGCCTGGCTCAGAAGTTTCTGCTGAGATTGCGGCCGCATTAGCAGCTTCTTCCGTGGTTTTCAAGTCAGTAGATGGCCAATACTCTAATATTCTTCTCCGACGAGCATTGCAGGTACTCGAAGTTTAGTTTTGTCATCTAAAATGTTTTTCAAATTGATATGTTTTCTATTTAATTTTTTTCCTGGAACAGGTTTTTCAATTTGCAGACCAGTATCAAGGCTCTTATAATTTCAGTGTAGGGGAAGGGGTCTGCCCTTTTTACTGCGATATTAGCGGCTTCATGGTATCGATAACGGAGTCATAAACTTGTTCCTTTGTAAATTATTGCTTCAAGTTTTAAATATAAAGGCAAAAATTTAATTCACTGGGTTTTGTCTTTCAGGATGAGCTGATATGGGGAGCAGCTTGGATATTCAAAGCCACCAACACACAAAGTTACTGGAAATATGTTGTCGATAACATTCACTACCTGGATAATTCCATCTTCAGAGAGTCCGAAAATTCCGTATGTGTTACTGGGAATCTTTCAGAATTCGGATGTGATGCAAAGCATGCTGGCATCAACGTGCTTATTTCCAGGGTAATCATATAAAATCCTTTTGATCTTACTGTTAAAACACTTGATAGAAAAATCTAGTATTCTTCTTCTTGTGTTAACAGTGGGTGATGAACACCTCCATATCGGATCCTTTTGTTCGTTGCGCCGACAATTTTATTTGTTCTCTACTGCCGGAATCACCAACCAAAAGTGTCACATACTCTCCAGGCAGTATTCTAGAGCTCAAACTTGCCTGAAAATAAAATAAGTTTAGGCCGGTTAATGTTGTAATTAATGATGAGAATTTGTGATCAGGTGGTCTAATGTTCAAACCTGGAGGAAGCAACTCGCAACATGCTACGAATTTGTCCTTTCTTCTTCTAGCTTATTCCCGCTATTTGGCTAAGTTCAATAGAAGCATTCAGTGTGGCAATTTTGCTGTCACTCATCTAGGCTCGTAGAAGTGGCAAAAAGCCAGGTATGCTTCCAAATATGTTCTTCTGGATTAATTCCCACAACGTTTACTCATGGATACTACTAGCCTTCAAGGCCACATTTTCTATGCCTAACATCTTTAGAAAAAAATAAGTAATCTACTAAAATGATTATCTGAAACTCGTTTTCAAATCAATGCAGGTTGATTATTTACTAGGAAGCAATCCATTGAGCATGTCTTACATGGTAGGATACGGGAAAAAATTTCCTCGAAAAATACATCATCGTGGCTCTTCCCTACCTTCCATTGATAAACATCCAAGGCGCATAAAATGTAAAGATGGCGACCCATTCTTTAGAAGCAAATACCCAAACTTAAACATGCTTACAGGAGCCATTGTCGGAGGACCTGATATAAATGATCAGTACAATGATAGTCGGGTTGATTTTTCACGATCGGAACCAACCACGTATATAAATGCTCCTTTTGTTGGATTATTGGCTTACTTCAATGCAGACCCAGATGTTTAAAATCTTTTATCATTGATCCTATATAGATGTGTATCCTTGGTATCTACAGAAACTGTGTAGTGCCCGTCTGTTTTACCGGCCGAAAACTGCTGGTTTAATCCGGGGACACAGAATTTAGCAGGAAATTTCGGAATGAACCTAACAACAATGTCATTCAATTCTAATTCTGAGACTCCAATGTGGACTGATTCTGTAACCAAAGCGTGCAATGGGATGAGAATGGATTGGCAGATAGAAAAATATACCAGCCGAAAATCTAAAAAGATAAATCATTATGGGGCGAAACTCCAAAACATTAAACACTACGGACCGATATGTGAAAACATTAAACATTAACGATTACTTTGACCACGGAAGATCTTAATAATATAGCACAAATGAACTCAAACCAAAACAGGAACAGGCCCACAATGTACCAATTTCTCAACAAAAAAAAACCCCCTCGCATCTTCCTTCAAAACTCAGTAACACTGTTGTTTCGGATGGATGAGTCCACTTGCTAATCTTGCCTAATAAATGGGGCAATGAGTAAGAATAGAAATGGGGCTTGGAATTTGGCTCATTTTGGCTTCTAGAAAGCCTAATTCAAGTTCTTTTTAATAAACTTTTTTGAGTTAAATCTATTTGTCGAATGAAGGCTTTTTCCTTCAAGTGTTATCATGTTTGCAATTGCTAAGTAGTGACATCAAGCTTGAACAACTAAAGAACTGGGATTGTTTAATACACTTTTCGGATTCAAATGTTTAAATTGAGTTGGTTGAAGAAGAGTTTTACTTCTGGATGTTTACAACTGAGAGAAATATATCTCTTCGTTGAAGTTAAATAGGGGTGTATGAGTTGGTTCGAATGGAATAAGTGCTGATGGTTATTGGTTTTGTTGAAACTTCCGGGAAATAAGTGTGGCCTAGCGATCATTTTTCTAGAGAAATTTTTGTTGTATGATCATTGCTCTCATTTATTATTTTTTTTTAATTGATGATTTGTAATCTCTCGTAAATTTAATATTTTTTTCCTCAGCTTTAATTGAATAGTATGATTGTATTAGTGATGCACATGTGATAGAATTGTATTGGCTAAAGTGCTTTCCTTTTTTCTCAATGGCAGATGCTTTCTTTTCTAATACCAGAGACATGTGACTTACGTTTCTGTCCTCATTGGCTGTGTTATAATTTTGATAGAAACTAAACATTGTTATCTTGGTATCCTTGTATTCGCAAGATCATTGTTACAAATATTTCTAATCAGCACTATAGTTTCTCTCATTGCCAACATGTCTCCTCCAAAGAAAGCTTATTAATTAGCAGTTTCTTGTAACTTAGTTTTTTTTTGGACTGGGACTGTAACTTTGAGGTTAGATTTCAATGGTAGGATTATTACTTGAAGTTGGATCTGTTTTGGTCGGATTTTAAGTTTGATATCAATTTCCATGTCAAAGTGTTAATATAGCAATTCTATTGCTTTTGTTGTTGTTTAGCGCAAGAATAAAGTAATATGAACTGATTTAAGTTGTTATTTGGCAAAGAAAAAGAAAGAAAGCAATTAATTTCTGAAAGTCTTAATTTTTTATTAACTGTATCGCTCTTTATATAAAACTGAAACATAACATAATTAGCAAAAATTAAAGCCACATTTAACCAAATCTTAATATCAAGCCATAACAAACTAAGTGTAGAAAATATTTCCTAAAATCTTGGTTTGTTGACCAGTTATTCAGCAACTAAGGCACGTTTTTAACACTCCTCCTTGCCTTAATAGTTGCAGAGCCCTAATCTGTTTCTTAAGTCTTCAAGTCTAGCTTTTGGTAGAGCTTTAGTTAACACATCAGCAATTTGATTCTCAATCTTGCAATAAAGCAGTTTAATTTTGCTATTTTTTTGTTCTTCTCTTAAGTGATACAACTTGATCTTGAAATGCTTATTTTTTTCATAAAAAACAGGATCATTTGAAATTGTAATTGCAGCTTGGTTATCTACATAAATCTGTGTTGGCTCACTTGTTTCATGTGTAAGTCTGCAAGTATTTTTCTGACCCAAATTGCTTTATTTACCGTAGCATTGGCCGCTACATATTCTGCCTTTGTTGTACTTTGAGCTATCATATCTTGCTTCTTTGAGCACCATAAAAAAATTCTTGATCCAAAGTTGAAACAAAATCATATTGTACTTCTTATGTCATCAGTAGAACCTGCCTAAGCACTATCAGAATAACCATAAAGTTTAAAATTCAGACAGTAAGAATATTTGATACTATAATTTGTCATGTCCTTAATATATCTTACAATCCTCTTGGCAACTTAGAAATGCACTTCACTGGCACAATGCATGAATCTTGAAAATAAATTTATTGCAAATATTATGTGTGGTCTAGTGGCTGTAAGATATATCAAACAACTAATTAGACTCCTGTATTGGCTTTCATCAACTTTTTTTGCTCCATCATCCTTGCTAAATTTTTCCTTCTGATTCATTACTGTGCTGATGCTTATGCATTCATCTATGTGAAATTTCTTGAGTATTTCTTTTGCATATTTCCTTTGGCTTATGAAGACTCCATCATGATCTTGCTTCACCTCCATACCTAGAAGTAAAAGTAAGATATCAAGTGTAGATCAGTCATTTCAAATACTTTGAGCATTTCAGGTTTAAACTTTTTTTACCAGTTTCTCATTACTTCCTGTTATAAGTAAATCATCAACATAAATAGAAACTATAATTATTTAGCAACTAAAGCACGTTTTCGACAGTCCTTTTTTTGTGGTTTGCTGTACATCTTTCTCACCGAACAAAGTTCTCAAATTCAAAGATATTTTTGCACGTTGGTTGTAGCTTTTATCTTTGTGAGACTTTTTTTTTCTTCTTTTGCATTCATGAGCAATATGCAGAGTCATGTCTTTCTGCCCCATATGTGGACCATGACGGAGATACTGTTTTACCTGATAAAAGTAAGCTCGAGTTCATTTTAGCCTTGGGAAAAGCCTTGCTTCACTCTTTGCATGTTTGAAGCCCAAACCAAACACAGGATGGTTATAGTGGAAGCATTTACTGCAAATAAGAGAATCAAAACTGAATTGCTGAAGAGATTGTTGAAGGATGGGGGTATACAGCTCTCCTTGGACAGTGAGAAAGGGAAAAAAGAGAGCAAGAACCATGGTACCATACCAATTCCCACAATTTCTTTTGCTCAAGTAGTTTGCAATTATTGTATTGCAACTGGCGGTCAACAATTTTATCATTTGCGTGATGTAGTTATATGGGTAACTTGAAATACTCCTCAGCAACCAAAATGGTGGAATGAAGCCAAATATTCCGCACATTTGTGATATGACCTGACAGATGGCCGGTCCATTAATCTTTACTGCTGTAGTACCCACTAAGTGATTACTGCTTCATTCTCATAAGATCACATGATGACTTCTTTTCCTCCTACAGAAATTAGTTCAAGAAATTGACTAATTGCCCCGACTAAATCAACGAAAACCAGAAAGTCCTCCATGAAATTGCTCGTGAACTGTTAGTCATTCACATTTCAAGGTAATTAGGCTTTTTTTTTATTTTCATAAAATGGCACGACTTTTGAAAAATAGCTGTTATTCGGTGGAGCATTTTCCTTCGGATGATAGCTTTTTCATAATTGTCTGTCCAAAATTGTCTGGTGCACATGTGATATCATCTATGAGTTAACTGAACAAAAAGATATCAAATGCTAGAAAACCATTTACTTTGAATTTAAAAAACTCTGCCATAAATATACAGCATGGAGAGAGCAAATTAAATTTCTATTCAATTACTGTATACTACAAATTTACATTTACAAACAAAGCAAACTTCACCCCTCACCAACAAGAAAGTAGCCGGGGCTGGCTTGGCCGGAGACTGCCGCCGAGGTTTTAGAAATAACAAGAAAATACATGGAATAAGTCTTTTACCACAAACCCAGCTCAGACAATTTAACTGGGATACAAATTCATAGACTGGAATTTTAAGCTAACACTACATATATATATATCACTTATAATGATGGATCTAATCATGGATCCCCACATGGCTTCTAGTTACCATAAAGAGAAGCATAACTGTTGATCAAAGCCAAGGCATTGCTAGTCATATGGGCAATCTTCAAAATCCGGCTCCTCACAACTTTCCCATTCACCGTATTTTTCGCAAATCCATCACTGCAAGTAGTTTCATCCGTCAAAGCGGCACTAACCCAAGTCTGTACATCATTCATCGTAAGCTGAAAATTAGATGCTTTTATGTGACCCATTTCACCAATCGATCTTCGGAGCTCATCAACTGAGTCACTCAGCTCCTCCAGGCAATCTTTCATGGCTCCCACCTCTCTAGGCTTCATTCCGGAGCTTTTAGACATCTTTGTCGTGACGGCCGATGTCGATTTAGCCGTGGTAAGGGTCACGTTGAGGGCTGCATGGGCAAGGAGCTTAGGGCTTGTTTGGATTAAGCTTGCATGGCTAACAAGGGAATTAAAGCAAAGTCTGAGATAAGTTGTGGAACTGCAGGATGTTCTGATAAACTCAGTGCTATCAGCAATCTTAGAGGAGTCATGCCTCGATGCTGAGCTTGAGTTTACGCGGGAAATAATGGCTAATAATCCGAGAAAGTATTTAAGCAAAATATTTTGAAGATGAACCTTCCATTTCTCCTCTCTGATCTCTGAAAATACGAGCTAATGAAGTGATAATCGGAAGTGATGAAAATGGAGAGATGGGGTGCCCATTTTATAAAGCCAGAAGTACCACATTCAAGAAACCAATCGGATCCAAAGTAACCGCTTGATCAAAAAATTTTAATTCCTGGGTACGGGCTCAACTATAATACTTCAGCTTCAACAATGATTTTTCGTTGTATTTATTGGACTCTATCTGATAGTGTGACAATATCTTGTGTTTCATCAATTGACCAGCTGCCCTGAATATTTCAAAAGCTGCAACCCAAATCAAATGAGATCCAAGATCGTTGTTACAGCTTCAGAACTCAGAAGAGTGTTCCAGGTGGTATTGATCTGTTATGCTTTATTTCTTCTGTTCGTTGGTTTTGTGTATGTTTGGACTGAATTTAATTTCTGGGGATAACTGTGACTAATCCTGTTTGTGCTGGCTTTCTCTGTCTACCCTGTGGGCTTGGATAGAAGCTGCTGAAACTATTCTCTACAGCTATGTTTTCTTAAACATAGAAACAGGATCTTATGGAGCAATTTTCATTCATTACACCTTAAATTATATCGGACTTTATTCTGACCCACTGCAGAACTTGATGGTACCGTTTATTCTTTTATTTTTTTTCCCCTTTCTCTATTAGTCCCTGTGTCTCTTTCTGTGTCATTGATTTCTCTTTCATCCCTCCTAGAAGTCTGCAAGTAAAAGCTCTTAAGATTTTGTACCGAATTTCGGAAATGGGTTGTTGGAAGTCTTTGAATGTTGTGATGCCAGTTTGGATTCAAATTTGTGATTATTCCTATACTGAATGTGTAGTATTTATATTTTCACTTTTTAAGACTATTTATGTTCAGGTTATATTACCCATAAAAGAAACAGTGTATACGATTCTAAAAGCTTTTGCAATGCCCCGTGCAGTCAACATTGATCGTGATGCGGCTGTTAGTTGCGTGGATTGTCGGAGTGGTGGTTCTAAACCAGATACGGAGTTGCCAATATCTTTACCAAGGCTAATTGGTTCGTTTGACAAGGTCAGGGGTATGCAAGAGACAACTCGAGGAGTTTTTGAATTAGATTTGACATTAGTCTAACCTATTTCCTTTCTGTATTATAAAGACAATTTTTCTCAATGGTATATATTGAGGAGAGTTTATTGCTTTGAAACCGTCCAAATTTACAAAAGAAATCTCGGGCACAATCAGTCGGGATTTCCCAATATTATTTATTCATACAACAACGAAAGAACGTACAAATAATGGTAAGAAAAGTGGATTGTCATTGTGGAACACGATCAAAGGCCAGCCCTGAACGGCACACCAGTTGCCGGCAACCACGAATTGCCAGCGATGAAGTTTTCAACCGTGAACTTCGATGCTTCAGTTCCACTGGTTATAACCCTGTAGCCACG
The DNA here is from genome assembly GCA_019650275.1 of Xylocarpus granatum. Taxonomy (NCBI): domain Eukaryota; kingdom Viridiplantae; phylum Streptophyta; class Magnoliopsida; order Sapindales; family Meliaceae; genus Xylocarpus; species Xylocarpus granatum. The sequence continues at coordinate 6,278 of BNST01001785.1, read as the reverse complement.
CCACTTCACTCTCTGGCTAGTCGATGCAGCCGGACCAATGTTCCTATACTCACCGTAAAACAAAGTATTCAGAGCAAAATCGCCATCCCATTCTAGCCAGCCAGCAGGATCAACCAAAGTACCAAGATAAGATTTCAAGAAAACTGTGCGCGAGTATTGCTTCCATGGCCGTCCTAAGAAGGTTTTGAATTGGCTTAGCACTGGTACGAGGTCCTGTGCGGCCATGACTCGAGAACCATGGATTGAAATTCCTGTATTTTGATTAGGGTCTGTTCTGCCTTGAGCTGTGACCACGTTCTTCTGCTTATCCATCGGCCTTCTAGCATAAATCATACAGTTTTGGAGAACTACAGCCGCATTTCCGAAAATGAAGTCCACTGTGCCATAAACGTAGCATTCTTTGTAGAATTGTCTTTGTGAATGGACGTACAATGTGTCTTGGTATCCCTCGAAACTGCACCGGTAGAAGACGGAGAGATCGGAGCCTGATCGGAGGGCGACTGCTTGGTGGTTCTGTGGGCCAGCTGTGTTTCTGAATGTGATGCCACGAGCAATGAACCCGTCGCCAGTCACGGCTGAGTTAAGCATTAAAATATTTGGTCAAAATAATGTTCACGATAAGTACGAAAAGGGTTATTGATAAAAAAAAATGGAAAATAAAAAAATATATAACTTTTAAGCCGGCAAGGAATTAATTAAAAATAAATGTCAAAATTTAGTTTCATTACCAACAGTTGCAGAGTTGAAAGTGGTAAAGCCTCCTCCGACGCTTCTGCTACCAGTAATAATGGTGTATCTCATTCCATCTCCAACCAGCATAATATTCTTCAACTTGTTACCAATTTCAAGGTTCTCTTTGTAAACTCCTCTCTTTATATGTATCACAAATCTGCCACTCCCAGTTCTCTTCGCTGCTGCATCGAGAGCCTCCTTGATAGTCTTGTAATTCCCAGAACCATCTCGAGCTACCACAAGGTTCGGTTTAATTGAAGATGCCTGCAGGAGCTTCCTGTCGCCGGGTTTGACCCAGCTAGGGAATCCATATCTGTAGGTTTCAGAAACAACCGTGGGATTGTTTAGAGCCAAAGTATTGCTAATTAGCTTTGTTACATTGTCGGACATGAGTGGATATAAGTTATCTGGAACGCCTAGGTCGACGAACCCTGCTCGACAGGTTTCCAGGTTGGTTAGGGCAGTGCTTAGCCAAGTTTGCTTGTCGAAATCGGTGCTTTTTGTGTTGGGGTCAATGGTATTGTTGAGTTGAATAATGGTTTCCTGGTAGAGCTTCAAGCAGTCAGCCCATGCAGCCTTTTCTTTCTCATTTCTGCATTTTGAACCGAGCCATTTGTTGTGACTCTGAGCAGCAAGCGCCCTGTCCAATGCAAGTTTCGTTTCCATTTCACGAAACTCGGTTTTCTGCCTGGGAACATAGTGTTTAGATTTTTGATTCATGAAATATTTGCAAGGTTCTGGGTTTGGAGTTTTGCTGCACCAATAGTTCACTCCAAAGGAGTTCGCACTTGAAAGGGTGGGAGGAAAGAATGAAACGAAGGAAATGAGCAACAGGGACAACCCCAGCTTCAATGCCATTGCTAATGAACTGTTAAAGCTCAAAGTTGAAATTTATGGTTCTGAAAATGTGAGGATCATGCATCCATTTATAGGAGCTTGCATATAGGTCGTTGACAACATGACAGACTGGCAGGGTTTGAACAAGACAAAATGACAGTGGTTATATGAATTATGACACAGTTAACAGGAAAGATATTCTCAATCATTGTCTTAATTGTCGATCATGTACAAATAACTTTATCCTTCTCAACAAGTTATGATACGTTGTCTGCATATATTAAAGTCCAAAGTCGACGGGAGATTATGAAAAATGGTTATTTTTTGCTTGGATTGTACTTATCTTTAAGCTTACACAACTGTCAATTTATTATCTTTTTTCTTAGTTCGTAATTGGTAATTTAAATTAATTAATTTTATTTAAAATATAATTTTAAATATAATAATTCTATCACATTATTAATAAATAATTTTATTTTATTTTATTAATTAAATAATTTTATTGAATCAATTAATCGATAAAATTATTATTTTTATAATTTTTTTTAATTTAAAATTATTACATCTAATTTTATTTATTATGGACTCTTAATTTCATGTTTATATTCGCTCTGTGAATATTGGGGCAGCCACCACCAAATTTTGCGGACTAATCTTTCGCATGCCACATGTTTGAATTAAACATGTGGAATTAAACAAAACCAAGGTGCCAGCGGTGGTCAGTTCAGAACCACATGAACAATGGAGTGTCTGTAAGATTTTGACTTTATATTAAAGGTAGTTGATTCTGACTTACTTAAGCCCAGCTGAAACGCGGAACTGCAATCATAGACGAAGAAATTTGATATACTTCAAATGGTAAGGACAACAACGAACTTGAATTCTTTTATCGATTTCTTATTGCTTGAATAAAGAAATATCAACTACCAACATCCGTGCTCGCTACAACTTCGTTATTTTGAAGCTTATGTTACAGCTTTCCTTGAGAACAAGGAGTTTGACCAGTATGATTAATTTTCTTCCCGACTTGGAATTCATTTTCATTCCTGCACCAGTCATTCGGAATACTTAAAAGTTCGGTGCTCAAATTATCAATTACAAGAGCTGGAAAAAGAATTGATAGATCATGAGCAAACCACCCGGTATTTACCAGGGATGAAATGATATGTGTTATTGTTGTGAGCTTTGAATGATACTCGGTGGTCAAGTGCGTCAAGTCTTAATTAATGATTGATGAAGAGTTTTAACTGCGTCGAACTTTTTCATATTTACGAAGAAATTTGACCACGAAACCTGAATGATAAACACTGGTTTTGAAATACAGCTACAAGATTAGCTGGAAGGACACATTGCCACTTGCTCCATTGAATATTGTAACGACCGAGCTTTCCCCGCCACCTACGTGTCTGCATTATTCTTCTACGGATGTGTTGGCTTCTATCAGCTTGGTTTATAGAGAATTTAAAATATGTTTGATGCTTGAAAGTTTCTTCTAGCATTTTCAAATTATGCTGCCAGAAAAAAGTATTGCCAATCGTGTGTGATCATAACATAGCCAGTTCCGGGTTTCATAATCTCAGTCAACAATGCTTTTTATGGAAGTTTAGTGGACGGCACAATGTCAAAGCTTTTTTTAGGGGGCTGGTAGGGATAAACATCTTTATTTACAGGCATATTCAAGTCTGGAAATTGGCTGCGCTCTGGCTGGAAGCGGCCGACGCCGAATATTCTCCGATAAATAAGGATATCAATGGGCTTACATGGATCTAGCCACAATTGTTCTTGGATTACAATTCATGTTTGAAAATTGTTTACTTGTCCCACAAAAAGATAAATGTACCCCCATCGGATTCTTCGTTTCTTCTTTTGGATATTTGAAATACCACAAAAACAATACCTATTAACAAATGAATAGAAACCATAATACCGCAACGGTCATAGAACATCCACTGATCCAAGCTTGATTAATTTGCAAGCCTGAAGTGAATGGCACACCAGTAGCCGGCAGCCATGACTTGCCTGCAACATGGCTGCCAACAGTTTCTGTTTGCTGCGGAAGATCTCTTTGGTAGAGCAGGATAGAAAATTGAAGAGAAGGAAATGACAATAAGCAATAACCTCATCTTTTTGGCCATTTTTGTGAATTTCATTGAAATGGGATTCGGCATTTTTAAGAGTCATATCTTACACATGAAGGATAAATACGAGACTGTTTAAAAAATTAGAGGAGACATTGTGAATGTGATTCAGATCAGTAAACAAAATCTGTTAGTTTTGGAAATTAGAAATTAATTGAGGTAATAAAAGTTTAGAGAAAAATAAGCTAGTTAAACACATATTTTATTAATTAAATTATTTTTTAATTGAAAAATAATTAAAATTATTAATAATAATCGTAATTAATTATTAAAATATTTTTAAAAAATATTAATTTATATTTAAAAAATCAAATTAAAAGAATTAATACAATAAAAAGAGAATTTTTTTCTTGAATTTATTTTTTATATGTCTTTGATTTTTGATTTATTTTAATAAGTTTTTTCAATGTTTTTTAGTTATTTCTTAGTGCTTAGATCTTAATTTTTAAGAGACATAGTGTATGTATATGCAAATGCAAGGCGAGTATAAGATTTTAATGTTCTCTTTGCTTCTAATTGTATAATAACACGTTTTCTTCTTTTGTATTACTCAGAGATTGTTCTAATAAGAGAAATAAAAGAATCTCACAATGTCATAATTTTAAAGAAAATTGGTAAGGTTGCTTGTGATTGTCATTATCAATGTTAAGCAAATTGGTTTAGTGGAATTGTTATTCACATCAACCGTGCATCGTGTCCTGTACGCATGAAAGCCTATAAGAAAGTAGTATTTTTATTTTCCATTTGTTGTGCATTTCGGGCTCCCTTGTATTGAAAGTAATTGTCCCTTGAAAGTAAGAAGCCATGTTCTCCTGACACTTAATCTCCAAACAGCAACTCATTAAAGTCATAACAATCCATGTGCTTTCTAGTTGTTGTTGGTTTTTTTTTATCATTGACTTTATCCAATATTAACATCTGATATTCAATAATATCTTAAAATTTTTAATTTATATTATAAAATATGAAATTATTAATTATGAATATATAACACAAATTAACATCTAATAAAAAGTTAAAGGCAAAAAAGACCCAAAAAAAAATCTTTGTTAAGTTGACTTGTGCTCGGATTTTTTTGCTTATAATGCTGATCAAACTCTATAATTTTGAAAGATTCTCGTTTATATAACAAAGAATTCTTATGATTATGAACCCTATTTCCATTTGATTTAATTATGAATATTTAATTCTATTTATTATTTAATTAAATGGTTGTGTTTAGTTATTAAATTAAATCAATGGTAAATATTTTAGTATTTAATTAGATCGGTTAAAATTGTATTTATCATTTAATTCTTAACCAACCACCATCTTAATCTTTCTTCTTACTTCATGAGTTTACCATAATCTTTTCTATGGATAACAATTAAAATCGATCACACTAACAATTTTTGAAGATGTGATAAATGATAATTAGTTAACATAACATCATTCTTTATATAATTAGCTGTATTATAAACAGTTTTATACGGTTAAAAATTTAATATAAAATTGACATAATTACATAATAAATAATACAAATACGATATCATTATTAACTTTATTATTTTATGTCAATTCAAACTCTTTAATTATTTATGGTAATTATATCAGATTGGCAAATTGTGTTAGCAATTATTAAATTAATAATTTTCTATATATATCACCGGACAGCATTAAAAAGAACCGAACCAAATAATCTACAAGATTTATTTTTGGATAACATCATTAGAAAAAGTATACGGATAAACTATGAGCAATTATGTTATTCCTTTAATATTGTCATGTGAAATGTGAGGAATTATTAAGTTCCAAAATCGTAATATTACAAGCAATTTCAATTATTTAAGCTATCTTGAGAATAGCTTAGGCACATAATAGTACAATGAAAGATTTGTTCATACTTACTGCACTTAGCTTGCTTAATTTTAGAAAAATACTAATAAATATTTTTTGTATTTAACAATAAATAATTATCAATTAATGATCAATTCGCAGTGCATAACAAATAGAATGATTTCATTCATATTTTTTAAAGAGTTAGGTGGGTTTTCCAATGCTTGCTTGCTTTTAAATGATTTCAATATTAATAATACCATGTACGGAATATCCAATGGTGATTTATATTAGCATGCGATTAATTAATTAATGCCCAGTTTCAGACAACCCTTTCGTTTTCTTTATAGATCTGTTGCCAAAGTTGGATGATATATTACAGAACTATACTCGGAATTGATCTGCCTAACTATTAAGGTATGCAGATGTCCGAAACGCTGCCTTTCGATAAGTTTAGTTGCATTTGGAATCTTCAATCATTGGATTCTGCTGACAAACGTAAAGGTAACGAATTATAGCACCTGCCACTTTACCCTTTTATTTTGGGCTCTCAAATCTCTTGGAATTCTATCTTCCGTTTCTTCAATCCGTTTTTCCTTTATGGCATTATTTAAACGTTTAAAGTGAGCAGTTATGAGGTTTACGTACTCGTATGGGTGATCAAAGTGGTGTTTCTTTCGCTTTAGAAAGGAAATTAGAGGGAGGAAGCTTATAACTTACACGACGAGTTCTCTTCTGAATCTAACTTTCATCGGC